>CM060950.1:442749385-443102467 GCA_030765055.1 Mantis religiosa
TCGAAGTCCTCTCAATTCAGAACGGATTGTCTCTCTGTTTTCTGGAGTTATTCCTGAGAAGAGTGCCTCACCAGTCTCAACGGCATTATTCAACAAAGCCTGGCCTTTCTCTCGTTCTTCTGCAAATGCTCTAAGTTCTGCCAGTTTTGTCTGGTACACCTGTATTGGCTTTGCACCACCAGAGAGGAGGTCGTCAAAGGATTTCAATTTGTTCTCTGCATCAGCTAGCCAGTCTTCAACTTGCTTAACAGATGCTCTGTACAAGTCTTTGTTTTTGTTCAGAGCCTCTAAGCGCTCCATGTATGTGGCAGCAAACTTCATCACAGCATTATATCGAGTAACAAGATGTCCAACATACTGAGTCACTCTGGATTCTGGGTTTTCCTTCTGAATTTCCTCACCTAGAGAAGATATATGTTTTATTTCTGGCTCATAGTCTTTGACTTGTTTCTGGAATGTTTCGATTTCTTTTATCTTGTCACTAATGGTAGAGAGATTGAGCTGTATTATGCTTTCAGCCCGAACTTTCCCTTCAGTTTCACGTAACCAAGATGCAACATTTTCTGACATGAGTTCGTACTTCTGCCACAAGTCTATATTGTATTCCAGCTGATTCTTTGTGGTGGCATAGCTCTTCTTGAGGTCCTCTAGCTCACTGACCAGTTGGTCTCTTTCATTCCTTAGCTCTTGTATTTTTTCTGGAGCCTCTACGTCCTGAAGCAGGTCTAAAGATGTATCCAGCTCAGCTTTCTTAGCTTCACAGTCTGATAAACCAATCTCAACATCCTGTAGCGAGGAAAGTTTAACTTCTAGATTATATCTGTCACTACCAGCATCAGGCAAACACCATGCAACCTTTTCCTTATGGGTTGCAACACCTCTTTGTAAGGCATTCAGTTTTTCGAGATGATATTTCTTCAAGAATGTCAGTAGGGTTGATTCTATTTTATTTGCATGTGACAATACACTGTCATACCTCTTTTGTAGACCAATCACTTCTTTAGCTAGGCCAGAGTCACCAAAACCTCGATAACTGGCTTTCATTTCTTCTAGCTTGTTATTTAAGGCTTCCAGATTACTACCAAAGTTTTCCAATTCTTGCTTATGTACCTGACAGTTTTGCAGTCTTTCCAAGATTTTAACATTTTCTCCTGTAAGATCATCACATTTAATCACTGCTTCTCGTATTCTTGTGATGGTATCACCAGCCCTCTTTATGTCATCCCTAACACTTTTCTCCTTCTCGCCAATAGATGACGTTATGTCATCTACCTTATCTGCAATGCACTTTATGTCGGCAAACTCTTCCTCCAGCAGTTTGTTTAATGTATCTAATGTGGGGATTTGTTTGCCATCGTTTAGCTTCACTAACTGTGCTGTTTTAGCAATTATGCTTTGTTTCAAGTTGTAGTGTGCTGGCAGTTCATCCTTATACCTACTGAGTTTTGCTTGGCTACTTTCTATGTCCGACAGGTCCTGTGATGCTGCATTAAGAGCCTCACTCATTTCTCCAAGCCAACGTAACACCTCATTCTTGGCCTCCTCTATCTGCTTCCATATTATGAGCTGAGCCTCCAACGTCTGCAGATTCTTGGATAAGGCATCGTGTGCTTGTTGCCATTTGTCATGAGCATCAGAGAGCTCCTCATCAATATCAGAGACATTAAACCCAGATATGCTTTCTGCTTGTTTGGACAACATCTGTCCCTTGGCATCCATTGCATCCAGAGAAGTTTTGGCTTTCTTTAGTATTTCCAAAGCCTTCTTCACCTTCTCATGAGTGAGCGTGGCTTGTGTTACATCTGCTGGTACGTCAATTGACTGCTGCATGTTCATAGCTTCGCCAATACCAGCATAGAGTTTATCTCTTGCGCCACAGAACTGTTTCCAAGCAGTGTTCATCTCCATGAACTTGGTCTTGTGCTCCCTGAGCATTTCACTCACCTTCTCCCAGTTGGCATCTATTGAAGCAAGTATATTTTGTATTGTGACCATGTTACCCTGATCCTCTGCCATAAGTACCTTCCCCTGTCTGTGCAGGTCTTCCTTGATGCCCTGCTTTACTCTATGCTCTTCTAAGAGAGCAGATATTTCCTTGACAGCATTCTCGAGCTTGCTGCAGCGATCCACATTAAATATGATTTCTTGAACTGTTCCTTGCATGGAAAGAAGACCTTCAGATAAGTTTTGTTGAATCTGTTGGAACTGGGACCAGTGAGCGCCCACTTCTTCAAGGACCTCCCTCTTCATTGAAACCTGCAACTGAAGAGCACCTGCCTTTGCCTCCAAGTCACGCACTAGTGCAACTGCTGTAACACGCCTGCCATTTGGTTTGTCCTTCATGAACGTAGAGCTCTGTTGGCTCACACCATCTATCTCAGGAGCCAGTTCAGTCCATGTCGAGATCTTGAGATTAACTACCTCCAGCTCCTCTGCAAACTTTTCTACATCTTCTGGTCTTGGTTTCTGACTTTCTAGCTGATATTTGATGTGATTCAGTTGGTCGTTTGTGTCTGTATACCAGTTCAGCAGTTCAGACCATTTCTCAAGAGCACTCTTCTTTTCTTGCAAAGTGTCCTCAATATCCTGGAAACAAAACTTTCATTAATTTTACTGTCTTGGTAAACTATGGTGTAGTTTTAAATTCAAATTATATTACTATATGTTTGAGAAATTTGTGTTGCATTACAGTGACAAAGAGAATTTCCTGATCAATTTAGTAAAAATTATGGATAATTCAACCTAGGTAATTCTACAAATAGTCAACAAACTTTAAATTGAGTTTTAACTGCTATGGTTCTCAGTGTTCCATTCATATTGGGCATTAAAGACTTTAACTTAAGAGAGGTGAATGTATAAGAGACTTCTGAATAATTTCTGATAAGAAGGTTAGGGTAGTAAGTAAGTAAGTAAGTAAGTAAGTTTTATTCACCGTAAGAACATACAATATTCATGGCTTCGTCAAATTTGTGCCCGTAGGAATAATACAATTCTTTTGAGCAATAACATTATGAATACAATAGTGATTAATAATGCACTAGTAATTAAACAATACAATAGTAGTTAAATAATACAATAGTAATTGACAGAATAATAATACAATAGTAATTAAGAATAATGCAACTTAGGTCACACAATTTTTAATGTATTACACTTCCAAAAACTAGACTGTAATAGACATAACTTTTACCAAAAAAAAAAAAAAAACAATATTTACTTTATTATTCAATTCTACTTCTCAAAAACTCATCTATTGTCTGTGGCATTATTTTTATTAGGATATTTTTTACAGCTTTTCTGAAATTTTTATTATTTAGATTTTTTATCTTAGCTGGGAGTTTATTATATAGAATGATTCCTTTGTGAGAGATGAAATCTAGACTCAGACTGAGACGATGATGATTTAGATGTATATTTTTACTGTTCCTTGTATTGTATGTGTGACAATCTGAATTACTTGTAAATAGTGATCTATTCCTATGTATAAAATAAACTACTTCATAAATATAAATACAATGAACAGGTAAGATGTTAAATTCTTGAAATATTGGCTTGCTTTCTGTTCTTAAGGGAACCTTTTTAATTATTTTTAATATTCTTTTTTGCATCTTATATATACACGAGGACTTGGATGTGGACCCCCACAGAATAATTCCATATGTAATTATAGGTTGTATATATCCAAAATATATTGTTTTTAATACCTCAATGTTTAGTACCTTTGTTAGAATTCGGAACGCGTAGCACAGTCGACTTAGCTTTTCACCTAATTGCTTTATATGATGCTCCCAATTTAGACTGGAATCAATCCATATTCCTAAAAATTTTGTAATCTGAGTTTCTGTTACAAAGGAGCTGTTTATGGGAAACTGGATGGGGTCATACCGAGTTTTTTGACTAAAGTTAATGGAGACGGTTTTATCTGTATTTGCTACTAATTTATTATTTATAAGCCACTGTTGAATTTCTATCATTGTCTCGTTTACCATTGCTTGCAGATCAACAGAACTTTTATTACCAATTACCATATTGATGTCATCTGCGAATAATACTGTGTTTGCATGTCTTAAATTCAAGGGAAGATCATTTATATAAACTAAAAACAACATTGGGCCCAGAATAGAGCCTTGAGGAACTCCTCTGTTTATCTTTTTCCGTGTGGATTTTATATTTCCTATTTCCACCAGTTGCTCCCTTTCCTTCAAGTAGGATTCAAACCAGTTTTCTGCTTGCCCTCTTATCCCATAGTGATGTAATTTTCTTAGTAGAATGTCGTGGTCCACCATATCAAATGCCTTACTAAGATCCAAAAATAAGCCATATGTCTGATTTCGTTCATCTTTTAGTTTCATTATTGCTTCTACAAGTGAGTACAGTGCATCATTTATACATTTTTTCTTTTGAAACCCAAACTGGGCATTATATAGTATTTTGTTAGATTCTAGGAATTGTGTTATTCTATTAAACATTACCCTTTCAATAATTTTTGAAAAAGCCGATAGCAGAGAAACTGGCCTATAATTTCCAATGTTTTCCTTTTCACCTTTCTTATATATTGGATGGATTTTTGCTAATTTAAATATTTTAGGAAATTTCCCCTCCGCTAATGAAAAGTTACATATATCTGTGATAGGGGTTACAATCAAAGATGAGCACCGTTTTACGATCAAATCTGGGATTCCATCTGGACCACACGATAATTTGCTTTTCATGCCTTTAATTATACCATCAACCTCTTTCTCCGTTACTGGAGTGAGAAAGATTGTATTGGGACCCAGCCTCAGTCTGTGTGCTGTGTACTGTACATCTCTCTTTGTTGCATGTGCTCTGTGATTGTCTCTTGGCATGGGTGGAACACAATAGCCAATTTTAGGTGAAAACTTGGTATATATAGATTGGTCACTGTACTGTGACCTGTATTGGTTTTAATACACAAGTCTAACTGGTATTTTAGTTTCAGGAGGATTTTAGATTTTTCAAATTTCTTGTGCAATTTGTTAGAATAAGGCTGGACTGAACTGGACTAAGTTATAGAGGGGAGTCCAAACTTGGTCTATTATACCTATGCCCTCAAGTGGGGCACACCCAGGAGAAAGGATGAGGCGAGAAGAGACAGAGGGTGACCATTCCAAGGAGCCACGACAGTGCAGAGGACAGAGTCCCTACATTTCACTAGTTCCAAACTCCTTGGCAGGAGGCTAGCAAAACTGGCATCCCACCCTATTCTCCCCATAGAGGAGGGCATCCGTCCCCTTCAGCTGCCATGGTGCAAAGCTGCAAACCCCTAGCACTCGTGGTACCTCTGACGTTACTACAGGAACCTCTAGCCGAACTACTGAGCTGCTCCTGTTGGGGAGTTGTTCGGTTTGGGTTGGCCTCGAGGGGGCAGTGGTTCCCGATACCCGTGGGAGACTGGGTACGTCTCCGGACAGGGTTGAGGGAAGCCATATATTCCCATGTACAGGCTATAGCTAGTAGAAGGTGTGCTAGATCACCAGGCGGCCCCACCGAGGTTGATCGGTAGACTTCCCCTTTGGGGTTGACGTGTGTAAGTGGCGTATCCACTTTCATCCCATCTTGTGTTTTCGGACCAGATGGGGGGGCTTGTTAGTCTCTAGGTCTTGCCCTATGGAAAGCCCCACGGAAGCACCGGGCGCCCTTTGGGGACAGCTCAGTAACTCCCTGGTCTTGAGAGGAGGTCAGTTTTCACTTGTAAAGACTGCCCAAATAGATACTCTCACCCTTATATTTTCCCACCCTACTCTGACACTGCGGCCCCCGAACACTCATGGTACCTTTGAAATTAGTAAACGAACCTCGGGCCGAACATTCAAGTCCCTCCTGAGTGGGAATCGTTCAGATTGGGTTGGACTTGAGGGAGCAGTGGTTCCCGATACCCGTGGGAGATTGGGTGCCTCCAACCAGGCTCCAGTCGCCTGGAGGGGGCAGAGGGTTGCCTAAGAAGGGTGCTTGCCTGCAGAGCGAGTAGTTGGTGTGCTAGATCACAGGTGGCCTCAGTGAGGCTCTTCGGTAGTCTTCCCTGCAGGGTTGATGCTCATAAGTGGTGTATCCACTACTACCCTGTGGAGTCACAGGTTGGGCTTGACCTAATTGTATTGACCTTAAAACAAACAGACTGTGGAAGACTAATAAGAGGAGAATACAATCTGGTATTTAAAATAAGAACCAGGTTATAGAATTAAGAAGCCGAGAAGGCTGCTGTTAATCCCACCCTACTGTGGTCCGGAAATAGCCCCATCAGATTGGATTTGGAGACTGGAGACTGCCCTACTGGAGGAGGAAGTTTTACCAAGAGCATATCATCCTGCCATGCAACGCCGAGACACCTGCCGACCTTTCTGCGCTGAAAGAGACCACCAGATGAGAGATGATGTGAAATGATAATGGAGATGTAATGGAGGGACAGGAAATTTAAGGGATGTAATTAACCTACCCAGCATTCACCTGGCAACCAGGGAAAACCCCTGAAAAAACCATGGGACAGGAGGTTGACCATGAGAATCAAACCCAGACCTTCCAAATGAGGGCCACAGATGAAACTGCCTGAGCCATCCTGCCCGGTCATCAATGTGTGAGAATAGGTTCATCATTACACTCTGAAATCTAAAATGTTGAGTGAAGAATGAGGAAGAAAGGATGAAGGCCGAAACCTGTCTCTCGACTAGAAATGTTCTTGCGACAAAAGTTTTTTGACTACAGATTTTGATTTTTTTCACAACTCATGTTTGGTGTATGCAGTTTACTACTGCCAGCTGTTAACATCAGCAAAAGGTACCCACTAAAACAAAAGACGTTATATGCCCATCAAAAATGTTGTCCTTCTCTATAACAATGTTAAGTGAAGAAGCTGGGAAATGCTTGACCATCTTCCCTACAGTCTAGATTTGTTCTTCCCATGAGTATTTTGTATTTGCACCCACAAAAGAATTGCTTAGATGGGTACAGTGCGCCATTAAACTTTTATTGAACAAAGAATGTTCCAACTTCCAAATCGTTGGCAAAAGAGTGTAAAATCTGAAGGTCATCATGTAGAGAAAAATGCAAGGTGTCACTTGTGTATATGACTAATCAATAAATGTATAAAAATAAACTACTGTTTATATTTGAATCACCCTCATATATTAAAAGTTTCTGGCATCAAATACCTCATTATGTACTTATGTAGAATTAGAAATAAGGTTAATGTGACTATACATATACTGTATTTGAATAAAAGAAAAATCAAAGAAATATACAGGGTGTATATAAATGAATATTGGGGTTTTAACTCTTTATAATATTTATTACATTAAATTTACAGTTATAAATGATATGTCAACTGAAAAAGCAACTCAAACAGTTTTGTTTGTTGGTACCAGTGCAGGCGCATGTGCATGCAATGTTTCTGCCGCAATCCGCTAGACAGCGGTAGTACCAAAGATGGAGACTAGTAAACAGAAAGCATTTTGTGTTTTGCAGTTTGCAAAGACTGAATCTGTAGTTACTGCGCAACGTGCATTCCGCAATAAGTTTGGTTGTGATCCTCCTAAGAAGAGTACAAGGAGGACTTTTCTAAGCCACCGATGATGCTTGCCATAGTTGTAAGCGAAATGTCTGGGAGAGAGATGAAGAAACCCAGTGGACCACGGCCTTACAGCCCGCAATCTTCTACTGAACAAGACGCTGGCTGTGAAAGCCTACGTTTGTTAATAATTCACAATAGTATTCAATACACACTATGCCAATAAAAATATGAATAAACAGTTTAACAACCCGCCACTGAATCTTCCGCACACTCTTCCTCCCCTCAATATCTATTATGTCACCTGCAAAGGTTAACCAGGAGGGGGAAAAGGTAACCACTCTGTTTCCCCTCAATGACACCACTGACTTAGAGCCTTCTTTGCAAGTAGTTATTTTATGACCTTTAAAGTTTGTTTCCAGTATTCAGGTTTTGCTAATTAGTTTTACTCTTTTAGGAGCTAAAATTAGTTGCCTTACAGCCTATTTCTGTTGGGAAGAACAGGAATTTTATAAGACAAAAGAATTATGAAAATTGTGTGAGATTATTGCATATAATCTCTCTTTAACATTAGTATACATTTTTCTAAAGACAAAATAGTAATACATTACCTGATACTGGGCAACTAGCACAGAATAATTTTGGTTGAGGGATTCTGCCTCTTGTGGTGAACTGTGACTAAGAATCTTCTTCACTTCATCATATATAGTGTTAAAAGTTGGTTGTTTCTCGGAATGTTCTTGAAGCAAAGCATGAACTGATTGTAAAGCAACATCAACCTTATCTAGGCTGACTTCATTTACGTTTTCTACACCAGTGCCCAGTTGTGTCATCCAGTTCTCAAAGTCGCACAACTTCCCTTGGAATTCTTGTCTGCAAGAAATGCACGCACAGCATGCATTAATAACTCAGAAAACATGAACTGAGGACATAAAATACCCAGAAGAGAAACATTTCATCATAGGCAGATAAGTACACAACAAAGCATTCTTACAAAAGCTTACTTCTCTATTTACTTTATGTTAATTAAGACAAGCCTTTACACAAACATACGGTAATGTGCACCATGTTGGAGTGAATTACTTCAGAAGTCACATAGGTATATTAAAGAACTCTCTACTGCAGAGGAAGGTTACATGAGTAATTTGCTCTGGAAGTAACATCAGAGAATTCAAGTACAATTTACTCATATAAAGACTAAAATTGAGTCATACCTTTTAAAATTTGTTACTTCACTCACGTCTGTTTAAAAACTCAGGAACGTTTTCGAGACTGTTGCAGTCTCATCCTCAGCCGATTAGCGACTCATTACAGTTGGTTGTTGTCTGGATCTCTTGTAATTGGCTCCCTCTCTCGGAAGATATTTTAAATAAGTTCAATAGACCACTCACTGATGGCTAAGGCTGCGACATCGGGGTGGGAACGTGCAGATGTCATATAGAATAGAAAGGGTCAGGTTACAGCAATAAGGGTTAAAGGTCACAAACGCGTCATGGTAGTGTCCAAATGGCTATACAGGTGTCAGGGTATGGTATTGCAGTCATACTCTATCGTGTTTCACACCTGATGGCCATAGTATTTTCATGGCATTGTCAAATATTGCACTTACAGTAGAATAATTTGCAAAACTGACTATGTCAGTTGTTAGAAGATATGGTCCAATGAGGCCTTCTGCGTCCAGTGCTCCAGCAACCACAATTACCAAAATCGCCCAACGACATTAAATGTTTCATCCACTGAAACCTATATGTTGCGGTTGTTTAGGTTCATTCTTATACCATCAATGCACTTATCATAACATTTTTTACATAGTACTTACGTAAAGTTGTAGGATGTGGAATTGGTTTGTCAGTGTACTTTTCTAAAAGCACACACAACTTTGTATCCTGTAGTTTGTGTAAAGGAATATCGGTAGAAATAAATGCTGTTTGATTTAGTAGAAGTACGTCTTGTTGTAGCGATGAATTCTCACATTTTGCAACACAACACTTATGTGTTGCTGTACTGACATGTCGTAGCATATTACTCAGTTTACTATGAGCAATTGTTTTATTGCAACTAAAATTAGGCAAATGAGTCAATCTTGTATATACAATTATTAATTTTTAGATGAGTCGTATTTATTACACATCTGCTTCACTTTAGTACCTATTTTGAGGACATGTTTCGCAAATCATCGTTTGCATCTTCTGCTCTTATGCGACTAAAGCTTGATCTAGTGGTATCGTGGGTGTGGGTAATTCTGGAGTTGCTGCTGCCATCTGTTGATTTAGTGATGAACTTAAATGTGGGATTCTCTTCTGGCGGGATTTCAAAGTTCATTAGTTGGTTTTTATGCTTTTCTATGTATATTCTCTCCCACATGACGAGTTCACTATGTTTTTGTACGTATTTTAGTAATTCTGTGCTATCTTCAATTTCATGATTTTCAGACCAGAAATGAGCTGCTATTGCGGACTTATCAATATTTTTGTATCTTAAGTGCCTGAAGTGTTCTTTCTTTCTAGTGCCTATGTTTCTTTTTGTTCTCCCTATGTAAATTTTTTCACAGTCTTTACACTTAATCTTGTAAATGCCTGACTTTTCCTCTGGTTTTATCTTATCAGTATTATTACTGTGAAGTAGGTTTTTAATGTTGTAATTGTTTTTTGGTGCCAATGTTATATTGTATTTCTTGAATATTTTTTGGAACTTTTTTGTGGCCCAGGGGTGGTAAGTAAATTTAGCAAATCTAATTTCTTGTTTTATTGGTGTGAGAGCTGTGATCTGTTTTAATCTCTTTTGAAGTTTGAATAATTTTAGTTTGTTATCTACGAGGTTTTTTCCATATCCATTTTTAATTGCAGTTTTTAAGATTTGATGGTATTCATTTTGATATTCTTGCTGGCTGAGAGGTAGATTTACTAATCTGTGTGTGAGACTGTTGATGGTGGCATGTTTGTGTGGAATTGGGTTGAAACTATTTGCTTTGATGTAATTATCTGTGTGTGTTGCTTTTCTATGGATACCAAATTCTAGTTTTTCATTGCTTTTTGTGATTTTAAGGTCCAAAAAAGGTAGAGTACAGTCCTCTTCAGTTTCCACTGTGAATTGTATGCTGGGTTCTTGCAGGTTGAGTAGTTTCAAAGCACCATCTATTTGTTTGTAGGGCACTATTGCAAAGATGTCGTCTACGTATCTGTACCATGTTTTAAAAATATAAGGGAAGGCTTTAGTTATATGTGTTTCAAAAAAGCTCATGTATAGATTGGCCAAAAATGGTGATAGCGGGCTTCCCATAGCTAGTCCTGAAATTTGTTTATAATATTTTCCATCGAAGACAAAATAATTTTGATGTATACGTATAATATTCAAGAAATACAATATAACATTGGCACCAAAAAACAATTACAACATTAAAAACCTACTTCACAGTAATAATACTGATAAGAGAAAACCAGAGGAAAAGTCAGGCATTTACAAGATTAAGTGTAAAGACTGTGAAAAAATTTACATAGGGAGAACAAAAAGAAACATAGGCACTAGAAAGAAAGAACATTTTAGGCACTTAAGATACAAAAATATTGATAAGTCCGCAATAGCAGCTCATTTCTGGTCTGAAAATCATGAAATTGAAGATAGCACAGAATTACTAAAATACGTACAAAAACATAGTGAACTCATCATATGGGAGAGAATATACATAGAAAAGCATAAAAACCAACTAATGAACTTTGAAATCCCGCCAGAAGAGGATCCCACATTTAAGTTCATCACTAAATCAACAGATGGGTGCAGCAACTCCAGAATTACCCACACCCACCACACCACTGGATCAAGCTTTAGTCGCATAAGAGCAGAAGATGCAAACGATGATTTGCGAAACATGTCCTCAAAATAGGTACGAAAGTGAAGCAGATGTGTAATAAATACGACTCATCTAAAAATTAATAATTATTTCGCTTCACTGTGGTGTTCCAATACAGTTAAATCTTTGTATATACAAGTTTTTTTAATTAAGACTAGTTTCTGGGAACTTCTTCCCTATCGTCAGTTCTGTGGTTGACTGATCATGCATCCAGAGTCTGCATCTGGCTTGGTGTCGTACTGCCATCTAATGTCCTGGTAAGTTTGATGACGTCATCTACGGCGGGAATTTCAAAATTCCTCAAGAGGTCCTGTTTCTTTGTAATAAATGTTTTCCCAAATCTGTAGTTGTAGAGGTTTCTTTGCCTGGTTGATCAGTTCTATTTCTTGTTTTATCTTGTGATTCTCAGACCAAAGATAAGATAAGATGCTTTATTGTCACATACGCTTACAAATAGTGACTCAGTAAACACTCAGTAAACAGGTGACTCGTCAACAGTAGAAAATTTAAAATAATAATAATTACACAAAATAACAATAACACTAATAATATAAATACTAATAATACTAATAATATAATTACTAATAATATCAATACAACTATATACAAATATTGTTATAATTATGGCATGCCCTTGGAATAATATTGTCAGAATATTAGAATTACAAAATGAAAAAAAATTTCATTATAATTCAATTTTATCATCCATATATTCAATAATTGAGTAGTAGGCTTTGTCCATTAGTAGGTTTTTTATTGCTTTATTAAAGCATTTGAGGTTTTTCGTTTCACGGATTCTTGCAGGTAATTTATTATATATTTTTATTCCTGCATATTGTGGGCTTTTTTCATAAAGTGCTAATCTGTGCATGGGTGGTTTTAGATTATTTTTATTTCTCGTTCCATGATTATGTTGCATTTGTGAATTATAAATTGTATCAAAATTTGAATGGATGTATTTATATATTTCATACAGGTATTGGGATGGTAAGGTTAATATCTTCAGGTTTTTGAACAGGTTTCTGCATGAAACTTTTGGTCTTGATTGAGTCATTATGCGAATTATCTTTTTTTGACTTTTAAAGATCGTTTCCCATCCCGTAGAGTTCCCCCATAGTATTATTCCGTACATCATCAAAGAGTGGAAGTAACTAAAGTACACTATTTTTCTTGTTTCGAGGTTTGTTAATTTAGTTATGCAGCTCATATTGAAGGATGCACTGTTTAACGGATGTGGTCATCCCATTTTAATTGTTGATTTAAAAAAATACCCAAATTTTTTTAGTTTTCTGTAGGATTTATAGTATCAGTTGTGATAAACCTCTCAGAATTCTTTCCTTGAGTGCTGAACTGCATAACTGATGTTTTGGAGGTGACAAGTTTGAGACCATTACTCGTGAACCACTTCTGTAAGCGAGTTATAGTTTCGCTTAAATTGGTTTTTAACTCCTCTAGGTTGTGCCCATTGAGTAAAATGGAGGTGTCATCAGCATACATAATTGTTTTCCCCTCTATGGAGTTAGGTAAGTCATTTTGTGTTATAGTTGTTCAATTCGGCAACCTGGTGTATGTGAGTGTACTCCTGTTCATATTCTGTTTTTGTTAGCGGGATGTTGATTAATCTGTGAACCAAACTATGAAATACTGCATATTGATGTTGTATTGGGTTAAATGGGTTGCATCTAATGTAATTGTCAACATGTGTTGCTTTTCTGTATATTCCAAATTGTAATCCTGTTGGTGTTCTTATGATTTTCAAATCTAGAAAAGGTAGCCATTCATCCTGTTCTACTTCAGTGGTGAAAACTATGAATTTTTCTTGTAGGTTTAACAACTTTATAGCGGTTAGTCTTCTAGGAACTATAGGAAACACATCTTCAACATATTTATGCCAACATTTGAAAATATGGAAAGGCTTTAGTAATGTGTGTTTCCACATTGCTCATGAACAGATTAGCTAGTAATGGTGAAAGAGGGTTACCCATGACCAAGCCTGCAGTTTGTTGGAAGATCTTGCTGGAGAACGTGAAGCTGTTTTGTTCAATACATAAGATGGTTAATTTGATGTATTCCTCTATTTTATCATTTTCAATGTTGCTTTTTGATATCCAGCCTTTCATCAATTTTGGAATTTTTTCTACTGGTATGCTCGTGAATAGAGATCTGATATATCCATGGATACCATCACCTCTTCAGTTTTTATAACTGTGTTTTCAATTTTCTTTACCAAAGCAAATGAATTCTTTATGCTTAGAGATTCAAACTTTTCGAACTTGTCAAATTCTTCCACCACCACTTTTTTGCCCGCCTCGGTAGCATAGATGGTAGAGTGTCTGCTTCACGTTCAAGAGGTCCCGAGTTCGAATCTCGGTCAGGGTGAGTTACCTGGATAAGGTTTTTTCCAGGGTTTTCCCTTATCCTCAGAGACGAATGTCAGGTAACTCTAAGCTCCATGGACCCTGGGCTCATTTGAGCATCATTTCACCCATTTCATTCATCGTCTGATATGACTTAAAGTTGGAGGACATAAATTACAAAAAAACAAAACAAAAAAAACACCACCATTTTGCCAGTTTGTAAGTCGGGGCATCTACATTGTTAATAATGGGTTGCATGCTGTTGTCTGTCTTGTGGATCTTAGGTAGGCAGTATAATTTTGGCAAATTAGGGATGTTTACAATTATGCTGTTTTTCATCTTATCTGGCACTATGGTATTTTCTTTAGTTGCTTTTTTGGTGGTTTATATTATTTCTTTAATGGATTTTTTGTGTTAGCTTGTATATTCTGGATTTTGTAGTAGTTGTTCGACTCATTGCCTAATTTTAGTAACAATGGCACTCCACTTTCTGAAATACTTCTTTTTATTCTATATAATGTTTTATTGCAAGTTTTTCAATAAAGGTTTTCATGAAAAACAGAAAACATGTTCCCCATAGTCAAATATATACTTTTGTAAACCTGTGGACGTTCATAACCTTTCCTTTGGCATTGTGTTTGTGTGAACTCCGTGTGTCGATTACTTTGACTCAACGTACGGTTTACCCAACCCTCCCATTGAAATTAGTCCAATACCGGGTGCCTCCCAATACACGCAACCGCTCCAATGTTGCAGCCCTACTGATGGCACATCAAAATTTAGAATATGTGGAATGTTTTTTATAATAAAAAAATTGTCCCATGTTGTAAGTTCAAGTTTTGTTGAAATGGTTTTATTAGTTTAATCTCCTCTCCGATGTGGTGGTTATCATCCCAGAAATGAAAAGAAACTGCCCATTTTTCTGTTTGTATATATTTTATGTTCCTATTGTGTTCTGTTATTCTAGTTTTTAAATTTCTTTTTGTCAAACCAATAAAATATTGGTCACAGTCTTCACACTCTATCCTATATATGCCTGATTTTTTGTAAAAAATCATTGAGTTGGAGAGAGGTTGAAAATGGAGTAAATGGCCTTTGAAACTAGTCCCTCGATAATATAAAAAAGTGGTGAGTGTCACTAAACCGACTACAAATAGTTTTTATGATTAATTTTGACGTCGCTGTTACTAAATTCCTCCAAACACACACAACTGTAATGAGTCGCTAACCAGCTGAGGATGAGACTGCAATAATCTCGAAAACGTTCCTGATTTTTTAAATGGACGTGAGTGAAGTTACAAGTTTTAAGAGGTTGAAGTGCAACAGCAGATGAATGACAAACGATGAGGGATCCAAAACATTAGACAAAACTACTAATACATATTCAAAGCTTAGAAGAACATGTTGGCATTATCAATAACAGAAATATTTTTGTTTTTAGGCTGCCTTGTGTTTTGTTAAACTAAACAGATAAAACACTTACTTTCTTGGAAGTGTTGAAAACAGTGTTGTTATGATAAATTAACTTTAAAGAGAGTCGATTAAAGACACTAGACAACACTTACTGTAAGTAAGTGTTGTCTAGTGTCTTTAATCGACTCTCTTTAAAGTTAAGATAAAACACTTATTAAATAGTGGCTTACAAACACTGCAAGAAGAAATTCAGAAAAATATTGCTGATTTTATGAAACACTCTTTCTAAACCTGTAATGCACATTTAAATATGGTATACAGTATTTACTAAACATTATTACATGGTCTTCTCCCTTTAGTTTTGTTAATCTAAAGGGTTTTTATTTTACAGGATATAAAATAAATACTACTAAAATAGTGTTATGCAGAATAAATGCTACAAATGGAAAATGTACACCAGGCATACTTATCACTAACCTTGCTAATATTGTATCTGAAGTGGCATTCAGTCTTTGTCGAACATCTTCAGCAAGCTTGGTGACTTTTGCTTTCATCTCATTCACTCTTACTTTCACAGCAGTAGCACCTTCCATTGCCAAGCCCTGGGAAATGTTGTCTGATGCTTGTGTTAATGTTATCAGCTGGGCTTGTTTCTCTGAGATCTCCTTATTAAAAGCCTAAAAAGGAAGTTGCAGAGAATATTATATTGTTATCTCCAAATGGCACAAGCTATATATGTTTATATTCAAGGCATCTATCAATTGGTGCTCTATCGTAACATAACATAAATTTGTTGTTGTTGTTTTCAAATGCTAGGCTTTGGCAATGAAGCCATTAGCTCTCTTGCTCTCCAATAAGACATAAATAAAACATGACATGACATAAATTTCAATCTGTGGATCCTACGTGATTTTGACCATTTTAACGTTAATGGGAATGCAATAGCTAGTATCACATTCTAACTTCACTACTTAACAAACCTAATGTGTTGTTTAGTTATAAATAAAAGCTTTGTTAACAGTGAAGCTAATTTCATGTATAAAGACTAAAATTGAGTCATACCTTTTAAAAATTGAAACTTCACTCACGTTGTTTTACAAAATCAGCAACGTTTTTGAGACTGTTGCTGTCTCATCATTAGCTGATTAGCGACTCATCACAGTTGGTTTGTTGTCTGGATCTCTTGTAAATGGCTCCCTCTCTCGAAAGATTCTTTACCTAAGTTCAGTAGATCACACACTGATGGCACATCAAAATTTAGAATATGTGGAATGTTTTTAATAATATAAAATTTTTTCCCATGTTGTAAGTTCTAGTTTTGTTGACAATGGTTTTAGTATAATATAAAGTATTAACCGGGCTTGTGGGCCGTGGTCTACTGGGCTCCTTCTGCATCTTCCCAGACGTTTCGTCTCTGGCTGCAGCAGACATCTTCAGTGGCAGTGCGATTGGAGTGTCCTGGCGGAAGTTGCTGTTGAGACTTCCACCAGGACACTCCAATCGCACTGCCACTGAAGATGTCTGCTGCAGCTGCAGACGAAACATCTGGAAAGATGAAGAAGGAGCCCAGTAGACCACGGCCCACAAGCCTGGTTAATACTTTATATTATACTGACACCGGCCATGAAAACTTAGGAATTTTAATGGTTTTAGTAGTTTGATCTCCTCTCTGTGACAAATTTTATATTGGTTTGAAAAAGAGAAATTTAAAAACTAGATTAACAGAACACTGTAGAAACATAAAATATAAACACACAGAAAAATCAGCAGTTGCTTTTCATTTCTGGAATGATAACCACCACATTGGAAAGGAGATCAAACTACTAATACCATTGTCAACAAAACTTGAACTTACAACATGGGAAAAAAGTTTTATTATTAAAAACATTCCACATATTCTAAATTTTGATGTGCAATCAGTGAGTGGTCTACTGAACTTATGTAAATAATCTTCCGAGAGAGGGAGTCAATTACAAGAGATCCAGACAACAACCAACTGTAATGAGTTGCTAATCAGCTGATGATGAGACTGCAACAATCTCGAAAGCATTCCTGATTTTGTGAAAGGACGTGAGTGAAGTTACAAGTTTTAAAAGGTATGACTCAATTTTAGTCTTTATACTAATGTGTTGTCCTCACACGACTTTCTCTACTCTAATATAAACTCTTCTTAATTCCATTCTCTTTGCACAACATAAAAAGAAATGAATAATGACTTGCTGTTTGAGAAAAGTGTAACAATTTGAACATTTAAAACAATAAATAATAAGGATTATCTCAGAAATAATTAACTCCACAAAAAATTTAATTGACATAAATTGTTTGCTTTGATAAGATCTACATCTTTTGTATAGTAACATTTTGTCTTTCTCTAATTGGATTACCAAATATGCAAAAGTCAGTCAGAATGAAGAGGACTTCAGGGCTATTCCCAGAAAATCCAAGACATATATAAAAATATCCTGAACTTTATGGCATTTTAATAAAAAAATAAAAAACAATTTATTAAACTCTGATGTCCCATATATAAAGTATCTCATGGTACAGTATGTCCAGCCAAAACACCATACACAAGTCAGAGGAGGAAGTGCAGCAATGAATCTAGGCTGAAACATGTTTCAATAAGTTGTAGTGTTGAAGGTGAAGTTGGAGCAATAAACATGTCAGTTTTGCATATAAATGTCAAAATAACTTCAATGTGATTACCCTTCCCCCCCCCCCCCAAAAAAAAGATTTATCTTGTACTGTTTAGCCATTCCTTGACCAACTGAAGCAAAACTCCATCATAGAGGCAGTATCTGAACCATCCTTTCATTTCATACTGATTAACACAATGTTCATTGAAGATAGAAGAATTTGCCGGGCTCAGGAGCCGTGGTTTGATGAAGTTGGAAGATCCAGACGTTTCGTTCATGTCTGTGGTAAACATCATCAGCGGTGGCGTGGTCTGAGTCTTCTGGATGAAGTTTCAGTCATAACTGACTCACTAGCTGGAGATGCGGCCATATTTATACTTGGTCTGCCATCTCGTGGTTGCCTCAGCTGGCGCTGCGTGGGAGGGGGTGGTGGTAGGCAGGGACTAGCTGTTCCAGTGTAGTCGGAACTTGATTAGTTCGCATGTATCCTGTGAATATTGTAGTGTTTGATCCGCTCAAGGATCGGATACCAGTTTTTGTTTAATTTTAAAGCTTCCTCCTTCCTGTTAAAATTATAGGGGTGTTTGTAAATTTCTATAGTTTTCTGTTGTAGTCTGGCATGATAGTATGGCATAGATGAAAGGACTGTTGCTTCCTGGTATTGAATTATGTGTTCTCCTTCTGCCCAAAGTGCATGTTCAGCAACTGCAGATTTCTTGGAGTGACCTAGACAGCAACATCTCTTGTGTTCCGTGAGCCGGGTGTTGACACTACGTTGTGTAGTGCCTATATAAACTGAACCACAAGAGCAAGGGATTTTGTACATGCTGGCTGAAGTAAGTGGGTCCCTAGGATCTTTAGTGGAGCATAATAATGAACTGATTTGTCTTGTGGGCTTGAAGATAAGTTTTGACATTATGGTACTTGAGTAAGCATTCTATCCTGTCTGTAACGTTTTTGAAATAAGGCAGGAAGGCAGTACCTTTGCTTTTCGGCAGTCCTTCATTTTTGAGGCTGTTATATTGTGGTTTACGTGATCGTATAGCTCTGCGGACATGTAGTCATTGGTCACCAGGGCCTGTTCAAGATGATGCAGTTCTTGTTTTAGTGAATCTGGCTCACAAATCCCGGTAGCGCGGTCTGTAAGGGTCTTTATCATAGCATGCTTCTGTCTGGGATGGTGATTGGAGTTCTTGTTTAAATATCAGTGCATATGTGTGGGCTTGCGGTATACCGTGTGTCCAAGGGTGCCTTCTGCTTTTCTTTTGACCATAACATCAAGAAAAGGTAACTGTCCATCTATCTCTTTTTCCGTAGTAAACTGGATACGTGGGTTAATGTTGTTCAGATGTTGAAGAAACCCATTAAGTGCTGACTCACCGTGAGTCCAGATGACGAAGGTATCGTCCACATAGTGGTACCAAACAGATGGTTTGTGTGTGGCAGAACTTAGGGCTGTGGATTCGAAGGATTCCATGAAAAAGTTGGCAATAACTGGGCTCAGTGGGCTTCCCATAGCAACTTCATCAATCTGTTCAAAGAAAGTCTGGTTCCATTGGAAGTATGTGGTGGTGAGAACCTGTCAAGCTTGGAAAATTCTTCTATCTTCAAATTAGACTCCGGCCGTGAAAGCTTATGACTATTCACAATGTTCATTGCTTTGCTGTTATGTCATTTAATTGTTTTTTAGTCCAATCACATAGGGAAATAAATTATGGCAGCTGGGTGGAGTCAAAAGCCGATTACCTAAAGGTAACTATTATCTTACCAAGCTACCTTACAGGCGGAAATACACTATTGTGATCTGGGGGGAATGGACGTCAGTGTACGTTGTACAGAAGGTAAACAGCTTTGCTATATTAGTTAATTGATGGAAATTAATCATTTCTTCACACTAGCCATATATAGGGTAAGGTTTTTCATGCTGACTCTACCAAAAGCCTTTCTATACTTACATGAACATAAACTGCCACAACCTAATGCAGCTATTGAGCAAGGTTATCAGAAGGCTGGTGCCAGGCAGTCAGAATGTTTGCACTCACCCAGCATAAACACCTTAAGTGCTATCATCAGAGAACTAGATCTTTCTGGATGTTTGGACATTGCAAATGTTCTGAAAAGCTCCTATCACTCTCACAAAGCAAATCAGTCTAGCAGTTTGCTGAGTAAGCCCAGTGAAGTGGACAAGTCATCATGTGCGACAAAAGGCACTGGTCTTCAAGCGAGTTTGTAATGACCACAGTGAAGTACACTGGGTGCTGTTACAGTATGGACTGGAAACATCTGGTGCTTGACTCAGCAGCGAGTAAAACTTTAGGAAGGAGAGACCATGACAGACAAACCTTGTCCTACACATACATGGCTAGTGTGAAAGAATAATTAATTTCCATTGACTGACCTAACAGTGGTCTGAATTATAAAGCCTGGGCCTTAAAGCACTTACACATGTAAATTACCATTAAGGTATGTATCTCATGTGTATATGGGATCCCCTAGTGGTTTACCGAGAAAAATGCAAGTCAGTTGGAGAATTTACTGTCATCTGTCATGTTGGCATATTGCCATGGTGGTTAGAGCAACCAGACAGAGACCGAGAGATCTGAAGTGCAAATCCTGGCTAAGGCATTCAACTTTTTTCACTCTGGTTCTACCTATACAAAGTTTTGGAGAAACCTTCTTTTGTGCGATGCCAGAATATTTTCGAAGTCCAAAGATGCACGTATACGCATGCGCAAGCAGACGAACAGCCAGTTGTCGCGCTGCAGCCAACATGAGAAAGATATGTAAAACTTGTAGCCAACCTCTGCAAAAATGCCCCAGAAATAGGTGACACAGTCCGTGTGCAAAGGAACATGTTTGAGCAGGCTAACTTAGCGCCCTGTCAAATTTTGTTACTCATGCACTGCTTTGCACATAAACAATCCTATGACACGACGATAATGGAGTGCTCCGTAGGAAATACATGTATGAGTTCGCGGACTGTGTCGGACTGGTTTGGCTACTGCTGCGAAGTGTGAATGATGTCAAATGACACCAAGTATACTGCAAGGGGGAAAATTGGCAGTCCAGACATGTCATTCAAATTGACGAATGCAAAATAGGACGATGCAAGTTTCATTATGGGCGCATCGTAGAGGGCAACTGGATCTTGGGAATGATTGACATGGAAACGAAAGAGGTGCGGATGACAATATGCCCCAACAACAGGAGGGATGCAAATACGCTCTATAGTCTAATTGCAGCGCCCATGATGAAACTTGCATCGTCCTACTTTGCATTCGTCGATTTGAACGATGCAACCGGGACCACCAATTTTCCCCCTTGTAGTATACCTGGTGTCATTTGACATCATGCACACTTCGCAGCAGTAGCCGAATCAGTCAGATACAGTCTGCGAACTCATACATTTAGTCTGCTAGATAGTGTAATTTTGGGACAAGTAAGACTGTTGGCAGCACTGCTTTCAGTGGAGAAACAAGCATAGTTTGGCTGCACTGAATTCTTCAGTATGGCTACATTATGCAGTAAGTAAATAAACAAACAATTAATAATGTTAAAAGAATGTCCTCCAACACGAAATTGCACTAAAAGTAAAGAAATTATATTAAAAATTATGGCTGTATATAAAAACATCAAAAAGTGTGAAGGAATTAGAAAAAAATCGCCGCGTCACATGTTAGAAATAAGAGCCAAAGTTTTATTATGCTACTAAATCAAGGCAAATGAAGAGAAATGAATGTTATGGAAATGAAGTGTCACTGAGCGCTAGTTTATATTATTGAAGTGAAAGAGAGAGCTAAATAAGCTGTCAGCCAACATTGGATCAGATAATTAAGTCGCAGTTTGGGCAAATTGGAGAGAAGTCACACTACTGCCACTGTGTTCACATACCTTTAGTTTTGTCAGTTCATCCTCCAGCTTGGCTACATGGGGTGTACTTAAGTTCACTGGTGTCTCTAGAATTGCTCTCTGTCCCTGGTCTATCCAGGTTTCTACTTTCTGTACCTCATTGTCAAATTCCTGCCAGGAGGCAACCATTTTCTCTAACTTTGTGCCCCACTGAACAGCCACATCATGAACAGCAGCCCACCTGGAATGGATAGCATCTACCTCATCTGCGGCATTGGTCCTACATGTTATTTGTTGACTCAGTGCTGCCACTCCTTGCAGCTTGCCCAGATGTTCCTCACACTGCTTCTCAAATGCCTGCAACAAATACATTAGCTCTTAATAAATCAATGAAGTAAGTACAGAAACATTTTCACAATAATTTGCTGTTTTAACACATTTATTTGCAGACTGAGCAACAAAGATGATGAATTTGCACAGGCAGAAGCAAGTATCAACAGTGATTCATAATTACATATATTTTTAACAAAGAACAAAATTATATTCATATTTTTTTTAAGATCTACTAAATCACTGATGCCTGATTTCACCAACAGATGTTAAAATCGATGTTAACAAATGTAACATAACAACTGTCACAGCACTAACAGTACTGTTAGATTTCTTTCATTTCACCAACCTGTTTTCTGAAAATGTTAACAAACACGTGTTAATGCCAAGAAACTTGTACATATTACAGCTATAGAAGGCTATGGATGAGTTGTATTATTTTCTGAACGTATTCCAATGTGCTTTTGTTTTCATTTTCGTCTGTATACAGCTGAAAAATGGCAGGTGAACAAAATCGTAAACAAAAGCCGTGAAACAAATTTCTCATCGACGGAGAAAGAATTGTTAATTGAACTGGTGACAAAGTATAAGAATATCATGGAAAATAAGAGGACGGATGTGGTGAATGTAAAAGAGAAAGATTTCACTTGGGAAAATATTGGAAACAAATTTAATTCAAATGCATGTGTCACTACTACAAGCAACAAACAACTTCGTCAGTATTACGTAAATTTCAAACGAGGTGTGAAGGACAAGGGACTTGAACGTTTCAAGATGCGAGGTGGATAGCGTATTATCCACATAATTTAGTGAATTATAAAATTGCAAAGTTATTAATACTTGAAGCAAAGGCGAGATCGGCATATTCCTTTTGATGCATATTCTAACTCAGTATTACGTAAATTTAAAACGAGGGGTGAAGAAGGACAAGGGACTTGAACGTTTCAAGACGGGAGGTGGACAATGTGTTATCCACATAATTCAGTGAATTATAAAATCACAAAGTTATTAATACTTGAAGCAAAGGCATATAATCCACATAATTTAGTGAATTATGTGGACAATGTATTATCCACATAATTCAGTGAATTATAAATTTGCAAATTTATTAATACTTGAAGCAAAGGCGAGATCGACATTTGATGCATATTCTAACTCAGTATTACGTAAATTTAAAACAAGGAGCAAAGAAGGAAAAGTGACTTGAATGTTTCAAGACGGGAGGTGGACAATGTATTATCCACATAATTCAGTGAATTATAAATTTGCAAATTTATTAATACTTGAAGCAAAGGCGAGATCGACATTTGATGCATATTCTAACTCAGTATTACGTAAATTTAAAACAAGGAGCAAAGAAGGAAAAGTGACTTGAATGTTTCAAGACGGGAGGTGGTCAATGTATTATCCACATAATTCAGTGAATTATAAACTTGCAAATTTATTAATACTTGAAGCAAAGACGAGATCGCATATTCCTTTCGATGCATGTTCTAACCTCTCTTGTATTTCCGCAGTAACCTTCATAGCAACTTGTTTCGACAGTCTATACCTTTGTAGAGAAGTTTTCTTCTGATAGCTCCTCAAAATAATTTCTCCTCATACGCCGTACTCTATTACGAATGCCATTTAGACGCTCTTAAATATAGCAAATAGAGATAAACAGCTGTGTTCACACCTGCCATCTTGACTATTTACAATTGTTAAGGACTTAACAACATAAATTTGGCTTGTTAGTTTAACAAGAGATTTAACATGAATGTTACGCTAACACTTGTAGGTGAAATGCAATTTTTGTTTTAACTATTGCTAAACTCGTGTTAAGTCTTAATATCTGTTGGTGAAATCGGGCATGAGTGTATTCAATTAAGGAAGCTTGTATTTATACCCTCAATTCTCAGAAAGTAGATTTTGAATTGTTGTTTGACCCTCAATTTTGCAAGCTTCTAGGAAAATAAGTCTTATTTTAGAAGGCTGTGACTTATTTTAAAAATAGCTTGGACTTCTCTTATTTGTTTCTGAACAGGAGGAAATCTTGGATCATTATCTTAGTGGAATATGGCTATACTTTGTCATTTGATTTCTGTTCACAGCATGATATGTCAATAGTCACCTCTTATTACACCTTTTTAGATCAGAATTCACAAAACTCTGTACTAATTAAAAGGCCCAATGTTGCTATACATTAGTTCTTAAGGGGATATAGTCCCATTAGAAATGCACAAAGCTATAGAAGAAACAAAACATACCTTGGCTGAGTCCAGAAGCTGTTGGGCCTCCTGCAAAGAGACAGGCTTTGGTATTCCCATGTTGACCTTCACTTCCGCCTGTTCTATCCAGGGTTTGATTTGTTGTATTCCAGTCTTGTATTCTTGCCAGTTAGTGAGGTCTCGGCCAACCGAGGATATCTGTGACTCTACAGCTCTATGTAATCCAACCACTGAGTCCTTCAGGGCCAACACTTCTGCTTTCAGTTGTGCAGCTTCAACATTCTCTCCGTCTTCTGCACAGAGTAATTCATTGTCATATTAATCTATCTGGAGTGTCATATGATATACCAATTTTTTTAAACAAAAATGTGAAGTATTGTTTTTCTGTGATCACATTTTGTATTTGGAAATTTTCAAGCAGCTGTTTCACCCTTATTATAGCTATTGGAATTTGCCAAAAGTGACATATTTCCACCATTATAGTGTCCTGTTACTTTTGGGACAATCTGTTTGTTTAGTTGAAATCAATGCCAGCAACTGATCTTTAAAATACACGTGATAAAGATATGACTGTAATTAGTGTTAACTGTGGCTGTTATGTTGACGGTACAGACATTATCTTGCTGGACATCAACTCACGTGAGTTTAAAGCAAATAACACCATTATGCATGATTCTGGGGTATACACTTAATACACTGGTTATAATTCATCTAAATTATACAAATATTTATTAATTAAATACTCTTCTAACTTATATTTAAAATATTTTTTTTGAGGTGTTAACCAAATTTTTTAAAGCTACTGGTAATCTATTTAATAAGATTGCCCCTCTTGTATTGCCATCCTTTTCCATGAAACTTGTATTTGATCTAAAGAGGTTAAAGTTATTTCTTGTGTTATGGTTGTGTACTTGACTGTTTCTTATTAATGGTTGTTTTGTTATATACAGTATGGTTCTATAAACATACAGAGAATAAATGGTTAAAAGGATATTATTGATAAAAGCAGTTCTGAATGATTCCCACATTGTCTGGTCAAAAATTCATAATATTTACAAAGACTTTTGGTAATGGCAGAAAAGTATTGGGAATTAACAGTTTGGGAAAATATACACATTTAGAAGAGTAAAAAGAGAGCCATGAACTTTGAAATACCAATAGTAGATGACATCATTCAACTCATTGAACAGCGCCAGGAGAGGGAGGCGGTCACCTGAAGAACTAGTCGAACATCAGCTGATGATGAGGATGCTGGGTCCTTGAAACATGTCCTAATTTTAAATGTAAGTGGAGCTAAAGTGTTTTTACAGTTCGAGAAGTGGTTTAAAAAGGTTTTATTAATTTCTGTGACTTTCCCTGATACACACAATTTTTTTAAATACTTCCTTGACTGTCCCTCATCTTCCCTGAATATCCAGGGAACCCTATTACAGCAAGGGCCTGAAATTTAAACTGAGCAGATTTCATAGAATGACAAAAATGATAAGGATTTTTTAAAAACTCAAAGGAATGAAACTATTGTGTTTCAAATGGTAAGGTGTTTGTCCTTGAGTGCTACTAGGTGAGCAACCAATCAGAGTCCTGCGGTGTTGTACTGCATTCCCGCTAAGTGGCATGTGACGAGCGCCAAACTAATCAATCTCTAATAAATACTATTCGCACTAAGGCAAAAATTAAGATTTTGCCAAAACTAATCCATGAGGAAGGAGAGAGTAATGTATTTAACATAACCATGAAAACCCCATATTTTTAGCTCAAATAGTTTTCCTAATACAAATAAAGTAGATACCATTATATTATAACAATGCATTGCGACGTAAGCACTGTAATGAATATCATTATTGGTTGGCATGTATGCGTGAACGTATATTTGAAATTACTCAGAACTGAAACGTAAACATTTGACATGACGTGGTAAAAGAAATATGTACTTTGAATCAGCCAAGGTGTTTGTTAAATTCGATGAGAGGAAACAAACACTTCCAGCTGGTCAGGCAGATCGTGTCTGGTCACATTATATCTTTGTTTATGAATGGTTCGTAATCTCTATTTACTCTAGAGAGTTCAAAGCAGCATTATTCAGTTACTCTTCCATGAAAAAGTATATCAGCTGTATCAATGAGATATGATTCACCTTCCGCCCCCTTACTACTGCTAGAACAATCCAATAGCTTTAAGTGGGCTTAAATTATGTTGCAAACAGAAATAATATTTTAAACTGACTGACATTAAATGATTTATTCCCGAAGAAATTGACAAGGAACACAACAAGATTGGGAAAATTGTGTGAGACATCAGATAAACTACAAGAAGACGACTTTTGGAAAGAAATAGCACGTAACAAGATTTTGGAACCTATCATCATAAACTTGCAGTACTCAGACGTTGAAGACAATGACAATGACGAATTATCTCTTAACATAAGTAACATTCACAGCTATACGAATGCACCGCTGGTATTATCGTTGGATTAGAAAAATAAGTAATTCATAAACTATAATTAATTTTAAACTAAATATTTAAAACATTTGTGTAATATACGAATATCCATGTTGCAAGTGTGATTTCAACAACTACATTATTATAAACTTTGGAAAATTCAGTTTGCATTTCCTTATGTCTACCGCCATGAACACTCGCAAGTGTGCGAGAGAGAGGGAAATATAAAAAGAGCGGGAATAACGAGGTGGCAACGGATAAGGCTCTAACACATCTGATTCGCTACAGGCGAGAATTCTTCCCATTTGAAATGCAATTTTATGTTACTTTCATATTACCTTTTTCAGCCACTATCATTAATTTTATATAGCTTCTACAAAAACTTATTTTTCTGTCTCAACACTTGCAAGATGCTGAAGTGATAATGAAATGAGGAATACTTTTTTGCCTTACCTTGCAGTAGTTCTTTTGCCTCATCGCTAAGCACGTCCAGAACATTAATCTTGTCCTCTAGTTGTGCTTGTAGAGCTTGTGACTTCTTCACTCTCTCCTCAGGCGTCAGTTCTGGCATCTGGAGCTGTTCCAACATCGCCGGAGCAGTGATATGTGTCCAATTGCGAAGTTCACCAAGTTGTGATTGGAAACGTGTCCAGCGAGCATTAAACTGCTCCAGATACACAACTCGCTCTTCAACAGTCTCTAATGTAACATGCAGTCTTCGCTCTATTTCAGTCACCTAAACAAGATACATTTAATTATTAACTTCCTACATCAGACAATGTTTTAGTAATAAAAAAAGTGTTATGTATGCATTCACATGGCTTTCTCCACTCACTTTTGCACAAACTATTCTTAAGAACACTAATTCCTTTATCTACTCCACATTAAGATAAGCATTTATAGAAACAATTATTAAATTATAGATGAGTCATATTTATTACACATCAACTTCACTTACGTACCTATATTGAGGACATGTTTCGCGGACCATCGTTCGCATCACCGGCATACACCAAAATTATTTTGTCTTAGATGGAAAGCATTACAAACAAATTTCAGGACTGGCTATGGGAAGCCTACTATCACCATTTTTGGCCAATTTATACATGAGCTTTTTCAAAACACATATAACCAAAGCCTCTCCTCATATTTTTTAAACATGGTACAGATAGGTAGACGACATCTTTGCAATAGTACACTACAAACAAATAGATGATGCTTTGAAATTACTCAACCTTCAAGAATCCAGCATACAATTCACAGTAGAAACTGAAGAGAACTGTACTCTACCTTTTATGGACCTTAAAATCACAAAAACAAATGAAAAACTGGAATCTGGTCTTTATAGAAAAGCAACACACACAGATAATTACATCAAAGCAAATAGTTTCAACCCAATTCCACACAAACATGCCACCATCAACAGTCTCACATACAGATTAGTAAATCTACCCCTCAGTCAGCAAGAATATCAAAAAGAATACCATCAAAGCTTAAAAACTGCAATTAAAAATGGATATGGAAAAAGCCTTGTAGATAAAAAACTAAAATCATTCAAACTTCAAAAAACATTAAAACAGATCACAGCTATATGTGTTTGGAGAAATTTAGTAACAGTGACGTCAAAATAAATCACAGCTCTTTCACCAATGAAACAAGAAATTAGATTTGCTAAATTTACTTACCACCCCTGGGCCACAAAAAAGTTCCAAAAAATATTCAAGAAATACAATATAACATAGGCACCAAAAAACAAGTACAACATTAAAAACCTACTTAACAGTAATAATACTAATAAGATAAAACCAGAAGAAAAGTCAGGCATTTACAAAATTAAGTGTAAAGACTGTGAAAAAATTTACATAGGGAGGACAAAAAGAAACATAGGCACTAGAAAGAAAGAAAATTTTAGGCACTTAAGATACAAAATTTTTGATAAGTCTGCAATAGCAGCTCATTTCTGGTCTGAAAATCATGACATTGAAGCTGGCACCAAATTACTAAGATACGTATGAAAACATAGTGAACTCGTCATATGGGAGAGAATATACATAGAAAAACATAAAAACCAACTAATGAACTTCGAAATCCCGCCAGAAGACAATCTCACAGTTAAATTCATCACAAAATAAACAGATGGCAGGAGCAACTCCAGAACTACCCACACCACTGGATCAAGCTTTAGTCCCATTAGAGCCAACGATGTAAACAATGGTTCAAGAAACATGTCCTCATTATAGGTACATAAGTGAAGCTGATGTGTAATATATACGACTCACCTATAATTTAATAATTATTTCGCTTCACTGTGGTGTTCCAATACAGTTAAATTTTGATATTTATAGAAATAATTTTATTGGATATTTTCTTATAGGTACAATGGGAATAGGAGCATACCACTGTATACCACTTACTAGAAGTCACTTGTGGTGCTAAGCTTTTTGTTACAGCACAGTGAATGGGTACCATAATCATGACTAGAGCCTCAATTTTTGTGTGCTAAAAACTTAAAAATATTTCTTTTATATGCTAATAATTCCAAAAATATATCCTAAAAGCTCAAACGTATTTTCAAGAGAAAATTAGAACAAAACATAACAAAACATCTAGCTGATACAACAATGAATACTGGAACCTACAAATTTTCTGCTAGATATCATTTAATCATTTTGGAGTTGCAGTGTGTAATAAATGTAGGGACAGTTCTTACTTGATGCGTTTGAATCGCCAAGTGACCTACTTGTTTTGAATAACTTACATGGTTATGTTTTATGTTCCAGCATTTAATTTTCCTTTATAAAAGTTCTCCAAGTTAAGTTTTGTAATGGAGCCACTCTCTTGGCGCTCGCATGTTGATAATGCAGCTAGCTTACTTCCCGACTAGTGATTCGTTATTAAAAGGCCAAGGTGGCTGTAACACTTGCGGTGAGTGAAGAGAGGTTGCTTGTTACCATGGTTATGGATTTGATTCATAGAAGCCGTATATTCCGCACCAACTCGTGTTGCCAACATTATACAGGAGCTTCTTCCTACTTTTTTGTTTATTTGAAAAGAAATTTGTTAGTAGAAGTGGTAACCCGCTTGAAGCGAGCCCTGCCTGTCATGTGCTACTGTTTATTATCAGTTTGCAAACTGTGTAAAAACATAATTTTTATGTGATCAGTAATTATTGTCTGATATGTGAAGTGTTTAAGTTTTCATATTGAAGGGATTTACAATGAATCCAACACACAACTTCACCCTTTTCTTTATGGAAAAATGATAACAAACAGTCAGTAGGCCAACACCAGTGCTATGTTTAGAAAAACTTTGTGGTGGAGCATCTTCAAAATACACCAGGACATTTAAGACTCATTGATATGAGGAACATATGTCAGATTGAAGGAGCTGAGAAAAAATGCAGAAAAACTTTCTTTTGTGCGATGCGAAAATATTTACTAAGTCCAAAGGTGCACGTTGTAAAGATATGTTTTAGTTAGAACTTCTTATATGAATATTGTTTTCTGATATGACTTAGAAGGCCATGTAATGACCTATTAAAATCAAATATATGTGTAATTTTGTGACTGGCCGTAGTAATAATTGTATTACATAATGCGGTGACGTAGCAGTACATCGGCCAATCACAAAATTAATAGAGGAGTAATGATAGTTACGAAAAATCAATAATCTTGAGACAGATATGTTCTTCAGTTTTGTTTGATGACGATGAAAAATGTTGCAGTGAATATAATTGTAAAGGAAAGTTAACAACAGTCAAAAAGAGTTATTCGGTATTTGTAATAGAAACGAGTGAATTGTAATTCTGATTATACAGTTAAATGATATATTATGAAATTGGAGTCATATAAAATTTTATTTCTGTCACCAAAAATCCACACCTGAGAAAAGTTCTCATGACTCTTACTTAATTAAATCTCGACCTGGATCTTCCAAACAGTCGGCGTGCTTCCTATCTGCTGCGAGTGGTAGAATAACGCCACAACGTATACACATGCACAAGCAGACGAGCAGCCGGTTGTTGTGTTGCAGCCAACATGACAAAGATATGTAAAAGTTGTAGCCAACCTCTGCAAAATGCTCCAGACAGGTGACGCAGTCCGTGTGCAAAGGAACATGGTTTGAGCAGGCTAAGTTGTCGCCCGGTCAAATTTTGTTTCTCATGCACTGCTTTGCACATAAACAATCCTACGACACGACGATAATGGAGTGCTCCGTAAGAAATACATGTATGAGTTCGCGGACTGTATCAGACTGGTTCAGCTACCACCGCGAAGTGTGCGTGATGTCAAATGACACCAAGTATACTGCAAAGGGGAAAATTGGCGGTCTAGGCCACGTCATTCAAATTGACGAATGCAAAATAGTACGACGCAAGTTTCATCGTGGGCACGTCGTAGAGGGCAACTGGATCTTGGGAATGATCGACGTGGAAACGAAAGAGGTGCAGATGACGATATGCCCCAACAACAGGAGGGATGCAAATACGCTCTACAATCTAATTGCAGCGCCCACGATAATACTTGCATCATCCTATTTTGCATTCGTTGATTTGAACGACATGACTGGGACCGCCAATTTTCCCCTTTGCAGTATACTTGGTGTCATTTGACATCATACACACTTTGCGGCAGTAGCCGAACCAGTCAGTGAGCTCATAGGTACATGTATTTCCTACGGAGCACTCCATTATCATCGTGTCATAGGATTGTTTATGTTAGTTTGCTAGATAGTGTAATTTAGGGGCAAATAAGACTGTAGGCAGCATTGCTTTCAGTGGAGAAACAAACATAGTTTGGCTGCACTGAATTCTTCAATATGGCTATATTAAGCAGTAAGTAAATAAACAAACAATTAATAACATTAAACGAATGCCCTCCAACACGAAATTGCACTAAAAAGTAAAGAAATTATATTGAAAATCATGGTTGTATATAAAAACATCAAAAAGTGTGAAGGAATTAAAACAAAATCGCCGCATCGCATATTAGAAAGAAGAGCTAAAAATTCTAACAAAATTGCAGATGCTCTTCTGGAAAGCTCACGTCTATATATTATAAAATACAATGAAAACATTATTGCTTTTCATGCAATATCCCATTACGGAAGTAGACAAGAAATGACATTTTGTGGACATAATGAAAGCGAGGACTCTTTAAATAAAGGTCATTTTAAGGAAGTTTTGGTTTCATATACAGAGGGAAGCCCCATTGAAATTCAAAACCACTATTCCAGTATAAAATCTGTTTTTGCGATGCTGTTTTGCGAATTTAGGTTAGCCAATTTTCCAAGTTACCTAATCAATTAGCCCAGAGCCGCACCTGAATAAATGTCATCTCCAGATTGGGAAAAGGAAAGTCTTTACATATCTGAACAGGGGAATATCACCAATATACATACTTCAAGTTCGCTTATTATTCGCCTTCTAAAATTTGAGCCCCTTTACTGACGGTTTGGTAGCCACTGGTTTTCTCAAAGAAAGGCTGAAATTTTTTTAACAACTTCTGCTTTGGAACTTGAGATTATGTAAAGCTGTTTTTCAGTAAACTGTATCTCTTTAACTCAGTTACTTAATAAGTCAAGAGACATTTCTAGTTTGTTTATTGAATGGATTAAGAAATAAAAATTGGAAGATATGAAGGTGCAGCCACATTTTAAATTAGCATCACATATTAAATTCTAGATAATCTCAACTGCGGAAGCATCTTCTTTGTCCAGTTTATTTAATACAGATGCAAATACTTCAAAATTACCTCCACAATATACCACTGCTTTAAGTCAGGTATTGCAATGTGTCACTACCTGTGTAGGAGCCAATAAAAGATCAAGATTATAATGCAAGAGATGTAACTTGGCACTTTTTGCACTATCCTTGTCTAGCACGGGCGCTGGGTTTCTTTCCTTGAAAGAAACCAGTTCACTTTTAAAGCGCTATTGTATTCCCTAATTACCTGCTGTGATATGAGGGTAAACACAAGCAGACATCAGTGGTGCTGCAAGTGAAATATCCACTGTTAACATGTTGGAAACGTGAAAAATGCTTTTACAATTTGAAAATGTTGTGATTATTTTAAACCTACTGCTGGGAACAGTGCTAGTGTCTGCGTTAGTTCTAGAAGGCGTGGAAGAAGGGAAAAGCTATAAGATCAGATGGTAGGGAAATTGTGATTAACGTTCATACACTTTTTACAGACGAATGCAAAGCCCTAAAATGTGGAAGTCAACTATATCTGTGTCAAGCTTAATTCAAAGAACTGCTGCAACTATAGGTGCTTCATCTCGTACTGTGAAAAGATTGCTTAAAGAACAAAATGAAATGCAAGTGGTAATTTCATAGAGACTCCTGGAAAATAACGTCCAAATGCAAAACACACAAAAACAGCAATAGACTCTTTCTGTACCTCTGCAATAAGACAATCCATTTATTCACTCTATCGGACCGATTAATCAAATGAAATGCACCAAATGAAATTTAGATTTGTAAAGATCTCACGCGGAGGAAAGTTTCTGATGCAACGGCCAGATGTCATTGCAAAAAGATTCCCGTTTCTAAGAACAATGAAAGAGGTAAGGACTTTCGGTGCTTCTATTATTTACTTAGATGAAACCTCGATCAATATAAATCATATGAAAGACAAAGTATGGAAAAGTGAAGAGTTGAATTTCCACTATGCATCCCAATAGGCAAAGGACAGCGTTTTCTTACACGCGGGGAGTTCCACAGGTTTCGTTCCCAACACTCTTCTGAGTTTTCAATCAAAATCAAACAAAGACTATCATGAAGAAATGGATAGTGAAACATTTAAAAATTGGTTTATTAATCAGTTGTTACCCAACATTCCCCCAATAGTACTGTAGTAATAGACAATGCCTCTTATCATTCTGCTCAAATTAACAATGCTCCGATATCATCATCACTTAAATCAGTAACGCAATCATGGCTCTGTAACAATAATATTGAGTTTGATCCACATATCACCAAAGCTGTACTTTACGAATTAATAAAGCTGAAAAAAGACGGTCTCAAAATTTAGAAATACCTAGATCGCATAGCGCAAATGCACGGCAACGCTGTAATATGTCTACCTCCGTATCATTGTGATTTAAATGCTATAGAACTTATATGAGTACAGATAAAAAAACGTCCCGAAACACAATATGTCATTTAAGCATTGTGACGTAAAAGTGTTGTTTGATAGTGCAGTAGGTAAAGTGTCGGAACAAAATTGGCGTGGCGCTTGTGAACACATTGAAAATATTGAAGAGTTTTATTGAAAGATGGATTAACAGATGAAATTAGTGATAGGTTCATAATTAATTTAGAAGATTTAATTAGATTAATTTAGAAGAATCAGATAGTAAACATAAGGAAAATTTTGAAATTTCTGACAATGAAGAAGGGGAACAGGAACCTAATTTGGAGGATGAAGAAGCATCATCTGCCACTGATGTGTCTGCCCTGCCTGGCTGGCCATAAAAGAGGGATGGGTTACAAAGAGATGGCGACTACGTATTTCTTTCTCTTTCTGCAAACCAGGGGCCAAGTTAAATCTCGTGCATTATAATATTTCTGAAAGCATCAATCCATGATGGAACTTTACAAACACTTTTTTCTCATTGGAGACTAACTTGTTTAAAGCATTTTTATTGCTTCACACAATCTATGCAGAGGGTGAAGAATGCAAGTTACATTAATTATATTCGAGAAATTTACACCTTGCCTTGACAAAGTATGTGATGTGCTACATTCTTAATTCCTGACAAATACTGCACTAATTGGGAACACTGATTCACACTAACAGATTTCGATAAGGTTGGCAAAATGGTATTTTCCCATCAGTAGTAAAAGTGTTTTTAAACTCTAGTATATACTGAAGCAAATGTTCACATACACTTGATTTCACTCTCGGTATTTTTAATTCAGAATGGTAATTAGCATGCATGTCTTCTAGTTCTAACAATATTGAGCTCAACATTTACATAATTGCTTAGCCAACTTGTATGATGTAATCTTGGGATACAATTCAGTACTTCCCCCTTTCAATACATCCTTGAATAAATTTCACTAAACTCAGATGCAGAACTCACCTCCTTTTGGAGCAGTGGTTTCCTCTCTGGCGCTGTCAGGGCTTGTAAAGACGAGCAGAGATCTCTCAGTTTGCGTAACATTTCCTCTGTAGCCTTTCTCAGAGCTATGCTAATGTCCTGCTTGGCCTGTAAGTCAGCTGCAACCTTACGACTGTCATATGCAACAGGTGCAACCTTCTTAAGCTCCTCTTCAGCCTGCTCCAACAACATCAGGATTTCGTCCTTTTGTTCTTTGTAGTTTGTCCAGACTTTGTGTGTACCTGCAGACAGCATTAAATGTCATGAATATTTAACTCTTTGCTTCTTGTTACCAGATCAGAAAAGGAGAAGTGCTTACATACTCTGACCAAGGCTAGGCATTCCAAACCTCTGGGGGAAGGGATGATGTTAACAAAGGCAGACAGATCTAATGGCTACAGATATAGCTCAGTGGGGTTCCTAATGTTTCCAGAGTGAGTATCCCAGCCAACTCTTTCACGGCACCCCGCTATCCTCATAGAGAAGTTCAGGCAGAAGGCTACTGAAAAGTTGGTGTTTGTGTGACCTCAAATTTGGATTTGCTCTGATTGATGGACAGAGCCCATTCTTGCTTGCGCATGCATCTGTACACAGGGAACGAATGAAGTGGTGCAATTTGCCATCCACCTACAGAGGAACTGGAGGTGTTACACAAATAACAATATATAACCTCTGCAATTTTTGAGTTTATAGATCATATATTGGAGGCTATTGACAATGATAATAACTGTGAAGACTTACTAATAGATCTAACCGAGGCATTTGACATGATTCGTCATGAAATTCTGTTGCAAAAGCTGTACTATTATGGGATATGGGGAATAGTATGGGATTGGTTCCAGTCATATTTAAAAAATCGGAATCAAATGGTGGAAATCACAAATGTCGATGAGCGGAACACCGTACATAATCACTATTCAAAAATGAAACAAATCAAATATGGAGTTCCCCAGGGATCCATACTAGGGCTCGTCCTCTTTTTAATATTCATAAACGACTCCCCAAATTACTTAAATCCAACTCACGTAACTATGTTTGCTGATGACACAAATGTTATAATAAAGGGAAATGAAAATGCAAAACATATAAACAGTAAAATTGAAACTTGGTTTGCTGAAAACAATTTGCTTATTAATACAAACAAATCTTCAGCAATATCATTTCGCCACAAACAAAATAAAAATGTTGTGAAACCTGACATCAAGTTGTATGATGTGTGTGTCTCTTATGTGACAGAAGCAAATTTTCTGGGAGTATTGGTAGATCAGCATTTAGACTGGGGAGCACATGTAAAGAATCTAGTAATAAAGTTAAATAAATTCTACTTCTCGTTAAGAGTAATAAAAAATGAGTTGAATGCAAGTGACATGAGAACCTTATATTTTGCATATGCAGAAAGTCTAATGAGGTATGGCATTATATTTTGGGGGGATAGTAGAGACAGTCACTTGGTTTTTAAAGTACAAAAAAGAATTGTTAGATGCCTAATGTCAGGAAAAAAATATGACTCCTGCAGGAACTTCTTTAAGGAATTGAAAATCTTGACTCTGCCCAGTCTGTATATATATTGTTTGCTATGTTATACAAAACAAAATCTTGAAAATTTCACCACAAATAATCAAATACACCCTCATAACACCAGAGGTAAAACAGACTTAAGAACAATAACACATAGAACTACATTTTATTCCAAAGGAGTTAGATATTCAGCAGCCACTCTGTATAATAAACTACTGGCCAATCTGAAAAACATAAAATCCATATGGTGTTTCAAGCTATCGTTGAAAAAACTTTTAAGCGATTCATATTATGACGTAAGTGAATTTCTAGATACACTGAAGCCGGCCATATAATTGTATATATTTGTGATACCATTTTAAATGCTGTAGCTGTAGAGCCATGCAACTGTATACATCAGTTCATGCTTAGATCTTATTAATTACACTTGATGTAATTTATTTTTTATGCTTTATATTATTTGTATTGTTGTAAATATTTGTATTGACGTATCCAATGTCATTGTATTGACTTAACGGATGAATAAACTACTACTACTACTGCTACTATATTGAAGTTTTGCTTTCATTTGCAGAAATCCTACATGGAAGCTTACAGAACGTTGTAGGAGGCATATGGGGATGATGCTCTAGCACAGTCCACAGAAATTCAACAGTTCAATAACAAAGCAAGGGGGCCAGCAACAGCAATAAACGAAACCATGATTAATACAACTGGCATCATTGTTCGTGAAGATCAATGAGAAGCAACTGACAGTCTTGTATAAATGTTGCAGATTTCCCATGGCAGTATTTTTTCAATTCTGCATAAACACTTAAACATGAGATGTGTTTGTGTGAGCTGGGTGGCAAGACTATTGACTCCTGAACAGAAGCTGATGTAGTGGAAGTGTGTATGGAACTGCAGTGTCTGGTTGAGATGCATGGAGATGCATAACTGAAAAAGGAACTAAGGGGGAAGTTCCAATGTGTAAGGACTATGATACAATGAAGCACAAAATTAATACAATTTTGAGTCAAACTAATACTCAATGCTCCACTTATTGCTAGTATTTACCTAGAACGCATTTCATTAGCATCTTCCTAACATCATCAGCTGTTGTCGACTAATGGATATTGTATAATATAAAGTATTAAACGGATTTGTAGGCCGTGGTCTACTGCGCTCCTTCTTCATCTTCCCAGACGTTTCGTCTGCGGCTGCAGCAGACATCTTCAGTGGCAGTGCAATCGGAGTGTCCTGGCGGAAGTCTCATCAGCCTCATTGGAGGCGATAGATGCATCTCTGTCGGTATCTTGACAGAAGTGTGGGTTTTCTTCAAAGGTAGTGTCAAAATTAAACAATTTTCTTTCATATTTCTTTATGAAGATTTTTTTCCCACGTGATTAATGCAGCTGGACCTTGGACACCTTTTAATAAGTGGATTTCTCATTCTATATCATGATTCTCCTTCCAAAAATGGTACGCTACCACCAATTTATCTATTTCTTTGTTCCTGATGTTCCTAAACTGCTCTTTAAGCCTAATGTTCAAGTTCCTTTTAGTTTTTCCAATGTAAGAGTTGTCACAGCCTTTGCAGTTTATCCGGTACACACCTGACTTTTTATCTGTGGGTATCTCCTTTGTATTATGTGATTTCAAAAGGTGTTGTACACTAAATTTATTCTGTGGAGCCAAAGTAATATTGTGCTCTTTGAAGACTTTTTGGAAAAGGTTTTTAGCTCTGAGATGATATGTATGAAGTTTCATTGCTGATTGGGAAAAGAGTAGTTACTTGTTTGCATTTTTGTTGTCTTTTGAATTTATCAATTTTCTTTTTGACCAATTCAGCACTGAATCCATTGTATTCTGCAATGTGAATGATATTATTGTACTCTTTGATATATTCCATCTTGTTTAAAGGTGCATTAACCAGCCTGTAAGTTAAAACTGTTGATAACAGCATGCTTGTGTTGTCTTGGGTTATCTCCATCTGCTTTTATGAAATTTTCTGTGTGTGTTTACCAAACCAACATCCATTAGGCGACAGCAGCTGATGATGTTAGGAAGATCCTAAAAAAACGTGTTCTAGGTAAATACTAGCAGTAAGTGGAGCATTGAGTATTAGTTTGACTCAAAATTATATTAATTTTGTGCTTCACTGTATCATAGTCCTTACACATTGGAATACAATTATACATGTTGTTATTCATGACTGCACCCTTAATCTTGGAGACTGTCGCCTTACTCATCTGCTCACTAGCATGTTCACTGTTATACTGACGCTATCATTTATGAGGTACTCATTCATATCGCATGGCACATGTGCCGTGCTACATAAATTGTTCCAGAATTTTCTAGAACTGGTTTACAAAGTTGCACGCATGAACCACTTCCACTAGATTGCTAATAATTATGGAGGTTTTTTAACAAAATTAATCAATTTAGAATAAACAAAAACCTATATGTGACACTATTATTCAATACAAACACAAAAACATATATAACATACATAAGAAATAAAGTCAAAATGATTATTGTAATAGGAATAACATGTAAATGAAATAAATATAGGGAAAAAGTTGCCTTAAGTTAGAACGGTCAGATGAGGCTGGATACGTAAACAATAGGACAATAGAGGCCAAAATTCCTCTCACAGCCCAGAGCCAGAAACAATGTCGAGTTTTAAGGAAAATATTTAGAGGCAGGATGCTGTACCGTTATGATGCCAAGGGGTCATACAACACTAGGGGATGGACTTGTGACTGCTGCACAGATGAAGGTGAATGAAAATGCCCAATTAGGTAAAATCGTAGAAATAAACTCTCCCAATAAAATGCGGTGTAAACCACATGATAGGCGTGAAACAGAGAACAAACAGAAAAGGGGTGGAGATAGACAAACAAACCTAGGAAAGAAGCCGAGTGTAGGGCAAAGTGGAAAGTGTCACTCTGGTGTTTACAACGAAAGGAAGAAGATGCGTTATTTTAATACCTAATGGACAGATAGTAGCTGAGTTATGTTTCAAACATGGTGTGATTAAGTATTGTCGAAGAGGCAAAATGACACAACAAGAGTGATAGCAAGTGAGGAAAACAGAGAAATCCGACAAGTAATATATGTGGGAATAAACAAGTCAGGAAATTGAAACAGGACTTTTCACTGACTGGTGAGAACTGCTGGACCCTGAGAAAGAGAACTCCTGCTCGCCGATACATAATTCTAAACAAGCATTCCTACACCACAACACGGCACTCCTTATACCTCACCCTAAAACGAAAACAATCCATTCTACCATACCGCACCAAGAGATACTCCCAAGATAATCCAACACCAAAGGGGATAATGAACATCTAATGTCTAGACTACAATTTGTACTTAAGGTAAGGTAGGCAAGAGAGGTATTGTAAAATATTGTAAATCATGTAAACTGCAAATAAAGATATATTCATTAACCCTTTCACCGATATGGATGTCATATGACGTCCAAGTTAAAATGCCCCAAACCGACGTCCTGCACATACATGCATTTAATGCTCATTTAACCCCAATTATTTTAATCTCCCCATTGTGCAATACATTTAAATTAGTTGTATAAGGAATGTAAACGTACCCTTAAAGGTTTCTTTTTGAATTGTTCACCTCCAAACCTGGATAAACACCCAAGGGCACATCTGCAGATTCACACCAAATAATATTGGTTTCCTTGCGAACTTCTTTTTCGCAATACACTACACATTTTCAAAATGGTTGCGACTTTTTTGGTTGTGGGTGGTATCCCTTTAGGCAAGTGTTTTCTCTCAAGTATGAGGGGTGATGTCGTGGTGAATTTCTTACCCCCCAGTATAAAGAGGCCTCTGAGTATTATAATACTCAATTAGGTTATGAGCTATTTATACACGCAAGTACAAGTAGGTGAATGTCTTGCTTGAATTTACAGCTCTGAGAATTACTAAACAATTGTGCATGGTTACATCCAGTAGTATAAAAATACTTTTTTTACCATTTAACTGTTTTTCGTAAAGAGGGATAGCTAGTAATAGTTGATCCGCATCACCCATATTTGACCCGCCATTTCCCCCAACAATGGAGTAGTCAACATGCCATCTGTAGACCAGTACACGTCACTGCTACCTATATCCTAAACATCTCCTTCATAATCGTACAACAAATCTTCCAGATTTTCTACAGTAATATCAGAAGTCTGTACACATCATACCCAAGCTAATTTATTTGCTACATTATGGGGATAAGCCATGGTTAACATTGAAATTTAACAATTTCAAATGTGCCATTCATTTAGCTCTTGATAGCTATAAGAAATCACTCTGAACACAGAGAGAGTATAAATAACTAAAATACTGAGCAAAAACAGCTGCATAAGGCTACCAGAAACTTTGTAATAACAGATCTGTAATAACAGATGCTGACATAGGTTTTTTTTTCCAGTGTGTGTGTGTAACGCAACATATACTCGTATGATTATCGCTTGGTATAGCATAAATAAACTAAAAGCTAAAACCTTTAACCGGAGAAGTCGCTTGCGTCACTATACATACATACATTTGTTCGTATACACACAAAACAAAATGATTCAAATATTAGGCACATTCGGTACAAAGAATGGCTTTTGCTACAGTGAAACAAAGTAGTGAAATTTCAACGATTTATTAATGTAGTCTCTACTTTATTGTTACTGTGGATGTATACTGCCTTTAATGGGTTTTAAACCAGTTTTTGTTTCGTTTAAATAACTTAATAAATACGGAAGATACGGAATTGTATTTATGATGCATTTTTACAGCATTTAGCAATTTAAATGTCTTGTTCTGTTTATTGGGTATCCGTTTCTGACCCCTGAAGGGTTTAAATGGCCATCGGCGAAGCGGTTAATTCATACTTAGATATCGAAAATATTTGAACAGCCGGTAGTTTTGTTACACTCAGCTCAGTGAATGCTGTGAAATGACATACCTTTAAGCTTTTTCAGTTTCTCAACAGTCTGGCCATAAGCTTCATTCCAGCCTATCTCCAGGTTACCAACTTCACCCTTAATGAAGCTTGTGGCATGAGTATCTCGCACCAGGTCCTTGCCTCGCTGCAGGAGACTCATTATGTTACTTCTCTGCTGGTCTAACTGTGATACAGCTGATTCTTGCTGCTTAATCATCACGTTCACTGAGTCCAGGGTCTCCGGCTGTGGTCCTGTCAAGGATGTCTCCTTCACTTTGTGCAACAGAGCACACACCTAGAAAAAAAAGTCTCATGAGCTTACGCTTAAGGACATGTGTTCTTCCTTTAATTTCCAACCATAATATTTTCATGTAATTTTACATAAATAACAGTGTCCTGCGAAACAACATTTTTGTTCGCCCGTTTGCGATCTGAAAGGTGATATTAACTATTATGTGTTTCAAATGGGAAGAGTTCTCGCCTGTAGCGAATCAGATTTGTTGGAGCCTTCACCACTGCCACCTCGTTATCCCCACTCTTTTTATATTTCCCTCTCTCTCACACACTTGCGCGTCTTCTTGGTGCTAAATGGAAGGAAAGGCAAACTGAGTTTTCCAAAGTTTTATAATAATGCAGTTGTTGAAATCACAACTGCAACATGGATGTTTGTATTGTCACGGCAACGGGCATAAACGGTTCGGCGCAAATAGACAACAGACGGATAAGTTTCACGGAGATAACGAGCTTGCATAAGCAGATAAACATAGCACTTGAGATAAGTGACTTGCCGGCCCAGACAGGGTTTCATGTAAGGAAGGTTCTAGTGATATCTTGATTGACAGAGAAATGTTGTTTTTCTTATTTGCTCAAGAAATCTCTCAAATTGATCGATGAGGTATTTAAGAGAGTAACGACTCGCCAACAGTCAGTTGTGAAACAAGAGTGAGTCGTGAGTTGTAAAACAGCGAGAGGTAAGCAGAGAACAGCTGTGTTGTTACAAGAGCTGTTTGTTATTGTCATCGACCTTGGAAGATTGTGTGGTGTATGTGACGTAAGTTTGTTACGTGAAAATTGAACTGCTACTGTGAGTGTATTTCTATGCAAATAAAGAACATTTAGAATTTCGGCAAATTGGACTCTTAATTCTACGAACCCACAAAGTCACAGTATCTTACGCACATGTTTTAAGTATATAGTTTAAAAATAATTATAGTTTATGAATTACTTATTTTTCTAATTCAAAGAAAATACCAGTGGTGCATCCATATAGCTGTGAATGTTACGTTAAGGGATAATTCATCATTGTCATATTCAACGTCTGAGTACTCCAAATTTATCATAGGTTCCAAAATCCCGACACGTGCTATTTCTTTCCAAAAGTTGTCTTCTTTTAGTTTATCTGATGTCTCACGCAGCTTTCCCAGTCTTGTTGTGTTCCTTGTCAATTTCTTCGTGAATAAGTCGTTCAACGTCAGTCAGTTTAAAAGTATTATTTCTGTTTGCAACATAATTTGAGCCCACATTAACTCAATTGAATTGTTCTGGCAGTGGTAAGGGGGAAGGCGGTTTTTAATGCCTCGTGTCTCATTTCAATTGCAAGCTGATCCAGCTGATACACTTTCCCTTGTTTTTAAACGGAATAACAACAGAATAATACTGCTTTGAACTCTCTAGGGTAAATAGAGATTACGAAACCGTTCATAAACAAAGTTAGAATAGGACCAGACACATTCTGCTAAGCCAGTAGGAAGTGTATTGTTTCCTCTCGTTTGAATTTAAGAAACATGTTGGCTTATTCAGAATAATTCTTTTATCACATCATGTAAACCATTTACGTTTCAGATCTCAGTAATTACAAATATATGCACATGCATATATGCCAACCAATAATGCTATTCATTACATTGCTTATGACGCGATGCATTATGATATTATAGTATTTTATTTGTATTAGGAAAACTATATGAGCTAAAAATATGGGGTTTTTATGGTTATGTTAAATACTCTCTACCTTCCTCGTGGATCACTTTTTGCAAAATCTGAATTTTTGTCTTAGCACGGATAGTGTTTATTAGAGATTGATTAGGTTGGTACTCGTCACACACCACATAAGGGGAATGCAATACGACAACACCACAGCACTCCGATTGGTTCCTCACCTAACAGTGCTCAAGGACAAACATCATCCCATTTGAAACAGATAACAAATCTGATGCGCTATATTGAATAGTGATTTCCATTTTTTTTTTTTTTTTATCATGTAAGGCTTTCTCACAAATCACAAAATAAATTTTGAAAATACTATTTTTGGTATAAAAACATGAGCATTATGTACAAAATAAATTCAGAATGCACAATTTGCGATCTGAGAGGTCATATTAACTAACTTGGATGTGATAAATTCAATGGTGCTTTCCATTTTTTCTATCATGCAAGGTTTACTCATAAATCACAACATAAATTTTGAACAAAAGTGAATCGAGAAGATATTGACACATTGCTTCACTCACACTGTTTATTCACAGGACATGTTTCAAGAGCTTTCGCTCTTATCATCAGCTGTTACTCAACTAGTGCAAATTACAGAGAAGATTATCAAGAAGAATGCCTACACATAAAAGAGTAGCTATGTCCAACGGTTTCAACCCACATTTAGTAGACAAAATAGTTAACAGACTCAACAAAGCTAAGAAAATCAAATAAACCACCACCCTAGAACCTACAGGAGAAAAAGAGAAAACAGATTTTTTAAACAATTCACCTTCCATCCATCAGCCTATAATAAATTCCAAAAAATCTTCTTAAAACACAACATAATTCTTGTACCTCAAAATAGGTTTAATATCAGAAATTTGTTAAAAGGCCCTCCCAAAATATCAATTACTACCAAAGAAAAACCAGGAATCTATGAAATCAAATGTAAAACTTGCCCTAAAATTTATATAGGAAAAACAAAAAGAAATATTGACATCAGAACTAAAGAACATATAAGAAACATTAAAAATTGTGAAACAGAAAAATGAGCAGTGGCTTTTCATTTTTTGAATACTAGACATGACATCAACTTGGAAACATCTTTAATAAAATACATTAATCACCCCATAGACCTTTCCATATGGGAAAAAATCTTCATTAACAAGAATCGTCATAGTCATGAATTTTGAAACTCCACCACTGGACATCTTTGACAAGTACATCACGCCATCTATCGACGATATGGAGAAAGAGGAAACCACTACAATTTGCACTAGTCAAGTTCCAGCTGATGATAAGGGCAAAAGCTCTTGAAACATGTCCTGTGAATAAACAGTGTGAGTGAAGCAGTGTGTCAATATATTCTCGATTCACTTTTGTGCTAAGTTGTGCTTCACTGTCCCTACGCTTCTTTCAAGTTTATACCTTGATAAATTTTGAAATTACTGCAATTATATATGGTTTCCGATAAACAAAACATATCAAATTTCATAAAAAGAGTACGTGTTATGTGAAAACTTATCATTTTCAAATCAGATGACTCATAGTTTAATTTCAATTATTACATTACTTCATAGTATTAATTCCAATTTACCTTTTCAAATTAATCAGTTAGTTTGAGAAAGTCTATTGTAATTATTGTAATCACTAAATGACAGTTTATTATCATTACTTCATAAACTAATTCAAGACAAAAGAAATTTCAAATACTCTATGTCATTAGCTATCACACTGTTTGCCCTACATACCTCCTTCACCTCCTTCCTGTAAGTGTAACACTTATAGTGGACGTCAGTCTTCACCATTGTCAGTTCTATTGTAGGAATCAGATTCTTGTATCTAGCAATAAGGTCCTCCAACTTCTTTTGTTCTGCTAGTGACTCTTCCTCCGAGCAGTGCGAGGCGAGGGAGTCCAGAGTTTGCACTAGCCATTTCATGTCTTCTCGCTTCTTGTCGACTTCTTGACAGATGCCCTGAAGCAAGTAAACATTGTAATATAGATCTGTAACATAAATGCAACTTTCAAGTGCTGCAAGTTTAAGCAACAATAAAGTTATGCTGCTGCTGCATCAAGCTTGTTCTTTCCATTGTGATGCATGCTGGCGATGCGTGCAGTAGTGTTCTTGTTACACAGAAATGGGAACACATGCAAGTAGCAAGCATACCCTTAATTTCTGATAAGAGTACTTATATTTTGCTTTAATACTTACAGCAGTAACATAACCATTATGGAAAATAATATATTGTAACTGACAAAATTGTTAGATACATTTACCTCTTAATTTGTTTTTAAACATTTGTTAGCTGATCAAGAGACAAACGTGACATACCATGGTGTAGTTTTTCTCATAATATTAAGGTGTAGTATACTGTGGCAGAGGTACACATAAATAAATTACTGGTGCTGCAGGAAAACTGTATTAGGATATCAGTGATTTAAAGTTGAGGGAATCTTGCAGGATGCTTTTACGATACAAACTATGACATCAATACAAGGATGCAATTTATACACAAAATGAGAACCTTGAGGAACATAACAATATTCAAAGATACATAAATAGGTACCATAGCATATAGATGTATACACAACAACAGTAAAACACTTCTCGAACTGTAAAAACACTTAAGCTCCACTTACATTTAAAAATTAGGACATATTTCAAGGACACCGCATCCTCATCGTCAGCTGATGTTCCACTAGTTCTTCAGGTGACCACCTCCCTCTCCTGGCGCTGTTCAATGAGTTGAATGACATCATCTACTATCGGTATTTCAAAGTACATGGTTCTCTTTTTACTCTTCAAAATGTGTATATTTTCCCAAACTGTTAATTCCCAATACTTTTTTGCCGGGTACTGTAGTTACAAATGCTTATTTTCTATCTACTTCATGTTAATGAAGATACATGTTTGGAAAAATGATTTCATTACACATTTAATTGTATGTGCAACATGGATACAGAAGGCTGAAGCAATTGTTAACGCTTTAAATAACTCAGGACTATTTTAGTTAAATGAAGAAAATTAATCATTTCTTCACACTAGCCGTATATAGACTAAGATCTTTGATAGATAGAGTCAACATGAAAAATTCAATCCCATGGCAGGGATCGGAACCACGGATCTCCTGGTTAATGCAGCAGGACCTTGGACACTTTTTAAAAGTGGATTTCTCGTTCTCCTTCCAAAAATGGTACGCTACCGCCAATTTATCTATTTCTTTGTTCCTGATGTTCCTAACCTGCTCTTTAAGCCTAATGTTCAAGTTCCTTTTAGTTTTTCCAACGTAAAAGTTGTCACAGCCTTTGCTATTTATCCGGTACACACCTGATTTTTTTTAGACGCTTATTAAAATTTAATAATAGTTTTAATAATTTAACTTCTGGATTTATTTCATAGTTAAAAGACCAAAAATGATCTGCTATGGCCGATTTATCCTTCTGTTTGTACAAAACGTAATTTAGAAATCAGAACGAAATAACATTTTTGTAACATTAAGTACAAACAGACTGATAAATCGGCCATAGCAGATCATTTTTTGGCCATTTAACTATGAAAAAAATCCAGAAGTTAAATTATTAAAACAATTAAATCGTCCAATAGATTTAATGGTTTGGGAAAGGATATTTATTTTAAAAAACCAACATTGCGTAATGAATTTTGAAATACCAGCAGTCGATTCTGTTTTTAAATTTGTTTTATTTTCAGATTTTGGTAGTACTAACCAGAACATATTAACATCTATCGTTCATAACGATGACGACAGTTTTGTTAGCTCCGGCTGAGGATGTGGTAGTACTTCCATGAAATCGCGATCCCGAACAATTTATAAGAAAAGTGTCATAATTTCTTATAAGATAAATGAAGTTTTAAGTTACAAATTGTTATATTTGTTTGCTTCGCTGTTAATACCTTCATATTTTACGTATTTTGAGTTTCTATTTGGGGTCTAGTGTAACGTGTTTCTTTTTAGAAGCCACTGTAAAGGAATCTACCAATTCAATAACAGGAACAATAATATACAATAACAATAAAATCATTGATGCATTGTTGACACATTGCTGTAAGTTATTTCTGCTTTTAACATTACGCAAGCTGATGTGGCCGGATTACCGAGAGGCCGGACTACTGAGGGACAGATTATTAAGAGTTTTATGTATTAACACAAATGTAACTCATTTCTGAACACTCTTTATATTACCTGTGAAGCCTCAGATGTAATTTCTGGATGGAATGTAATACTTTCTCTATTTACTATAGATAGTTCCACAGTGGGCTAGAGTATGGCAGTGAAATATTCCTGATTTTATTTCCACGTACAGGAGCGGGGCTTATAAGTACAGATATTCTTCCAGTGTATAATTCAGTAGACTCTGCGTAAAAGATAGAGATAGCACAAAAGATCTTTATGTTGTGGTGTGAGGGCCATTGAGCAATTTTCAATCCTCAATCACCACATACACACTATTATTACTACTACTAATACTACGAGGGCTGTTCAGTAAAAAATGATCACATTTTTTTTTTTTTTTTTTGACAACGTAACTTTACTCATCCTCATAATTTTGATGGTCCTTCTCAAAATAGTCACCCCTGAATGCGATGCACTTGTCCCAGCATTTCTGCCAGTCATCATAGACATGCTGGAACCATTTTTGAGAGATCCTTCAAAATCGCCTCCACAGCCTTCACCACTGCTTCTGATGATGGATAATGCCTCCCACTAAGGCGTTTCTTCAAGTTAGGGAATAGAAAAAAGTCACATGGGGCTAAATCCGGATTATAGGGAGGGTGAGGGATGCACTTCACGTTGATTTTTGCAAGATATTCAGCAACAACATTGGCAATATGCTGCCGTGCATTATCGTGGTGCAGCATCCAGCCTGCTTCACGGAAATGTGGTCTTTTGCGCCTGATATGGCCTTCCAATGTTTTCAGGACATCTCTGTAGTATTGTCCAGTTACTGATGTGTGTGTTTTCTTCAGTAAGAGCAGTAACTGGAGCACCGGGTTCAACTTCCTTTGAAATTGATTGTCTCCCCTCTTTAAACATTTTAAACTACCTTCGACTGTCCTGTAGGGAAGAACAGACTCTCCATAGACCCCTGTAACATTGTATAGACCTCAACTGAAGATTTGTTGAGACGAAAACAAAATTTCAAAGCCGCATATTGTTCCTCACGTGTTACCTCTATTGTAGCGGTAGGTGATATTGAAAAAGTCTGAACTTGCCTGGCTCTCACAGGCGGGAACCAGGATTACCAACAATGAAACTACTACGGCATGTTTGTTTCACATTAAGCTAACAGAATATAATGAGATTGAATTTTAGTGCGAAAAATTATGACCGCAAAAAAATTATGTTCATTCTTTATTGAACAGCCCTTGTATTACAGGCGAGTAGATACTAGAGAAAGATACACAGGAATATGGCTTCATGACTACCTCAAAATGTACATAAATACAAAATAATACTCAAGACACATAAAAATATTTAAATTTAAAGATGAGTCAATGACACTAAACAACACTTACTTTTAAATTTCCCGGAACATGTTTCAGAGTCGATGTCCAGTTGACAATGAAGGAAAGTAGCCTCCGAAACATGTTCCGGGAAATTTAAAAGTAAGTGTTGTTTATGTAAGACTTGAAGCTTGTGCGGCAAGTGTTATTGATTAAGGCTTCATGGGTGATCAGCCGCGCCAAATTTAAGAAGTTCGAGCTTTCAGCCATTTTACACGGCATGGCCTTCATCAGGAACTGAGTAATTGCTCGAAACATGACCCTATACATATATGACACTCAGACATTAGCGAGGGCAGGGCATGCTCTGCACACCGATTAATATATGTATAGGGTTACTTTTGGCTGCAATTGTAATTGATGAAGGCCATGGAGTGTAAAATGGCCGAAAGCTCGATCTTTTTAAATCTGACGCGACTGATCACCCATGAAGCCTTAAGCAAGTGTTGTTTAGTGTCATTAATCGACTCATCTTTAAATTTAATTTATTACAACACTGTTTTCAACACTTCCATGAAAGGAAAAAACATAAAAATATGCTAGTTACAGTAAAAATCACTTTGTACTTTCTTCCACTATATAATTCTCTTTTGGTATTTTGACATTAATGTTATAAAGCATCATATCATAGTCATAGGTGCAAGCTGTTTGCAGTGTTGAGCATGAGCCAAGTGTCTTTTGTGTAAAGAAGTGAAGTTTGTGATGTAAGAGCCTGAGAGAGGTTACCAGCAGATTCTGAAGGTGTAAGTTCCGGCAAGCATGGAGACAAAGAAACGTCTACGAAAATAATCACAGAAATAGATGAAAAATAACAGAATATATATGAAATTAGAAATATCTGCATAGGTACTAGAATTTAATGAAACCTCTTTAAGTTAAAGCTTATCCTAAGCAAAAAAAAATTTAACAATGTATATAAAATAGCAAAAGTACAAAATAAGCTATAGCAAAATCTGAAGCAGCTTTCAACAACCGTGCATGAGAAACTGCTCTCAAACAACTGTATTTCATAACGACAAAATGCAATGAAATAAGATTCTTCAAAATAACCGACAAAAACTTCAAAGAAATAAAGCAAAACATTGAAAAACAGAACACAAATATAAATACTTGTAACAAAAAACTTCACCTATATTAAGAAAATGGTATTAATTCTTCTTTCTAATGGAGATCGATTTCACAAACAGATTCTTGCATCTTAAATTATAGATGAGTCGTATTTATTACACATCAGCTTCACTTACGTACCTATATTGAGGACATGTTTCGCAAACCATCATTTGCATCATCGGCTCTAACACGACTAAAGCTTGATCCAGTGGTGTGGGTAGTTCTGGATTTGCTGCTGCCATCTGTTGATTTTGTGATGAATTTAAATTATGGGGTTGTCTTCTGGCGGGATTTTAAAGTTCATTAGTTGGTTTTTATGTTTCTCTATGTATATTCTCTCCCATATGATGAGTTGACTATGTTTTTGTACGTATTTTAGTAATTTGGTGCTATCTTCAATTTCATGATTTTCAGACCAGAAATGAGCTGCTATTGCAGACTTATCAATATTTTTGTATCTTAAGTGCCTAAAATGTTCTTTCATTCTAGTGTCCGTGTTTCTTTTTGTCCTCCCCGTATAAATTTTGTCACAGTCTTTACACTTAATCTTGTAAATGCTTGACTTTTCTTCTGGTTTTATCTTATCAGTATTATTACTGTTAAGTAGATTTTTAATGTTGTAGTTGTTTTTTGGTGCCAGTGCTATGTTACAGTTCTTGAATATTTTTTGGAACTTTTTTGTGGTCCAGCGGAAGGTAAGTAAATTTATCAAATCTAATTTCCTGTTTCATTGGTGACAGAGCTGTGATCTATTTTAATCTTTTTTGAAGTTTGAATGATTTTAGTTTTTTATCTACAAGGCTTTTTCCATATCCATTTTTAATTGCAGTTTTTAAGATTTGATGGTATTCTTTTTGATATTCTTGCTGGCTGATGGGTAGATTTACTAATCTGTGAGACTATTGATGGTGTCATGTTTGTGTGGAACTGGGTTGAAACTATTTGCTTTGATGTAATTATCTGTGTGTGTTGCTTTTCTATGAATGCCAAATTCCAGTTTTTCATTGTTTTTTGTGATTTTAAGATCCACAGTTTCTACTGTGAATTGTATGCTGGGTTCTTGAAGGTTGAGTAGTTTCAAAGCACTGGTTCATTGTGGTTTTGTGAAAGACTCAGGTTTATATTGGAAAGACGAAAAGTAATTTGGAAACCAGAACGAAAGAACATTTTTGTAACTTTGAGTATAAACAAACTGATAAATTGGCCGTAGCACATCATTTTTGGTCATTTAACCATGAAATAAATCCTGAAGTTAAATTATTAAAACAATTAAATGTCACGATAGATTTAATGGTTTGGGAAAAGATATTTATTTTAAAAAATAAACATCGTGTAATGAGTTTTGAAATACCAGCAGTTGATTCTGTTTTTAAATTTGTTTTGTTTTCAGATTTTGGTAATACTGAAAAAACATAATAACATGGTAACTGGAATCCTTGACGATAGAGTTTATTTATGGACTGAACATGCAAGCGATCTGTTTGTGAAATCAATCTCCATTAGAAAGACGAATTAACACCATTTTCTTAAGATAAGTGAAGTTTTTTGTTACAAATATTTATATTTGTGTAATATTCATTGCTTCACTGTAGCTAGCTTCATTTTCTAAGTAATCATTGAAAAACTATTTGATATACAGATTTCTAGTCCAACTGTTATGTTTCCTAACAAATTTTATGAAATGGTTTTATTATATATTTTCTTGTAAGTACAATGGAAACAGAGGAAAACTGTAGGCTTAAATGATGGTACAGTCTTTTAAAAGTAGGTCACTTGAATTGGAACTGGATTATTTTGTAAGGGACTCAGATTGGAGGTCCAAATTTGGTGTATTGTACCTATGCCCCCAAGTGGGGCATCGCCAGGGAGGAAGGATGAAGTGAAAGGAGACAGAGGGTGGCGTCCCAAGGAGTGACAACAGTGCAGATGGCAGGGTCTCTACATTTTACTTGGAAACTTCCCCGACAGGCCAGGACGGCAGACATCCCACCCTAGTGTGTTTCGGAAACAGTCCAACCACGAGACCTGAATTTGGAGAATGGCAACTGTTCTACTGGAGGAGGAAACGAGGAGAGAGAGAGAGAGAGAAAATAAAAGAAGGAAAAAAAAACAGATAACTTGGCCGTAGCACATCACTTTTGGTCTGAGAATCACAACATAAAACAAGAAATAGAACTGATCAAACAGGCAAAGAAACCTCTGGAACTACAGATTTGGGAAAACATATTTATTACGAAGAAACAGGACCTCTTGATGAATTTTGAAATTCCCGCGGTAGATGACGTCATCAAACTTACCAGGACATTAGATGGCAGCATGACACCAAGCCAGATGCAGACACCGGATGCATCATCAGTCAACCACAGAACTGACGATAGGGGAGAAGTCCCCAGAAACTAGTCTTCATAAAAAACTTGTAAGTGCAGAAAAGTATATACAAGGTTGACTCACTTGCCTAATTTTAGTAAAGATAACTTCCCATTTGAGAAGAGTATAAATATTGAAAAGTTCAAACAAATCTGAAGAAATACCTTGGAAATGAAAGTATAAAGTTGGAAGAAGCATAGGGACAGTGAAGCACAAATTAATACAAAAGTGAATCGAGAAGATATTGACACATTGCTTTACTCACACTGTTTATTCACAGGACATGTTTCAAGAGCTCTCGCTCCTATCATCAGCTGATACTCGACTTACTCTGGTGGTGGAACTATGAACTTTTTTAAATATTAAAAGCAGAAGCATTATTAACAGTGAAGTATTCTTCATTTTTGAGTTTGATTTATGAGTTACTATGTTTACACTCAACTTCACTTACTATGTTGTTGTCTAATAGAAATGTTTTCAAGATCATTCGATCTCATCCTCAGCTGTTTGGTGACTAAATGAACATTCTTCCTCCTCCACTACTTCGGTGCTCCGATCCCTCTGCCATCTGGTGTTAGGGGAACTAAGTTTTAATACTTCATTTAATGCCGGGATTTCAAAATTTATAACTTTATCCCGGTTTTTGGTTATGAATATTTTTTCCCCAATATCCAATTCTATGGGTGTACTTAAAGATTTTAACAGTTTTATGTTATGGCCAATATTGTGGTTTTCTGTCCAAAAATGGTGTGACACTGCAGATTTTTCTGTTTGTTTCAACTTTATGTTCCTCTGGTGTTCTTTTTGCCTTGTTTCAATCTGATGTTTCTAAAGTACTCTTTGACTCTGGCTTTTAGATTTCTTTTAGTTTGACCTAAGTAGCATTTTTCACAATTTTTACAACTTATTTGGTATATTCGGATCTGTTAACTGATGGGATTTCATCTTTTGCTTTTGAATTTAGCAATTTTAAAATTGAGTGTCTATTAGTAGATGCCAGGATGATATTTTGTTCCTTGAAGATCTTTTTAAATTTATTAAATGTTTTTGGGTGATATGTGAATGAACTGAATATGCTGTTGCTTTCTTTTTATTTTGTAAATGTGGTTGCTTCCTTAATGATTTCTTTTAGTTTAGCTTTTCTAATGTTCTTCAACACCAGACCTTTGTTGTATTCATTTTCTTTTGCTATGTGTAGTATTGCTTTTTGTTCTTTGAAATATTCTTCTTTTTCCATGGGTATGTTGACTAGTCTGTGTGTAAGGCTGTATATTATTGCATGTTTATGTATAATTGGGTTGTGGCTATTATTTTTTATGTAATTTTCTGAATGTGTTGGTTTCCTGTAAATTCCAAATTTTATTTTTGTGTCGTTCCTGATGATATTTAGATCCAAGAAAGAGAGTTGTCCATTGATTTCCTATTCTACTGTGAATTTGATAGTTCTTTCTTGCAGATTGACAACATGGGACAACATAGGAGAACATATTCATATGGAAAAAGAAGGATCAAGTAATGAACTTTGAAATCCCACAAGTAGATAATTTGACAAAAAAGTTCATAGTTCCACCACCAGAGAGAGAGCAGACAACAACAGATGCCAGTTGGAAACAGATTGAAAATGGAGGCAATGGCCTTTGAAACTAGTCTCTCAATAACATAAAAAAGTGACACGTATCAATAAACCAACTACAAATAGTTTTTGCAATTAATTTTGACATCACTGTTACCAAATTCCTCCAAACACATATATGCAGTTTGGTGTTTAATAGAGTTTTCCATTTTGAGTTATCCTGTTCAAAGACAGGTGCAAAGGTATGCACACCTGCGTGCTAACACACACACACACATCTTTTTTCTAAATATTTGTTCTGGAATTGGGAAGTCTCCAGTAATATCTAAGTATTGGATTTTTGGATGGAATATAATATTTCTTCTGCTTACTTTCATCTTCCTTCTTTAACTGCCCTTTTATACTACTATGTGGTGTCAAGTTGTTCTTATTCCTCTTAACTCTTATGCCCGTAAGTGGTGGGTTAAGAAATGGAATCTCTGGATCAGAGAGAGAGAGAGAGAGAGAATCCAGGATAGGTGATCAGCCCGATGCCTGGTATGAGGATGGAAGAAGAGAACAAAAGACTGAAGGAAAGATGATGATGGAGCAATTGGTGGAATGCTGGCGGGGGAAACCAGAGGACCTGGAGAAAATCCACCCCAACACTGTGTTGTCCACCACAAATCTCATTTTGCAGTCACCTAGGATTGAACCCGGGCTTCCTTGGTGAGAGCCACTATGCAGTCCTTCCTCTGCCTACCATATCATTTATTATACCATTCAGCCTATAATCATAAGTCACAACAAAATGCAATAGAATTTAATGCTTTGCCAAGTCCATGGTCAAAATCTGTAACACTTTGAATCTCACTAGAAAGTTGTCGAACCTTCGAGGTTGAAAATGGACACAACAGCTTCCGAAACTAGTCCCTCAATAATATAAAAATGTAAGTGACGAAGTGTTAAAAACTGACTACAAATAGCTTTTCAATGTTAGCTTCACTTCTGACAAAAATTACTCATCTTATCTGCTTCGGTTTGAACGTTATAGGACTGTACTTCCCCATCAATAATAACAGAGCACCTGGAGTTGATAACATACAAGCAGAAAAACTAAAAAACAGAGGACATAGGGTGGCGAAAACAATACATCAATTATTGCAAAATATGTGGAGACAAGAGAAAATCCCTGATGGATGGAAGATTGGCCTCATATGTCCAATATATAAAAAGGGTGACCCATTAATATGTGAAAATTACAGAGGTATTACACTTTTATCAATAATGTATAAAATACTCTCCAAAATCCTATACCTAAGAGTGTTACCATTCTCAGAGAAGATCATAGGTAATTATTAAGCAGGGTTTAGACAAGGAAAATCAACAATTAATCAGATTTTCCTATTAAGACAAATCCTGGAAAAAGCCAAGGAATACAAACTTGAAACCCATCGTCTTCAGCTCGGCATATGACAGTATAAATAGACTGGAGCTGAATGAAGCCCTTAAAGAATTCAAAATACCTGGAAAACTAATAAATTTAATTAGAGCCACAATGAATAATAGTGTATGCCAAGTGAAGGTCCTCTCAGACCTCTCAGACCTATCAGAACCATTTGAAACCACCAAAGGAGTAAGACAAGGAGACTCATTCTCATGCTTATTATTTAATCTAGCATTGGAGAAAGTTATTAGGGATGCTGGCATCCAAACAAGAGGTACAATTATTAAATTTTAGATGAGTCGTATTTCTTACACATCTGCTTCACTTTCGTATTAACCTTAAAGATTTAATTATCTGAATTTGTTTCCTATGTTTTATTGGCTTTTTATTTATTAAGTTTCCCAATATAGGAGCTGATTTTTTCCTAATTATATTTTTGTCCATGGTTTCCAAGCCTTCTACTGCTAATTCTATATCTGCAGTGAATTCATCCGGGTTGCTGGAGTATGTTATACATGTTTTTAGGCCTTGGTTAAGTACATCTATTTCTTCATTGTTAAAATTTTGCTTTGAGAGATTAATCACATTGTCTAGGGATGTGTTCTTTGCTGAAATTTTGTTATGTTTTGGTTGCCAATGATTATGATTACGTTTTAGTTTCTTATTTTGACGATAAACTTTCTCTTTGACTTTATAATTTATATGTTCAAATGATTTGGCTTCTAAGTGGTCCCATGCTGTGTTTCCTAGTAATTTTACAAGTTTCAGATGTAGGTTGTACAAAGAGAGGTCTATATTAGTTATTTTTCTGTAGTGATTTGTTTTTTCGGATTTTAACACGGCTTTTTCAGCAGCTAATTGTTCTATACTGTTGTACAATATTGAAAAAGTCCACACAATTACTGGCATATGCAGACGATATAGATATAATCAGCAGAACAGAAAAGGACATGGTAAGGACATTTATAAACTTAGAACAGGCAGCAACTAAGATGGGTCTAAAAATAAATGAAGGGAAAACAAAGTATATGGTGACTAATGTCAAGAAGAAAATTAAAGAGCCAGAAAAATATATCCATATTCTTAACTATAAATCTGAAAGAGTGAATAGATTCTCATACCTAGGGTCTCTTGTGAATGAAAGTAATGACATGAAAGAGGAAATTAACCAAAGAATACGAAATGCCAATGGGGCATATTTTAATCTAAAAAACCACTTTAAATCAAAACTCTTAACATATAAAACAAAAATTAGAATTTATAAAAAATTAATAAAACCGGTGCTGATGTATGGGTGTGAAACATGGGTCACTACAAAAGAGGATATGGAAAGACTGAACATTTTTGAAAGGAAGATACTGAGAAGAATTTATGGCCCAATTAAAGAGAAAGGGGAATGGTGAATCAGATTAATGATGATTTATATAAAATATATAAAGACCCCAATAATGTAAAATCAATTAAAATAGCAAGGTTAAGATGGGCAGGGCATGTCCAAAGACTGGATGGAGAGGACATAATTAGGAGAGTATTGGAGTGTAAACTGTATGGTGCAAGGAGAGTAGGGAGACCAAACTTGAGATGGATGGAGTATTGGAGGATGTGAAAAGGCTGGAAATAAAAAATTGGTGGATGGTAGCCAGAAGAAGGGATGTCTGGAGGAGGATCCTGAGGGAAGCCAAGGCCCACTCTGGACTGTAGTGCTAGAAATGATGATGATGAGGACTGTACTTCCAATTGGATTTCCTTTCAAGTTTTCCTAAACTTAGACCTAAAGGTTTTCTTTCCATATTTTCTTTCTCAAACATCATTTCATGTATCAACAGTGTCCAACGGTAGTGTTTACGCTGTAAGAATGCAGGGCATTAACGCAGGGAAGCTATTGGTGTGTGTCCAACATAAGTAACATTACTGAACACTTCAGATAACAAATAGGGCTATGATATAAAATTTTACACATATAGGAGAAACTTACATGGAATACTTCTCGTTCCTTTTCAAACTCCTCCAAAGTATTCACTTCTTTTTCAAGTTTTTCCAGGCTTCCATCAACAGTATCCATCCACATCACCATTTCAGCAAATCTGTAAGCAAGAAATTCCGTCAAAGTATAAAAATTGAAAGAAGCATAGAGACAGTGAAGCACAAATTAAAATACAACTGAATCGAGAAGATATTGACACATCGCTTCACTCACAAGACATGTTTCAAGAGCTCTTGCTCCTATCATCAGCTGAGTCTCGACTAGTGCAAATTGTAGTGGTTTCCTCTTTCTCTGTATCGTCAATAGATGGCATGAGTATTTGCCAAAGATGTCCGGTACTGGAATTTCGAAGTTCATGAGTCTATGATGACTTTTATTAATGAATGGGAAAAAATCTTCATTAATAAAAATCGTCATAGGATCATGAACTTCAAAATTCCACCACCTGACATCTTTGACAAATACATCATGCCATCTATCGACAATACGGAGAAAGAGGAAACCACTACAATTTGCACTAGTCGAGACTCAGCAGAAGATGGGAGCAACAGCTCTTGAAACATGTCCTGTGAATACAGTGTGAGTGAAGAGCAATATGTCAATATTTTCTCGATTCACTTTTATTTTAAGAAATTTCGTATATTTTTTGCTAAACATTAAATCACATAATAAGACCTGAAGCTTTCCTGGCGATGAATATCCTCAATTTCTTCTCTGGCAGCAACCCAGGAGAAAAGATGATTAGAAATCAACGTTTCAGGAGTGTGCATCTCTCCCATCATCAGGATATTTATTAAATGTTATAACCACAAATGAAGTACTGGATATAATACAAATATAAACAAAGACAAAACAATATGAAAATTCGCATTACTGAACAAAAGCCTATTTTCAGTAAATTAAATGCCAGGTCAGGAGATGGCGTGAGTATAGAAAATTGTGTCAAAGAAACGTAACTACTTAACTTGAATATCAAGCTGTATTGATCTGTGCTTCTTAAGTCGAGAGTTTTCCATTTTTAAAGCCAGTTTCCAAGAGGAGCTGAACTGAAATCCAGCATCACAATTAAGCGTGCTCCTTTCAGAGGAAATCGCCAAAGCCTCCTCAATTCTCTGCTCCCAGTAACTGTTGCATTTTGCCAAGATGGTCATCTCCCGAAAATTGATTCTATGGTGTTATCAAAACAATGCTCTGTCAGTCCAGACTTCTCAGGTTGCATTAAACGAATGCTCTGTTCATGTTTGTTTATTCTGGTAGTGATGGTCCTTCCGGTTTGTCCAATATACGGTGTCACATATTCACAGATACTTAATCTTCGGAGGTGACTTGTGGATAGTCCTGATATTGTATCTGGTGAGAATTCTGCTGATTCTGCCAGATAGGTTGCCAGTAAACGGGATGCAGGCTGTAGTGGTAGGCTTATCTGACGCTTGCTGTATTACAGGGAAGCCTACTGCTACAGCCTGCATCCCGTTGGATGCTACAGCTACAGACTGCATCTGCTCCCCTTGGAAACCGACCTTAAAAATGGAAAACCCTCAATTTAAGAAGCACAGATCAATACAACTTGATAATCAAGTTAAGTAGTTATGTTTCTTTGACCCAAATAATTTTCTATACTCACGACATCTCCTGGCCTGGCATTTAATTTACTGAAAACAGTCTTTTGTTCAGTAATGCGAATTTTGATAGTGTTTTGTCTTTGTTTATATTTGTGTTATAACCAGTGTTTCATTTGTGGTTATAACATTTAATAAATATCCTGATGATGGAAACGATGCACACTCCCGAAACGTCAATTTCTAATCATCTTTTCACCTGGCTTGTTGCCAGAAAAGAAACTGAGTATTAAATCACATATTCACACTCTCATTCACACATTCAGATTAAGAAAGACCTAATCCTAATTAAAGAAAGACTATCCTCCTTCACATGGGAACTGAATTCGCCACAAAGAATGGCCTATTTCACCAAGACAATGCACCGTCTCACACCTCAGCGGTTGTAATGGCGAAAATCCACGAATTCAGTTTGAACTGCTAGTCTCACCAGATCTAACTCAAAGCAACTTCTTTTTGTTCCCTCATCTGAAAATTGCACTTGGAGGACAGAGATTTTCATCAAATGAAGAGGCAATCACCTTCGTGAACAATTATTTTGCAGAGAAAAACGCCGAGTACTATTTGGATGGGTTACAGAGATGGGAGCATCGCTGGGAGAAGTGTGTAGAGTTACAAGGAAACTATGTTGAAAAACGTCGAGTACTATTTGGACGAGTTACAGAGATGGGAGCATCGCTGGGAGAAGTGTGTAGAGTTACAAGGAGACTATATTGAAAAACGTCGAGTACTATTTAGAAGGGTTACAGAGATGGGAGCATCGCTGGGAGAAGTGTGTAGAATTACAAGTAGACTAGGCTGAAAAACGTCGAGTACTATTTGGACGGGTTACAGAGATGGGAGCATCGCTGGGAGAAGTGTGTAGAGTTACAAGGAGACTATGTTGAAAAACGTCGAGTACTATTTGGACGGGTTAGAAGTGTGTAGAGTTACAAGGAGACTATGTTGAAAAACGTCGAGTACTATTTAGAAGGGTTACAGAGATGGGAGCATCGCTGGGAGAAGTGTGTAGAATTACAAGTAGACTAGGTTGAAAAACGTTGAGTACTATTTGGACGGGTTACAGAGATGGGAGAATCGCTGGGAGAAGTGTGTAGAGTTACAAGGAGACTATGTTGAAAAATGCCGAGTACTATTTGGACGGGTTACAGAGATGGGAGCATCGCTGGGAGAAGTGTGTAGAGTTACAAGGAGACTATGTTGAAAAACGTCGAGTACTATTTAGAAGGGTTACAGAGATGGGAGCATCGCTGGGAGAAGTGTGTAGAATTACAAGTAGACTAGGTTGAAAAACGTCGAGTACTATTTGGATGGGTTACAGAGATGGGAGCATCGCTGGGAGAAGTGTGTAGAGTTACAAGTAGACTAGGTTGAAAAACGTTGAGTACTATTTGGACGGGTTACAGAGATGGGAGCATCGCTAGGAGAAGTGTGTAGAGTTACAAGGAGACTATGTTGAAAAACATCGAGTACTATTTAGAAGGATTACAGAGATGGGAGCATCGCTGGGAGAAGTGTGCAGAGTTACAAGGAGACTATGTTGAAAAACAAAAATAAAAAGTTCCTGAAAAAATGTCTTGTATCTTTATTAGGTCGGAAACTTTTTAGACCACTCTCGTATCTTGCTAAATAGATGTTAAATGCAGTAAATGTGATGTGATACTTACTTCTGCTGATACATTTTCCATTGTGTGGGTATCTGGTTGAGTTGTTGACTCAAGGCAGTAATTTTACGTTTCATGTTCTCCCACTGAGCCATGGCTCGCTTGTGAGCATCTTGTAGCGAGGCATCATGAGGATCCCACTGAGTGTATCCTGTACTAATCTTGCCCATGTTTGCGAGGCACCGTTCTGTTTCTGCTAATACCCTCCTCTCCACAAAGTATTCCTGCAAACATTTCATTAAAGTCAGCTACATTTCAGAAGACTTAAGATGTGTAAACATACAAAGATTTAATTCTAATAAGTTTACCTGGTTTCTTGTTAGAATGCTATCAACGTCCTCATGTTTGTTAAATGCTTGCTGCTCTGAATGGATTTCTTTTTCAATTTCTTTAAGGTATTGATTAAAGGAGGCTTCATCCAGTCGGAATTCCAGTCTCATCAAGTGTAGAGGTGCAAATGATAGAACTTCCTGTAAGCAAACACACAATGAGCTATGAGGGTGAATGAAACTCTAACCAGAATTATGTTTTTAATTTCTACTGAATCCACCAACTAAAACTAAACAAACACATCATTTTTAAATACTCTCCTGAATTCAATACACATTTTTGCAATTGAATTGGTAATTCTTTTAAGCCATCCTCAAAGAAAGAAGAGTAATGTTTGTTACAGCCAGTTATGCATGTACTATTGCATTGTCATTAAATTGTTTTACTCCCAATTCTACTTTTAGTAGCCCAAACAAACGATAGTTACTGGGTGACAAAACTGGACTATAAGGAGAATTCTCCATAGTTGTCCAATGGGTTAAATTAAAGTTAAAGGTGAGTCCATTAATGACACTAAACAACACTTAGTTTTAAATTTCCCGGAACATGTATCGGATGCTAATTTCCTCCACTGTCAACTGGACATCAACTGGTTCTCAGTGGTGTAGATGGCAATATTTTGTCGTAAAAAATATTTTTTCCACAAAATATCGCCAGCTACACCACTGAGGACCAGTCGATATCTGGTTGACCATGGAGGAAAGTAGCCTCCGAAACATGTTCCGGGAATGTGTGTTTGGAGGAATTTAGTAACAGTGACGTCAAAATTAATTGTAAAAACTATTTGTAATTGATTAAAATTTGTAAGCTTTCATGGCCGGTGTCAGTATAATATAAAGTATTAACCGGGCTTGTGGGCCGTGGTCTACTGGGCTCCTTCTTCATCTTCCCACACGTTTCGTTCCCAGATGGCCTAAAACTAAACAGGATATGGACAACAGCGTTAACAAAAGCTAAAAAACCAAGGATTCCCCCCGCTCCAATCAGACGTCAGCAGGATGAAGCACCGCCCACTCTCAGATCCAGCCAACCACCAACCCGATCCAATCACAGGCAGCTCTCCGACCAGCTCCTAGTACATATATTGCGACCCAAAGAGCAAGAAGCACAGTTGCTGTTGAGACTTCCGCCAGGACACTTCGATCGCACTGCCACTGAAGATGTCTACCGCAGCCGCAGACGAAAGGTATGGGAAGATGAAGAAGGAGCTCAGTAGACCATGGCCCACAAGCGCGGTTAATACTTTATATTATATTTGTAGTTGGTTTATTGACACTCGTCACTTACTTTTTTATATTATTGAGGGATTAGTATCAAAAGCCGTTGCCTTCATTTTCAACCTCTCGCCAATTAGCATCTGTTGTTGTCGGCTCTCTTCTCTCTGGTGGTGAAACTATGACACAGAAGTTCATAGTTCCACCATCAGAGAGAGGAGAGCAGACAACAACAGATGCTAGTTGGAGAGAGGTTGAAAATGGAGGCAACAGCCTTTGATACTAATCCCTCAATAATATAAAAAAGTAAGTGACGAGTGTCAATAAACCAACTACAAATAATTTTTACTATGTTCTGGGATATTTAAAAGTAAGTGTTGTTTAGTGTCATTAATCGACTCACCTTTAAATTTAATTTATTACAACACTGTTTTCAACACTTCCATGAAAGGAAATTGTCAAAGGGTTTCCTCACTTCAACTTCATGACACAAATTTTATTTAAAGAGTCCTTGCTTTCATTAGGTCCACGAAATGTCATTTCATGTCTACTTCCCTAATGGGATATTGCATGAAAAGTCTGTTAAGCTTAGCGTTCTCACTGTATTTTACAATATATAGACGTGAGCTTTCCCAAAGAGCATCTGAAATTTTGTTAGTGTTTTTTCTCAGCTACTTCAATCTGATACAATGATGTTCCTCATACCAACGAGTCTTAAATTTTCTGGTGTACTTTGAGGATGCTCAGCCACAAAGTTTTTCTAAACATAGCACTGGTGTTGGCCTGCCGATATTTACCACAATGCATTTGTCATCATTTTTCCATAAAGAAAAGAGTGCTTGGACACACACCAAGTTGGGTGTTGCATTTATTGTAAATCCCTTAAATATGAAAAATTAAACATTTCACATATCACACAATAATCACTGAGCACATATATTATGTTTTTACAGAGGATACAAACTGATAATAAACAGTAGCACATGACATGTAGGGATCGCTTCAAGCGGGTTACCACTTCTAGTAACAAGTTATTTTCAAATAAATGAAAAAGTAGGAAGAAAGTCCTGTATTGTGTTGGCAACACGAATTGGTGCGGAATATACGGCTTCTATGAATCAAATCTGTAACCATGGTAACCAGCAATGCATTCTGCCCCTCCAACCTCTCCTTACTGCGAGTGTTACGGTCACCTTGGCCTTTTAATAACGAATTACTGGTCGGGAAGTAAGCTAGCTGCATTATCGACACCAAGTGCCAAGAGAGCGGCTCCACTACAAAATATAACTTGGAGAAATTTTATAAAGGAAAATTAAATGCTAGAACATAAAACATAACCATGTAATGGAAATTAATTGTACCTAATAGTGGTCTGAACTATAAAGCCCGGGCCTTAAAGCACTTACAGCATAGTAAGTCGCCATTAAGGTAGTTGTCTCATGGTTAATGAGAACTCCTAGTGGCTTACCGTTAAAAACACGAGTCAGTTGGAGAATTTAATGTCATGTTGTCACTTTGGCCATAGTAGCTCAATGGTTTAGAGCGGCTGGACAGAGACCAGAAGATCTGTGGTTCAGATCCTGGCTATGGCATTGAATTTTTCAATCTGGCTCTACCCTTACATAACCATGTAAGTTATTAAAAAACAAGTAAGTGGCTCAGTGAATCAAACGCATCAAGGAAGAATTGCCTCTGCTAATTGATATATAAGAAAACATTTTTACCTTCCATTTGGCTTGAAGTTTTTCAACTGTCGCATTTATAGGTCCATGCTGTTCATGTGGAAGACAATTCCTCAGATCCTGAGCGGTGTTTACCAGATCCTGAATCCATTTCTCATTCACTTTTTCAAAGAAATTCTAAAATGGAAAGAATAAACATATCAGTGAGCTTGAAAACGATGCAAACATAAATGTAACAAAATTTAAAGATAAGTTAAGTTTTTACCTTGTGTGACTCCATGGTTTGTTTTGTATCTATATGCTTCTCAGCAATAAGTTTCTCAGCCATCTGGAGCCATTCTGAGATGTTCTTTTCACTCTCTCGGAAGTTGTGCCAACATCTTATGGCCTCTTGGAGTTTCTGATAACAAACAATGTTACAATTAGTGCATAAACATTTAAAAGCCCACTAAAAGGTAAAAATTGTCAAAAATGACGTCTTTAGATTTTTATATGGTCTTAATAATTAAAATTTTCTCTTTAATTTTACATATGTTTTATTGTTTTAGACAACATACTTAAATTACAAATGTGAGTTCACAATACTTCACAGAAAAACAGCGAAACACTACATGCTTTGAATCACAGAGGTAAACTTTAGCCTAACTTTTAGGGAAAGTATTGCTCCATAATTAGTATTACTGTAAATTATGGCAGCTTTTGTGTACTCAAGTCATGTATATACAAATATAATAATTTGTAACTTAAAAAACTTCACGTATCTAATAAGAAATGATGACTGTTTTCTTATAAATTGACTAGGATGGCGATTTCGTGAATATCTCATCCACATCATCAGCTTGAACCATCAACAAACTTGTTTTTGAGTTTGTTTTATGAGTCACTATGTTTACACTCAACTTCACCTACAATGTTTTTGTATAACTGAAACGTTCTCAAGATCATTCAATCTCATCCTCAGCTGTTTGGTGACTAAAGGAACCTTCTTCCTCCTCCACTACTTCAGTGCTCCGATCCCTCTGCCATCTGGTGTTAGGGGCATTAAGTTTTAATAGTTCATTTAATGCCAGGATTTCAAAATTTATAACTTTATCCCGGTTTTTGGTTAATAATACTTTTTCCCAAATATCCAATTCTATAGGAGTACTTAAAGATTTTAACAGTTTTATGTTATGGCCAATGTTGTGGTTTTCTGTCCAAAAATGGTGTGACACTGCAGATTTTTCTGTTTGTTTCAACTTTATGTTCCTCTGGTGTTCTTTTTGCCTGGTTAACAAGTTTCTCTTATATCGAGATTAAACTGTATTGGAACACCACAGTGAAGCGAAATAATTATTAAATTATATGTGAGTCGTATTTATTACACATCGGCTTCACTTATGTACCTATAATGAAGACATGTTTCTTGAACCATTGTTCACATCGTTGGCTGTAATGGGACTAAAGCTTGATCCAGTGGTGTGGGTAGTTCTGGAGTTGCTCCTGCCATCTGTCTATTTTGTGATGAATTTAAATGTGAGATTGTCTTCTGGCGGGATTTCAAAGTTCATTAGTTGGTTTTTATGTTTTTCTATGTATATTCTCTCCCATATGACGAGTTCATTATGTTTTTGTATGTGTTTTAGTAATTCTGTGCTATCTTCAATTTCATGATTTTCAGACCAGAAATGAGCTGCTATTGCGGACTCATCAATATTTTTGTATCTTAAGTGCCTGAAGTGTTCTTTCTTTCTAGTGCCTATGTTTCTTTTTGTCCTCCCTATGTAAATTTTTTCACAGTCTTTACACTTAATCTTGTAAATGCCTGACTTTTCCTCTGGTTTTATCTTATCAGTATTATTACTGTGAAGTAGGTTTTTAATGTTGCAATTGTTTTTTGGTGCCAATGTTATATTGTATTTCTTGAATATTTTTTGGAACTTTTTTGTGGCCCAGGGGTGGTAAGTAAATTTAGCAAATCTAATTTCTTGTTTTATTGGTGTGAGAGCTGTGATCTGTTTTAATCTCTTTTGAAGTTTGAATGATTTTAGTTTTTTATCTACAAGGTTTTTTCCATATCCATTTTTAATTGCAGTTTTTAAGATTTGATGGTATTCGTTTTGATATTCTTGCTGGCTGAGGGGTAGATTTACTAATCTGTGTGTGAGACTGTTGATGGTGGCATGTTTGTGTGGAATTGGGTTGAAACTATTTGCTTTGATGTAATTATCTGTGTGTGTTGCTCTTCTATGGATACCAAATTCTAGTTTTTCATTGCTTTTTGTGATTTTAAGGTCCAAAAAAGGTAGAGTACAGTCCTCTTCAGTTTCCACTGTGAATTGTATGCTGGGTTCTTGCAGGTTGAGTAGTTTCAAAGCATCATCTATTTGTTTGTAGGGCACTATTGCAAAGATGTTGTCTACGTATCTGTACCATGTTTTAAAAATATGAGAGAAGGCTTTAGTAATATGTGTTTCCAAAAAGCTCATGTATAGATTGGCCAAAAATGGTGATAGCGGGCTTCCCATAGCTAGTCCTGAAATTTGTTTATAATATTTTCTATCGTTTCGAAAATATTATCTTGAGTTTTTCCTTTCTTTTCATTATGTTCCTTATGATGGCTGGGTTGAATCCATTTAATACTGCTATCTCTTTTATGTGTTGTTGTTCTTTCAAAAACTCCTCCTTACTCAGTGTGATGTTGTATAGCCGGTGAATTAGACTTCTAAAGGCAGCTAGTTGATGTGAAACTGGGGTTATATTCATTTTTCTTTATGTAATTATCTATGTGTGTGGGCTTCCGGTATATTCCAAAATCTACACCATGGCAATTTCTAGTTATCTTGAGGTTCAAAAAGTGTAGGGTATTGTCTCTACTTCCATTGTAAACTGGATATGATTATCTTGCAGGTTTAGTAATTTTAGAGAATCTTCTTTAAGTTTTTCCGGAATGATAGCAAAAACATCATTGACATCTCTCCGCCAAAATTTGTAAATCTGTGGATATTTGGGAAAAAATATTCATAACCAAAAACCAGGATAAAGTTATAAATTTTGAAATCCCAGCATTAAATGAAGTATTAAAACTTAGTGGCCCTAACACCAGATGGCAGAGGGATCGGAGCACTGAAGTAGTGGAGGAGGAAGAATGTTCCTTTAGTCACCAAACAGCTGAGGATGATATCGAATGATCTTGAAATCGTTTCAATTATACAACATAGTAAGTGAAGTTGAGTGTAAACATAGTGACTCATAAATCAAACTAAAAATTTAAGAATACTTCACTGTTAATAATGCTTCTGCTTATAATATTTTTAAAAAACTTGTTGTTAACGTTACCGTCGCTGGATGTCACTATGTTACTATGTTATTTTACTGCATTTCTCTAAAAAAGGTAAAATTCGTAATAGTAAAAAATCTGGTATTTATCAATATAATTGTTTCGATTGTGATAAAGTTTATAAAAGACAAAACTTATTTAGAAACCAGAACGAAAGAACATTTTCATAACATTAAGTATAAACAAATTGATAAATCGGCCGCAGCAGATTATTTTTGGTCATTTAACCATGAAATAAATCCAGAAGTTAAATTATTAAAACAATTAAATGGTCCGATAGATTTAATGGTTTCAGAAAGGATATTATTTTAAAAAATAAAATTGCGTAATGAATTTTGAAATACTGGAAGTCGATTCTGTTTTTAAATTGTTTCATTTTCAGATGTTGGTAGTACTAAAAAAACAGTGACATCCAGTGATGGTAATGTTAAAAACAAGTTTGTTGATGGTTCAAGCTGATAATGTGAATGAGATATTCACGAAATCATGATACTAGTCAATTTGTAAGAAAACGGTCATCATTTCTTATAAGATAAATGAAGTTTTTTAAGGCACATATTATATTTGTTTGCCTCACTGTTAATAACTTCATATGTTACGTATTCAAGTCATGTTGTTTCTTATTTTAGAAGCATATGCCAGTTGTTTTCTTTGTTTTTGCTTTAAACAGCTTTTTGCGTGAATGACATGATCCTTTTTCTCAGAAATTATTCGGAATAGAAAAATTACATGTTAGGATAATAAAAGCAATCTCTATGTGCTGTTTTAGATCTATTTTGGTTTCAGTAACAATGTTTCTTTTTTTACAAAAAAAAAAATACATGGAATATATCGAAGAGTACAATCATATAATTCACATTGTAGAATACAATGGATTCAGTTCTGAACTGGTCAAAAAGAAAATTGATAAATTCAAAATACAACGGAGATGCAGACAAATAGCTACTCTTTTCCCAATCAGCAATAAAAACTTCATACAGAAAATTTACATATCATCCCAGAGATACATACTTTTTCCAAAAAGTCTTCAAAGAACACAACATTACTGTGGCCCCACAAAACAAATTTAGTGTACAACACCTTTTGAAATCACACAAATCAAAGGAGAAACCCACAGACAAAAAAATCAAGTGTATACCCAATAAATTGCAACGGCTGCAACAACTTTTACATTGGCAAAACAATGGCAAACAAATTTGAACATCAGGCTTAAAAAGCATTTCAGGAACATCAAGAACAAAGAAATAGACAAATTGGTGGTAGCGTACCATTTTTGGAATGAGAATCATGATATAGAATGAGAAATCCATTTATTAAAACATGTTCAGGGCCAAGGAGTTCATCAAATTAACATTCAATAGTTGACATTAACTGAAGATGTTAGAAAGGTCCTAAGGAAACACATTCTAGGTAAAAACTAGGAATATATGGAGCATCGAGTACTAGTTCGACTCAAAATTATATTAATTTTGTGCTTCATTATATTACTGTCCATACTTTTGAAGAAAATAATTTATGTAAGACCTTAATCAAAAGACAGTATAACTGTGAAAAAAGATCCTATCTTTCTTAATAAACAAAATTTTTGTAGTAAACTTGATCTGTAAACCTAGGAGACACACATTTATAACCTGTAAACATTTTAATTTGATATGTTGAATAGTTTCTGAGACAATGGATCATGACATTTTAATGTTAGAACTACCCTTAGCTGAAAGCTTCTCTAAAGAGTATAGATACTAACCATTTCCCACTGTTGTGCTAGTTGTGTGACTCTAGCAAATCGCTCATTAAGCTGCGACATCTTCAGCCGGAAGTCTCCTGTGTCAATGCCTTCGCTGTGGTCCACAGACTTCACGATACTTTGGAATACTTTGTTCTTGCTTTCCAACATCGACTTGTAGTACAGGGTTCTTGAAAAGAATGCCTACAAAATAAACAAACAAAAGTTGTAAACAGACATTTGTTTAATGTATTTATTTACTTGCATAACTTACTCTTTTTACACAACATTTATCATGTGAGGATAAACAAAAATCCTGGAAAGAGCTCACCCCAACCAAGATTCAAACTCCAGTCATCTTGAAGATAAAGCGCACATGTTTTCCCCATAATACAAGGATGGACATTACTTACAGTGATGTGTTAAACAAACTGTTCAGCCATCCATGGGAAAATAAAAAATTCCCCAAAATTTTCAAAAAAGTTGGTATAATACTGGCACCTCAAAATAAATACAGCATGAAAGATTTATTACAATTTTCTAAAAAAGAAAAAATTTCAGATAACAAAAAATCTGGTATTTATCAAATTAACTGTTTAGAACGTGATAAGATTTAAATTGATAGGACCAAATATAATTAAGAAACCAGAGTGAAGGAACATTTCAGAAATATTAGATATAAACAGACAGATAAATTGGCAGAGGCTGATCATTTTTGGTCATCTAAATATGAAATAAACCCAAGAGTTAAATTATTGAAACAACTGAACGAACCGATAGATTTAATGATTTGGGAGAAAGAAGAAACTTTCTTTTGTGCGACTCGAGAATATTTTCTAAGTACAAAGGTGCACATATACGCATGTGCAAGCAGACGACCAGCCAGTTGTCGCGTTGCAGCTAATATGAGAATGATATGTAAAACTTGTAGCCAACCTTAGCAAAAATGCCCCAGACATAATCGACGAATGCAAAACAGGACAACACAAGTTTCATTGTGGGCACGTCGTAGAGGGCAACTGGATCTTGGGAATGATTGACTTGGAAACGAATGAGGTGCGGATGACGATATGCCCCAACAACAGGAGGGATGCAAATACGCTCTACAGTCTAATTGCAGCGCCCATGATGACACTTGTGTTGTCCTATTTTGCATTTGTCGACGTGACCAGGACCACTAATTTTCCTCCATGCAGTATACTTAGTGTCAATGAGTTTGAAGACAATAATTTTAATTAATAAGACATTTTTATTACGTTTGACCGTAGGCTGTTATCTTTAGTGTTCTAAATATGATTAGTAAATATGAACAAAGATCGATACAGTCAACATGGGTGGTTCAGTGTCGTGGCCAGGGTTTGAGCGGTGGATCTCCTGGTTTTCGTCTGGTCGCTCTGGCCCATTGGGCTGCCGTGGCCGGTGTGCCGTCCTGACATTGGATTCTCCATTTGACTCGTATATTTCAATGCCATTGCATTGAATTTTTTAAGTTGACTGTATCTATCAAAGACCTCAGCCTGTATAGGCTAGTGTGAAGGAATAATTAATTTCCATCAATTAACTATTTGTAGTTGGTTTTTTGACACTTCGTCACTTACATTATTATATTATTGAGGGACTAGTTTCAGAAGCCATCACTTCATTTTCAACCTCTATCCTTCTTATCTAAATAATATAAAAATGTAAATGACAGAGTGTTGAAAACAACTGACTACAAATATCGAGATTTAACTGTATTGGAACACCACAGTGAAGTGAAAAATTATTAAATTTTAGATGAGTCGTATTTCTTACACATCTGCTTTCACTTTCGAAAGTGAAGCAGATGTGTAAGAAATACGACTCATCTAAAATTTAATAATGACTACAAATAGTTTTTCAATTATTTTCACAGATTTCCCTCTATCTTAGTAAAACTCTGAATGACACTGTTACTGTCATGTTTTGGATAAAAGTACAGCTAAAATTTGTTTTTTGACAAAAACGAGTATTTTTTTTTTTCATTGCCTTTAACTGCAATGGTCATATTGGCGACCATTCTCCTTTGGAACATATTGCCTATTGGCAATGGTGTTATCTTGTAGATCTTCGGTTGCTGGTACTTTGGATTTTTTGTTTTAATCATTAGATCACGCACACATTTACACTCTCATTCATACTTCCAGGTTCTGGGGAAGATGGGGGATTCTTTTGGCTGGAGAAAAATCCCTACCCCCAGCCAGGAATTGAACCCGGAACCCCTCACATGGCAGGCAGGTGCTCTACCAACTGAGCTACTGGGCCAGCCCAAAATAACAAAAAACAAAGAAGCTTTGTACTCTTCATTAACCTTATTCTATTTATTTCTGGCTGCTAATAATGTACCTTGTGTTTGTCCAACTGTGCTTGCACAGGTTCTTTGCCTCCAGCTAGTGAATGTGATGCCAATACAGCTTCAGCCTCATCTAGCCATTGTCCTATCTCAGCTTGGCCAGCCTCCAATGACTCTTGCTGGACCAGAATTTGATGGAACAGATGTAGCTGCATTGGTATCAGAGCACGTACTCTCACCAACGCCTCTGTAATGCAAACATTAACACTGTCAGTTCTGCAGAAGAGATATGTAACAGAGACAACAGTTTTACAGTATTTAAATTAATCTGCAAGTATAAAACACAAATTACACATCACTTTCAACTTCAAGTATTTGCATCTAGTATATTTATAGAAGTGAATTATTTGAGTATAGAAAAATTATTAGTTATATTTTATTACTGGATAACCCTTGTATAAAAACTGTTGCAATCTGCTAAAGCTTTTGTATACATGATTAACACAATAGTAGTTAGAACAAGCTCTCTAAATTATATAAGTACTGTATAAGCCTAAAAGTCTTAGTCAGTCCAATTACAATACAGATGCAGATGTAGATGTAGTAGTAGTTGTAGTAGTAGTAGTTTATTACTGTCAATAGACTCATACAGAGTGTCTGACATTGTCAGAGACTATTTACAATATTTACAAAGTTTATAAAAAATCAATTATTTTATACAAAAAGTATGTGATGATGATGATGATGATGATGATGATGATGATGATGATCATGATGATGATGATGATGATGATGATGATGATGATGATGATGATAACAAAAATCACCAAATATACATAGTTTATAACAACTCAAATTACAAATCCTCCAGTTTATACAAACATTTATGAATGAGATACATCTTTAGCTTATTTTTAAAACAATTTGTTGCACAATGTCATGCTTATATGGAAAAACTCATATCTAAACAAGCAAGTGACTGGAAATTTGGCTAAAAATCCCAAGAAAATTTAAATTCAAGCCAAACATATTGAATCAGAGCTTCTGCAAGAAAGTTTTCAGCAGCTGTATTAAAAGGATTAATAATAATAAATAATAAATGTAGCCATAGACATCCCATAAGAGCAAAGGCCTACTGTTTATACAGGAAAAACGTCGTACTTCAGGTCTATGAGGTGTGACTAATCTATTTGATTAAAGATGTTTCCAAGTTGATGTCATGTCTAGTATTCAAAACATGAAAAGTCACTGCTGATTTTTATGTTTCACCATTTTTAATGTTTCTTATATGTTCTTTAGTTCTGATGTCAATATTTCTTTTTGTTTTTCCTATATAAATTTTAGGGCAAGTTTCACATTTGATCTCATAGATTCCTGGCTTTTCTTTGGTAGTAATTGAATTTTTGGGAGGGCCTTATAACAAATTTCTGATATTAAACTTATTTGATCTCATAGATTCCTGGCTTTTCTTTGGTAGTACTTGAATTTTTGGGAGAGCCTTTTAACAAATTTCTGATATTAAACTTATTTGATCTCATAGATTCCTGGCTTTTCTTTGGTAGTAATTGAATTTTTGGGAGGGCCTTTTAACAAATTTCTGATATTAAACTTACTTTGAGGTGCAAGAATTATGTTGTGTTTTGAGAAGACTTTTTGGAATTTATTATGGGCTGATGGATGGAAGGTAAATTTTTTAAAATTTGTTTTCTCTTTTGCTCCTGTAGGTTCTAGGATGGTGGTTTCTTTTATTTTCTTAGCCTTGTTGAGTCTGTTAACTATTTCGTCCACTAAATTTGGGTTGAAACCGTTGGACATAGCTACTTTTTTTATGTGTATGTATTCTTCTTGATAATCTTCTCTGTTTAGTGGAAAGTTGATCATCCGAAATATTAAACTGTTGAAAATGGCATGTTGGTGTTGTTTTGGGTTGAAACTGTTGTTTTTAATATAATTTTCTATGTGTGTCGGTTTCCTATAAATACCATAAGTGAGTTTGTTGTTCATTTTTTTGATCTTGATGTCCAAAAAGGGAAGCACACCATCCTCTTTTGTTTCCAATGTAAATTTTATAGCTGGATTTTGAATATTCAAAAGTCTAAGACCATCTTGTATGAGTTTTTTAGGTACTATTGCAAAAATATTGTCAACATAACGATACCAAACTTAGAAATAACTTGGAAAAAATTTTGTGATATGTGTTTCAAAAGCACTCATAAATAAATCTGCTAAGAAGGGAGACAATGGGTTGCCCATAGCTAGGCCTGTTTTTTATTTATAGATCTGTCCATTAAAGCTGAAAAAGTTCTGATTGATACAAATTTCTGTAAGTTGTGAAAGTTCTTCTATTTCTTCAGAGGTTACTTGTACTGATTCCAGCCATTTTTTGAGAAGTGGAATAAGCTCGTTGGTAGGTATACTTGGGTATAAAGGAATGACGTCAAAAGAAACTAAAGCAACTGTAGAGTTGATCTTTGTGTTCTTCAGGACATTTATCAATTGAAACAAGTTTTTGATACTTAAATGTTCAAATTTTGTGAAGGATCTGAACCAGCCATTTTGATAGTTGGTATGTGGGTGCATCAATGTTATTGGTCTGAGGGTAATTTCAGGTTTATGTATTTTGGGTAAACCATATATGTATGGTATTTTTGGGTTGTCTATTTCTGTAAACAGTATATTCAAGGTAAAGATGTGAGGTTTTTATGACAAGAACATCCAGGAAGGCCAATCTATTATTTTCTTCCTTTTATATGGTGAATTGTATGTTTTGGTTTATACTGTTAAGGTACTGTAGAAACTGGTCTAAAATGAAAAGCATTAGTCATTTTTGAGAACATCAAAATCAACAAAAAGAATGTTCACTGTTAAGTGTAGTTTGCAGTGGGAGGCACTGAGAGACACACATACATAGGGACTTTTATTTAATACTTTTTATCAGTTCAGAGTGTTTTGAAATATGTATTTGTAGTAAAATCTCAGAATTGAATTTTTGAGTGCAATGCAATACTTCTTCTACTTACTATGTGTATTGTCGTGACTGGTGGCGACACGCACAAAAGGTTTGGCACAGAGAGATAAGGGACAGATAGTGCCGGGTGCAAATAAAAGGCATGCCGAAACAGATAAAGCTAGATAATAAGAAGGTTCTAGTGTTGTCTTGTTTTTTACAGAAAATATCGGTAATTACTCAAACAGTGAGCAGAGCCATATAAGAACCGTGAGTCGTAAACAGAGTTGAATTGGAACTGAGAATCGTCAGCATGCAGGTGTTTTGAAAGTGAACTCTGTTGTTTGTGGTCAACAACCTTGGAAGATTGTAATTGTGTATGTTATGTAATTCTGCCACTGCAAGGGTTGACCAAAGTGTATTTCTACGGAAATAAAGAACATTTGGAATTTCTGCAACTTGGACTTTTAATTCTACGAACCCACAAAGTCACAGTATACATAGCTGTTAAGGCCTAGAAACCTTTACCTTTACCCAGCTTCATGTTAGTAAAACATGAAGCTGGGTAAGCTGCATCTTATTGGTTGAACTGCTAGCATCAATGTTCAGTTTCCAAATGAATCCAAAGTCCACAATCAACTTTCCATTCTATTGTTGATAATAACAAGCATAAGAACAGTAGCCAATAGCAAAAGCTGCTGTTGCTTCATGATAATACAAAATACTAAAGATTATGGTCTTCAAAAAAAGATACAGGTTGTGTAAGAATGAAAAATGGGAGGTTAATAGAAGAGAAATAGAGGTATTAAGGAGATTTGATTATTTGGAGACAAGGTTGAGTTCAGATGGCAGCTGGAAAGAACAAAAAAAGATGTCTGTGGCAAAAGGTAAAATGGCCATGAGGGTGATAAGATCATGCTACAGTAAACTGCCAGATATAAATGTCAAATGGTTGGAGAGGATTTATATGGCAGTGGTAGAAAATAGAATGTTACATAGATCAGAGGTTTGGGGAGTAGATGAGGCTTGGAGAGAGACTGATAGAGTGCATAGATCCTTTTGTAAATGTGTATGTATGTATGTATGTATTTATTGACTGCAATTGGGTACTACCCGGTGGCAGAGTTAAGAATATAGATCAAATTACAAATACTAGATTTACAACAATAACACAGTAAACAATACAAACATGATATTATTTTACTTTAGTCACTTAAAACATATCTAATTACTTCTCTATTTACATATTATATACCATTATAATTCAAAAGTTAAACTATAAACCATCTAGATTTTTTTCTAAATTTCTTCAGCGACTGGGATTACCGATAGCATCACCTAATGGGGCAGCACAATTGGAACTAGGCAGGCATTCTACTAAAATTAAAATCTTGTCAAGGGCAATGAAATATTTATGAACAAATAATTAAATAAATAAATAAATAGATAAATAGATAAATAAATAAATAAATAAATAAATAAATAAATAAATAAATAAATAAATAAATAAATAAATAAATAAATAAATAAATAAATAAATAAATAAATAAATAAATAAATAAATAAATAAATAAATAAATAAATAAATAAATAAATAAATAAATAAATAAATAAACAAACAAACAAACAAACAAACAAACAAACAAACAAACAAACAAACAAACAAACAAACAAATAAATAAATAAATAAATAAATAAATAAATAAATAAATAAATAAATAAATAAATAAATAAATAAATAAATAAATAAATAAATAAATAAATAAATAAATAATGCAGAATCACTAACTTGGAAAATGGCAATATTATTACAGAATGTTTTCATATTCAAAAGAGAAGTAACTGGGGTGGGTCTTGGGCACATAAAATGTGTTGAAGCAGATAGGTATGGGCCATTCTTGGATAAATGCAGAGTATGGGTATAGAGGCTTATAACTGACGAAACCTATTGCTTCTTGTAAGCTTAATGGTGAATAAAGGCTTCTGGAAAGAAGTTAAGCTAAGATTAGAAGATATTGACAGACAAAACATTTTCGCCAATACAAGTGACAAATGCTCAGTGAGATTATATAGAGAAATAAAAACAACCTGGGGGAGGGAAGGATATATAGATATATGTAGTAAGTTAGAGCGAGAAGATTTTGCTTGGGCGAGAACAGGAGTGAGAAACTTGAAAGGTATAGGTCAAGAGAGGGAGCTAGATAAATGTCCATTGTGTGGAGAAGAGAATGCAGATTTCCATTGTATATTAAATTGTAGTCAAACAAAGATATGGAGAGAACAGGCTTGGCTACGTAAATGGGACAATTTGGGGGGTGAAGTAGTAATTAGAAAAATTTTGTCAGTAAAAGGGGAAAAGAACAAGAGAAATATAGGGAATTATCTAGGGAAAGTTAATGGAGAGGGCTAAGAACAATTAAGAGAAAAATGTAGAGTAGGATAGGTGAAATGGCAAAATCTGTAAAAAGGAGTAGAGGGCCTCCAATACACAAAAGCCTAGGGTTAGGTGTATGGGGACCAAATTATTATTCAATGTGGGCAACATGATAGGATTTTCAAGATTTAGGAATATATGACATTTTTCAGTATGGATTTTATAATTGTAATCTTGATTTTGTATTTCCATTTGATCATGTGAAAGGAAAGATGAGAAATAAATTACAAAATTACAAAACACTAATCCATTGCCCCTTTTGAACCAACAGATAAGACTCAAGTCTAAAACCAATGCATAAACCAAAAAGATAATAAACTAAACAACATACCTTTCTCCTTTTTCAGGGTATTCATTATTCTATCAACTTCTTCCCTTGAAAGATCTTGAATCATTGCTTGAAATTTCTTGCTTACATTTTTGAAAAGGTCTTCTATTCCTTCAACCTCATTTTGCAATTGCTGAAACATGTGAAATAAACTGATTAGCTGCCCTGAATGTGTGATCTTGTGAACTCATACAAGTTTAAAATTATACTGAGTTGACTGAGACACTCTGTACTTCACATACCACAAATTTTCTTTCAATGCGTTCCGCCTCCACTTTAAGGCATTATCAAGAAATTGTCAACTGGTTAGAATTTTGGTATTTCAGCTGAACATGATTCTCCGGAGACAAGACATATGGCAACAATCCAATGAGGCTAAGTAAAATATTTTCTTCCAAAGGAATGTCAATATGTTTTAAATTTCTTTATATAAAATAGAGTCAACCTGAAAAATTCAATGCGCCAACATGCCGTCCTGACATTAAATTCTCCAATTGACTCATATTTTCGCAGTAGACCATTAGGGGCTCTCGTATCCAAGATACACCATTTGTGGCAACTTACTATCGTAAGTACTTGAGTCCCAGGCTTCATCATTTAACTCTTTTTATTTTAGTTAATTGATGGAAATTAATCATTTCTTCGCACTAGCCGTATATATTAAGGTTTTTCAATAGAGAGAGTCAACCTGTAAAATTCAATGCCATGGCCAGGATTTGAACCACAGATCTCCTGGTTTCTGTCCAGTCACTCTTAGCCAATGTACATGGTGTTCATTTTTATTCGTTATTTCCCGCCCTCCGATTGAGCAAGAATGATGTCATAGTTGGCAGGTGAGTCTATCTTGAAATTATAGTGCCCTCTATGGAGAAGAAGCGGTAATGTTTGCAGAACAGTAACTAACTACAATGCTCTGAGTGTGATTGTGCTGATAACTAATACCACCGGCCTCGCCTTTCACCCCTCTTTACGGTAATCATGATTATCATTCTAGTACATATGTAAAGTAGCACGTTTCTACTCTAAAGGTGGATATGTAAACAGAGCACCACGTCTTCAAGGTTGAATGCTACTTTCATACTGGCATTAAACTTAGTGTGACATATAAATATAATTTAAACCGCTGCATAGAGGAGTTTATGCAGCCCTATCTGGCATTTAGACAAGTCCCTTGTGGCGTTATGTTGTCAAAAGTGTCCAGGTACCGTCAAATTGACATACTTTTGTTTGCAACATAAACACCTTACGTTTTATCAGTATATGATGTAAGCTTTTTGTCATTCTCAAGCTTAATTAAAATGTCTTTATTAATGTTGGTATCCTTATGTCTTTTAAAACCAATAGGTGAATCAGACATTTACAAGATACAAGATCAGTTACTCGCAAAATTAAAAATGCTTGACGCTATAAAATGACGGTCCCAATTTAGAAGTAATAAATGTAATAAGTAAATATTATAAATATATAATATAAATAATGTTCTTGCCCACCTCCGTGGTGTGAGGTAGCGTGTGTACCTCACACTCAAGAGGTTGCGAGTTCAAATCTTGCTAAGGATGAGTTACCTGTATAACGTTTTTTCCAGGGTTTTCCCTTATCCTATGAAGATGAATGTCAGCTAACTCTGAGCTCTAGGGATCCTGGACTCATTTGAGTATTCTATCATCCGCTTCATTCATTCACTCATTCATTTATTCATTCATTGTTCGATATGATGTGCATTGTTGAAAAGACAAAAAGAGAAAAGTGCTTCTTTTGAATGGTTTGAAACTAATACTGTTATTAATTTAATATTCCTTTATTAAATTATATTAAGTTATATATCTTTTCAGAGAAACACCAAATTTCAAGATATTGTTTGCATTTATCCGTCATTTAGTGTTCACATTCATTAAAACAAACTACAACAGTTATCGTGTCTATGCACCAGGCAAAATTACGCACCTTTATGTTATGTGGACAGGACCCACCCCTCAAATAGTATATTTACCTGCCGGTAGAGAGAGGCCTCAAAGCTGCTATCAACACTTCAAGTACGACTGCAGGCCACTAGGGGAATCGTATATAAACTCGCTCCATCAGCGATACTAATGATGACATCAAATTTTGTACGGTAAAACCACAAATAAAAATGAGTACTGTGTATAATCTTATTGCCATGTCTCAGCAATTAATTCTATAAATGTCAGACTTCTTTACCAGAGGAATTTTGTTTATTTTTGGTTTTTTGATGAGGTTTCTGATACTGAATTTGTTTACTGGTGCCAGGGTGATGTTAAGTTCACTGCAATAAGATATGCATTGGGAAGACAAAATGTAATATTGGAACCAGATTAAAAGAATACCTTAGAAACATCTGGCAAAAAGAAACAGATAAATTCACAGTAGCAGCACATTTCTGGGATCATCACCACAACACAGAACATAAAACCCAAGTATTAAAATAAGTTCACTTGAATCAAGAATTAAACATCTGGGAGATCATTTATATTAAGAAATTTAAAACACACTTAATGAATTTTGACATTCCATTGTAAGAAAATATTTTACTTAACCTTATTGCATCGTTGCCAGAAGTCTCATCTCTGGAGAAGCAAGACTACCTGGAACACCAAGGTTCTAGCCAATTGACAATTTCTTGATAATGCCTTAAAGTGGAGGCAAACATGTTGAAAGAAAATTTGTGGTGTGTGAAGTACAGAGTGTCTCAGTAAACTCATTGTATAATTTTTATTATTACATTACTTCACAGCGTTAATTCCAATATACCGTTATCATACAAGTTTGTCATTCCTTACCTGTAATTGCTCTCCATAAACCTTGACTTTCTGGGTAGAGCTCAGTTGTGAAGATGAAAGAATGGACTCTGCATTTCTAAGCCATTGTTGTAAGTGTTCAACACCTGCACGATAGTCCTTTCTGTGCCTCAAGATGTCACCTGCATGCATATACTGCTTCACATGCTGTAACATCAAGTAATGCCACTATGTCATCAACTACACTTTTGCTTGAGTCTCTACAAACAACTTAATCACTACTATCTTATATGTCATGTTCCAGGATCACAGTGTGATATCCATTTTTCTATGTACAGTTGAACCTGACTTATATCAAAAGGAAGAGGAAAGATGATGTATAACTCAGAATTACTTACAAATAAGATTTTGATAATGCATCATCTTTATAAAGCAATACAGTGTGCCTGCATGTATAAAACTTTACAAACAATAAAGATATGTACAAAGCAAAAGTTATTTAGAAATTGGTCCCACTTTAAAGTATTTGGTTAATTTGGCTTGTTTCACTTTTTTTGCATTAAATGCATACAAGCCAAACAACATTCCAAAGTTAATAACTCAGATGTAGATATAATAAGTGACTATCACCAGTGAAATCAGTAGAGGCATTTGTTGTTACATACCTGGAAGAGGTCTTCCCATCGAGCTGAAATTCTGAGATACCGCTCTTTCAGTTCATGGGCCACTTGATCTTCACACGTAGCAATAAGGAAGCTGACAGTATCTCCCAGCAGCTGGTATTTTTCTTTCCACACACTCACATCCTATAAACAAAGAAACATCACTAAGATGTGAATACCCAAGTTTTGGTCTAGTCTATAAGAAGGTTCAGCGGAAAGACTTAGCACCTCAACTTAAAGAGGATCTATTGTACCTATGTCCCAAGTGGAGCATCCCCACAAGGAAGGATGAAGCGAGAGGAGATAAAGGGCATCCAGCCCAAAGAGACACGACAGTGCAGAGGTCAGGATCATTATTACTGACCAGATGGAATCTCCCTGGTAGGCCAGTAGAGCCTGTATCCCACCCACCAAGTTCCTGAAACGCCCCAACTAGGTCGGCCCGGAGATCATTCTACTAGAGGAGGAAGTGTTTTACCAGAAGGATATCATCCTGCCATGCAACACCTAGACTCCCACAGACACTTTCTACTCTGAGAGAGACCACTAAATGAGAGCCGATGTAACATGATAACGGAGATGAAATGGATGGACAGGAAATTCGGGCGATGTAATCAAGCTAGCCACAATTCACCTGGCGACCTGGGAAAACCCCCGAAAAAACCCATGAGTCAGGCAGGCCAACCATGGGAAGTGAACCCTCAACCTCCCAAATATAGGCCACAGATGAAACCACCTGAGCCATCCTGCTCAGTACCTTTGGAAGATACTGAACTTAAATAGCAAGTTTGGTTACGTAGAAAAAAAATAAAAAATAAACATCTCGTAATGAATTTTGAAATATCAGCAGTTCATTCTGTTTTTAGGTTTGTTTCGTTTTCAGATTTTGGTAATACTGAAAAAACAGTACCCTTGCCGATGAAGTGTGTTGACTGACAATGCAAGCAAATGTTCGTGAAATCGATCTCAACTAATAAGAAAAATTGACATCATTTTCTTAAGATAAGAAGTTTTTGTTACAAATAGTTATATTTGTCTAATACCAAGTCTGGTATTTATCTAACTTTTTATTTCAGAGTTATGCTATTAAATGACTTGCAATAACACCAAATATATTGCAAAAGGCAAATTTGGTGATCCCAGCTGCGTCCTTCAAATCAACAAATGTAAGGCACAATGATGATGGTTCCTTGTGATTATAAATTTGCAAATGAATGAAACGTGGATGATGATATGAACTAATACCAATAGGGATGTAAACAGGCTATACAATATAATTGCATATAATATTGGTGCCAATTCCAATTTGATTTGATTTAATGCAAGAATCTGCATACTCATATTTGGAGTATTTGTGGCATGCTGACTGCAACAACCATTCAGCAGACCCTTACCAAGAACTTATTGAAGATATTAGACAGATATAGCCTGTAGTGTAGCAATTTGATTTAAAGTTTAGACTATACCTTGTTTCACGTAAGCTTGCCCAGTATCTCTTAACGGTCACGTGACCTAATCACCTCTCATTGGTTGCTGTTGTGGTAATGACTGTCGTGCGGTAAAAATTAGTTCGTTATTTAACATGGTGATATATCATTATATGTTGGAAGAGAATTGTCAAATTTATATTTTCGTAACTGTTTTAATTAAATATATTACGCAACAGAGTTGATTTATCTGAAATGCATGTTAATTCTTGAAGAAAGTAAAGAGGAGGTTCCTTTGCTCTCAAGCACATGGCACGATAGCATGTGATTTAGTGGTAGTGGTGACATTTGTTTATAAGACTTTTATCACTGACCTTGTTTTGAACTGGATTAGTCATGCATCGCCATTCGAAAGTGCGGGAGCTAAATTATTTTATTGATCGTTTATTGCGCATGTATTATATGTATAATGGCAGAGTCTACCGCCAGTTTTTCGCTTAAGTATCGCAAGGATAATTATTTACAAACAGGCGAAAAAAGAATTGTGTTGCATGTGTTTAATGCACTCACAGAGAAGAATCCGTCTTTGTCAGTGAGAGAAGTCGAACAGCTGGGCTCTGAAGTTACAGGTGTGAGTGTTAGATCCATAGGAACATCGCGACATGAAATTGAGGAAACAGGAAAACTTACCACTCCAGGCAAAAGCAGGACAAAAGTGCGTGCTCGGAGAAAATACGTGAAAAGTGTTGTGCGTCTTCATGTGTGTAGTTGTTCTTTAGAAACGAACTCCCTAACATAAGTAACATTTCGTCTGCTGTAAATGAGGATGCAGATTTACCAAATTTCAGCAGATTGCTTATACAGCTGGGATTTGTGAATGAAAAAAGAGGCAAGAAAAATGTGCTAAAAGACAGAGGTGATATTGCTGTGTGGCGAAGACGCTATTTAACAACCACACTGCACCGAGATACAAATCGCTAAATATACACAAAGAACACACGAAAAGTAAAGTATGGTGTGACACGACTTTTAAGACTGAAAGACAAGCATTTTTGAAAGGTATGTGTGCTGGTTTAAAAAATTCCAGTGGAAAAGGCCGAAGGCCTTTCATTATAAACTCTTTCAGTTTCATTGCTCAGCCATTCTGTTTCAATTTGCTCAGTTCATTATAAACTTGTATTTTTGCATGCCTTCATATCCTTATTTGTATGATTTTTGTATGATTTTATTTATCTTCCCGGCAATTATTACGAAATGTGACGGGAAGGCACCGCCTATGGCGTATGACGCGAAAGCATTAGCCAATTAGGGCGAGGGGGAGGGTTGTTGAACGCGGAGTGATACATTTCAGCCGGGCAAGGTTATATGAAACAGAGAGTAGAAGTGGTTCAGTTAATGAAATCGTGTTTAGTGTACATAATTAGCCAGTATAATTTAGGAATAAATAATACTGTTGGCTGTATTGTTTTAAGTAAAGCAAAAACAAGAATTTGGTTGCAATGCATTCTTCAATATGGCTGCATGTGCAGTAGGTAAATAAATAAAGGATTAAGAAGCTTAAGCTATGTTAAGAAATATTCTTCAGAATCAAACTACACTAAAATACATATCAAATCACAAAGTGCCATGCTTTACTTAAAAAAATATTGTGCATTTTATGTTGACTTGGAAACATTCTTGCGTTACATGTTGGAAAGTTGAGCTTATTTACCTGGAAATACTCCATTTTGTCTTCTTCTGGAAGATCCAGCATACCGTATGCTCGGTCAAGCCATGACTCAAACTCCTCAGCATTTGTGTTCCATCGTCGCCAATATGCAACAACCTCCTCCAGCATGCTTTGCACACAACGTAACTCCATGGACACGTTTTTCCAACGTTCACCAGTTTCTCTCATGAATCTGTCTATGTTGATACTCTCACGCTGATCTGAAAAGTACATTTGTTCAAAGTTAAACAAATAATATTACAATAAAATATAATTATTGTCACAAACTTTACTTATCCTTTTAAAAGAGTTTAGGCTTGGGATAGTTATGTTAGTTAGCTAGTTAGTGTAAATTAGGGACTATTGTGTGTTTGGTGTAATTAGTTAGCTAGGTAGTGCAATTTAGGTACTTTGTAGTTTGCTAGATAGTGTAATTTAGGGACAAATAAGACTATTGGCAGCATTGCGTTCAGTGGAGAAGCAAAGATAGTTTGGCTGCACTGAATTCTTTAATATAGCTACACATGCAGCAAGTAAATAAATAAACAATTAAGTTGTGACTTCAGCAACGTTAAAAGAATGCCCTCCAGCACGAAATTGCACTAAAAAGCAAAGAAATCATATTAAACATCATAGTTGTACGAGAATAAGTCAAATGAAAACCTTAAATTTGTAATAACAAACTGAAATTTCGCGCTGTTATCCTGTAAGTTGTTAAGCGTGCTACAAAAAGCGTGCACAGAGTTCTGTTATTTAGTTTTTGTGTAGTGAAGGTGTGAAACCTATTGAAATTCATTGACAAATGAAGGTTCAGTACGGTGATGCATGTTTGTCACAGCAGCAGGTCTATGAATGGAATAGGAAGTTTGCAAATGGTGTGATTTCAGTGGAAGATGCTCCACGACCAGATCAGGCACGAGTTGTGACTCCACAGAACATTGCAGCAGTTAGAGCCATAGTGAAGTGAAACCACGAGTGACACTGAATGACATTGCAGCATGTTTACAGATTAGTCATGGGTCAGAGGTACGCCACGCAGTGCATAAGTGGTTGCAAGGACTACCAAAAGAATTTTTTTCTAAAGACATTTATGCACTTTGTAAGCACTGGAGGACTTGCATTGAGCATGGGGGAGATTATGTTGAAAAGTGATACAGCTTCTGCACAATAAATAATATTTAAAAAAAATATTTAAGGTTTTCATTTGACTCGTCCTTGTATATAAAAACATCATAGTTGTATAAAAAGTGCGAAGGACTTAGAAAAATTCATCACATCACATTAGAAAGAAGAGCCCAGATTTTTATAGAGTATCATGTGTTGGTACATAAAAATTAGTATCAATAGTGAGTTGAGAAACAGTGGTACTGTCCAATCTCTAATAAATAGCTATCATATACTTCCTTGGTGGGTGTACTTACCAACATTTCCTTCTCTCTTGTACTCCTCGACAACTTGCTGCATATCAATGTAAGCTTTGTTAAACTCTTGAAAAATGCGATTGCGAGAGACAAAGTTTCTGTACTGCTCTAGAAGCTGTTGTACTTTCTCTTCTCTTCCATATTTTACAGTCCAACCTCTGAGTTTTGTTTCGGTCAAGTGGAGGAATGCAATCAAGCAACACTGAAAGACAAGTTGAGTGTTAATACCGCAGAGCCACAAGGCCAACTTACATCAAACTATTCTATTTAAATATATATACAAGACAAGACTTCTCCTTGGCAAAACTATTTGTAGCCGGTTGACACTTTGTCACTTAAGTTTTTGTATTATCGAGGGACTAGTTTTGGAAGCCTTTGCTTCCATTTTCAACCTCTCTCCAACTAGCATCTGTTGTTGTCTGCTCTCCTCTTTCTGGCGGTGACTTTTTTGTCAAATTATCTACTGGTGGGATTTCAAAGTTCATTATGCGGTCATTATTTTTTCATATGAATATGTTCTTCCATATTGTCAGTTTATTTTGGTTTATCACTCCTTATAATATATTTGGATTTGGATCGTCAAAGTAATGATTTTTATTACAAAAACGAACGACATAGGACAAATTAAAAGAAATCTAAAAACCAGAGTCAAAGAGCACTTTAGAAACATCAGAACGAAACAAGAAGATAAGTCAGCAGTAGCATTTCATTTTTGGAATGAAAATCATGACATTGATCCAAATCCAAAATTATTAAAAGGAGTGATAAACCAAAATAAACTGACAACATGGGAGAACGTATTCATATGGAAAAATAAGGGCCGAGTAATGAACTTTGCAATCCCAACATTAGATAATTTGACAAAGAAGTTCATAGTTCCACTGCCAGAGAGAGGAGAGCAGACGACAACAGATGCTAGTTGGCGAGAGGTTGAAAATGGAGGCAAAGGCTTCCGAAACTAGTCCCTCAATAATATAAAAAGTAAGTGACGAAGTGTCAATAAACCGACTACAAATAGCTTTTCCCGATTAATTTTGATATCACTGTTAGTAAATTCTTCCAATCATGCATAAGACTTTCCCTACTCACAAACCTTAGAATATATAGTTTTTTTCTATTTCATGTTTGTAGATATGTTTCATTACACATGATGTTATACTTACAAGGGAAATATGGCAGAATGAAGTGGAAGTCAATTATTCAAAATGCAGATTGTTATATGCTTTCTTTGAAGTTTGATAATCTTTTCAAGAAAAGGCTTAAAACAAAAGAATGGTGACTTAGTACTTAAAAAAATATGTGCTAAAATATTAGAAAGTTCAAACCAATGGCAACAATTCTTTCATCACTTCATTGTCGTCCATGTTCCAAAAGATAGTCTGCCTTTAATCTACCCCTCGGAGGTGGACCAAAATTTCAGCTGGACCAACGTGTTTGGTCCCCGGATATCGCTAATCCCGGTTTATGAATAAGAAAATTGATGGTCCACTGTTAGTCCACCGGAAGTAGTAAGTTGGTCCGGATCAAGTCTGACTATGAATACGGCAGTAAGGTTTTTAAAAATTGTTGCTTGCCGATGAGTTTCAGTGTGACTCTCGTATATACATTATCATGCCTAAAATATTGTAAACAAATTTTGTTGACAGGCAATATTTACCTTATGTTCCAGGAACTTGAGTTTTACCCTTCGTTGTGCAGCCTTTGGTCCAATACTTTCCAGCCTGTCAGCCATGTTCTGCAATTGCTCTGAAGGAACATTCATTGCATCCTGTGAGTTTCTTGCAGCTTGAAACTTGGACTGAACAGCTGGCAGGTCCGCAAAGAACACCTATTTATAACAAATCTGAGATGTAATACCTTCAGTTTATAAACATTCACAGAAATACTTTCATTATACACTTTTTTATAGACAGAAGAAAGATAATGGAAGCTGAAGTCATAATCAAACCTATAAAAAGTGGGTGGCTAGACGCTGACTTTGAAATGTCATATTTTAGGCGATGATGAATTTTAATCGGTGTTATGCTCTATACATATAGATATAATCACCAACCATACTTCACAAGCAGCAGAATGGGCTCCACCATGGCTGAGAGGTTAGACTGCTCGGCTCTATCCAAGGCGGCCCAGGTTCGATCCCAGGCGACCACAAAATGAAATTTGTGGTGGACAACATGCTGCTGGGGCAGGTTTTCTCCACTTTCCCCCGCCATCTCGTTTCACTGGTGCTCCATCTTCATCTCATGTATCATCAGTGTCACCGCCTACGGTGCCGCATGTACAAGGGCTGTTCAATAAAGAATGATCACAATTTTCTTTTGACAACATACCTTTACTCATCCTCTTGGTTTTGATGGTCCTTCTCAAAATAGTCCCCTCTGAATGCGATGCACTTGTCCCAACATTTCTGCCAGTCTTCAAAGACATGATAGAAACAATTTTTTGAGAGATCCTTCAAAATCACCTCCGCAGCCTTCACCACTGCTTCTGATGATGGATAATGCCTCTCACAAAGGCGTTTCTTCAACTTAGGGAATAGAAAAAGTCACGTGGGGTTAAATCCGGACTATAGGGAGGGTGAGAGATGCACTTCACGTTGATTTTTGCAAGATATTCGGCAACAACATTGGCAATATGCGGCCGCGGATTATTGTGGTGCAGCATCCAGCCTGCTTCACGGAAATGTGGTCTTTTGCGCCTGATATGGACTTGCAATGTTTTCAGGACATCCCTGTAGTATTGTCCAGTTACTGATATGTGTGCAAGTACAACATGCGGATAAACCATTCCATGAATATCAAAGAATGAGATGACCATAACTTTCCCAGCAGAAGCAAGCACTTTTGCTCTTTTGAGGGTTGGTGATGAAGGAGATTTTCACACTGAGCTTTGCTGTTTACTCTCAGGATCAAAATGATGTAGCCAAGTTTCATCACCAGTGATTACATTAGAAAGAAACTCCGGATCTTCCTCTAACATCAACTTTAACTGTATGTTACCTCCATTGCAGCAGTAGGCGATACTGAACATGTCTGAACTTGCCTGGTTCTCACAGAATGAAACTACTATGGCATGTTTGTTTCACATTAAGCTAACAGAATATAATAAGATTGAATTTTAGTGCGAAAAATTATGACCATACAAAAATTATGATCATTCTTTATTGAACAGCCCTCGTAGTAAAAGTGGGCATTAAACACTACACACTTAAACAACAACAACAACAACAACAACACTACACATTTCAAAAGCAGCAGAACCTGGAATATGAGCTTCCATTTTCAACCGCTGCTACAAAGCTCCTGTGAGACCTCTGGAAGTTCTACTAGTGCATTCATTAGGCCACAGTATTACACTGCCATGTTCGTGAAGTTGCTTTGTACAATATATGGTTTGCCGACTGTGGGAGACATGGAAATCTTACTTTAAATGATATGCCTCGTATTATGGTTGGTTGGTACCTAATGTAAAGCGCTTGATAGTGAAATTATTCATCATCTTGTACTTGTACTTGTGTTAAGCTGGGAGGTTGGAATCTTCTGTAAAAGTTAGACAGTATAGAAGATGGTCACATCCACTTCCTCATTTAATGCCTCGTATTATTCAGTATATTAAAACTAACAAAAAAAGCTAGTTAGGTAGTTTGGTGGTGTAGGATTTTATTCGAGATCTTTGTGGTATTTATTAAAATGATTATAAATAACTTGTAATGCTTGCTGAAAAGTGATAAATTAAATGGAACCGATCAAAAGTTTCATGCATTACATGTTTTATTTATACACTGTACGCAATCTCGTTATTAAATCATTGATATTTTAAAACACCTTTATGTAGTTTAACTTTGCTTTGACCAATGAAATATTCTAAAATGTGTAACAGAATTGTATTTGTTACTACAGAGTGATAAAAAAATACATAAAATTGAAAATATTAAAAATATTATTCAAACAAAATAATCAGAAAAGATTGAGTTTACAATAAAAATATTGCTATATGAAAAATATGTAACAAAAATGACAATTTAAACACTAATAACTTTGTATATAATGTATAATTAAATTTACATATAAATATAATAAATTTAATGTATAATTAAATATATACAAATATATGTATATATGACTAAATATTGTCGCGACTCATGGCTACGTGCACAAAAGGTTCAGCGCGGAAAGATTAGGGATAGATAGTGCAATTCGGAGACAAAAGCTTGCTGAAACACATAAAGAGACAGATAGCTGACTGGAAGTTTCAATTTCTTTATCTGCTGAAACATAAACTTCCTGTCAGCTATCTGTCTCTTTATCTGTTTCGGCAAGCTTTTATCTCCGCATTGCACTAAACTCAGTATTGCAGGAAGAAAAGTACACAGGAAAGCTACCGCTAGAACCTGCTGCACTGGCATCTATGTCTGCGCTCCAATGACGTGTACCGAAAGAACATTTTCATCATATAAGAATGTGTTGTGTGCCAATAGGAAATCGTTTACCCTAGACAATTTGGGTATGTATGTTAACTATCTACTACAATGTCAAAAAATAACCTAGAAAGCAAAGAGTAAACTGTAGTTTATGTGCTGTTTGATGAATATCTTTGACAGTGCATAATTTTTTTGAAATAAGTTCATGAATAAATCTTTCAAATCAGTAGCACAAATGGAAAATAATAAATACATGTACTCATAAACAAAACATTTAAAAAACCTATTTTAATCCAGAAAATCTTAAAAAAAATATTTTTAACATATAAGAAACCTAAAATGAAGGAATAGTCTACCTTAAAATCTGGGCCTTATTTATCACAAACACATAACTACTTTTTTCAGTCTGGCTCTACTCCAGGTGCAGCTCTGGGTGAATTGATTAGGTGACTTGGAAAATTGGCTAACCTAAATTTGCAAAATCAGCACCACAGAAATGGATTTTATACTGGAATATTGGTTTTGAATTTTGATGGGGCTTCCCTCTGTAAATGAATCCAAAGGTTTCTTAAAATTACCTTTATTTAAAGAGTCATCGCTTTCATTATGTCCACGAAATGTCATTTCTTGTCTACTTTCCTAGTGGGATATTGCATGAAAAGCCTGTTAAGCTTCACATTCTCATTGTATTTTACAATATATAGACGTGAGCTTTCCCAAACTGCTCCTTCAATGCGACACAATTATGTTGCTCATACCAACGAGTCTTAAATGTCCTGGTGTATTTTGAAGATGCTCCGTTGCAAAGTTTTTCTAAATGTAGCACTGGTGTTGGCCTACCGACATTTTCCAAGTCTCTTTTGTCATCATTTTTCCATAAAGAAAAGGTTATTTGGAACACACCAAGTCGTGTGTTGGATTCATTGTAAATCCCTTAAATATGACAAATTAAACACTTGACATATCAGACAATAATCACTGATCACATAAAAGAATTATGTTTTTACACAGGATGTAAACTGATAATAAACAGTAGCACATGACATGCAGGGTTCGCTTCAAGCAGGTTACCATTCTACAATAAAACTCTTTTCAAATGATAATGATAATAATAATAATAATAATAATACTTTATTATCACCTTATGTTTTACAAGCATTGTTGAAAACAGGCAAGTCATCAATTATATACAATTAAAGTTGATGGATATTTTGATATATATACAGATATTAGAAGAAACTAAAACTTATGTGATGTTATTCTAAATGTATAATGTCTTGTACACCTAATACAATGTGTAGGTATTAGTCATAAGTATTGTAAAATAAGAAACTAGCATTCAAATGATAAATGCTGAAGTTGTAGCCTTAGTTTAGAAATTCATCAAGTGAATAAAAAACATTGTTAATTAAATATGATTTCAAGACAAATTTGAATTTAGTTAAGTTACTAGACACTTTAACTTCTGCTGGGAGTTTGTTATGTAGCTTGGTTCCCATATAACTAGGCAACTTGTCACACAGGTGGAGTCTATGCATCATAATAGCGAAATTATTCTTGTTTTTTGTGTTGTGGTCATGAATATCCGAATTTTTTTGCAATGGGATGTATTTTATCATATATAAAATTGTTTTGTAGATGTACAGGCTTGTCAGCGTCATTACTTTTTGCTCACGAAAGGCTTCCCTACATGAGTCTTTAGTTTTTAAATTAGACATATATCTATTTGCTCTTTTCTGTAAAGTAAAAATTTTGTTTAAATTTAATTTTGCAGTATTGCCCATGATCTCCAGACCATAGGAGATGAGGGAGATGAGGGAGAAATAAATTATTCTAATAGGTGCTTCTGGGACATAGTTCTTTAGACACTTTAAAAGAAATAAATTTTTACTTAGTTTTAATGCTAATTGGTCAACATGGGTGTAAAAGATAATTTTTTGTCCGGTGTGACCCCAAGTAGTTGTACACTGCCAACACTATTTATCAATTTGCTGTCAATATTTAATTGTATAGGCGCATTCCTACAAATACATTCAGTGTCTTCGAGCCAAATGTTCACATTTTGATGCATTTATACTTAAGTTTAATATAGAAAAGTACTGCAATAGTTTTGTAGTTGTTATATTTAGGGTTTCTTCTAGCATTTTGCTTTATGTATTGCTGGCTAAGACAGTGGTGTCGTTTTTATTTTTTTTTTTTTTTTTTTTTGGAAGAAAGTCCTGCATTGTGTTGGCAACATGAGTTGGTGTGGAATATACGGCTTCTATGAGTCGAATCAGTAGCCATGGTAACCAGCAAAACATGCTGCCCCTCCAACCTCTCCTTGACCACCGCATGTTACGGTCACCTAGGTCATTATATAATGAATCACTAGTCGGTAAGTAAGCTAGCTGCATTATCGAATCTGTAGCCATGGTAACCAGCAATACATTCTGCTCCTCCAACCTCTCTTTGCCCACTGCATGTTACGGTCACCTAGGCCATTATATAATGAATCACTATTTGGTAAGTAAGCTAGCTGCATTATCGAATCTGTAGTCATGGTAACCAGCAAGACATTCTGCCCCTCCAACCTCTTCTTACCCACCGCATGTTATGGTCACCTAGGTCATTATATAATGAATCACTAGTCGGTAAGTAAGCTAGCTGCATTATCGAATCTGTAGCCATGGTAACCAGCAATGCATTCTGCCCCTTCAACCTCTTCTTACCCACCGCATGTTATGGTCACCTAGGCTATTAAATAATGAATCACTAGTAGGTAAGTAAGCTAGCTGCATTATCGAATCTGTAGCCATGGTAACCAGCAAGACATTCTGCCCCTCCAACCTCTTCTTACCCACCGCATGTTATGGTCACCTAGGTCATTATATAATGAATCACTAGTCGGTAAGTAAGCTAGCTGCATTATCGAATCTGTAGCCATGGTAACCAGCAATGCATTCTGCCCCTTCAACCTCTTCTTACCCACCGCATGTTATGGTCACCTAGGCTATTAAATAATGAATCACTAGTAGGTAAGTAAGCTAGCTGCATTATCGAATCTGTAGCCATGGTAACCAGCAATGCATTCTGCCCCTTCAACCTCTTCTTGCCCACCGCATGTTATGGTCACCTAGGCCATTAAATAATGAATCACTAGTCAGTAAGTAAGCTAGCTGCATTATCGAATCTGTAGCCATGGTAACCAGCAAGACATTCTGCCCCTTCAACCTCTCCTTGCCCACCGCATGTTACGGTCACCTAGACAATTAAATAATGAATCACTAGTCGGGAAGTAAGCTACCTGCATTATCGAATCCGTAGCCATGGTAACCGGCAATGTATTCTGCCCCTTCAACCTGTCCTTGCCCACTGCAAGTGTTACAGTCACCTTGGTCTTTTAATAACGAATCACTAGTCGGGAAGTAAGCTAGCTGCATCATCGACACGCGGGCGCCAAGAGAGCAGCTCCATTACAAAATATAATTTGGAAAAATTTTATAATTGAAAATTAAATGCCAGAACATAAAACATGACCATGTGAGTTATTCAAAAACAAGTAAGTGACTTGCCGATTCAAACGCATCAAGGGAGAATCGCCCCTGTTCTACTCATCCACACAACTACAGATTTGTCTTAAAAAGTGAAAATGTTTTTTTTTTTTTTTTTTTTGTGTCAGTGTATTTCAAAATGGGTATTTTTTCAGAAATATGAATATCAAATGTTTGAACAAAATATAATGCTTTCAGAAGAGAAAGTAAAAGGTGCAGTGTGTCCATAGAAATCTGCTTTTATTGATAGACATCAGAAAATTTATATCACTATCATTAAAAAGAATGACTCAAGCCATTCGTGTTTTGAATATAACATAAGAAGTGCATAATTACCTTGTGCTCTTCCAGTTTTCTGCTTATGATGCTTGCAGTCTCTTCATTCATTACATTAGGTATGTCATCAGATGCGATAAGAGCTTCAGCACGTCCCAGCCACTCTCCCACTTCCCCCAGTGTTCCAGGAAGTTGGGAATCCAACAGCCATAGCCAATGACGAAGCTAAAGTATTAAAATAATATGTCAATGTGTGTATACAGTGTAGTATTCAATTGATATGCTTAAATTTAAGACTTGAAACTTACCTGTGCCTCAAGTTTAATCCACAGATGTTCAATCTCCTGCCAGGATTCAATTGTAATACTGATCATGCTTTGTGATTCTACCAGTTTCTTGAGCTTCTCATATAAAACAGCCTTATCGTCCACTTCCCTCTTAAATGCTATGTATTCCTACAACAGAATCATCAAACATTAGGTATAATATGGTAACAGTCTTCAATGCAGAGGAAATAATAGCATGAGGCATTAAAAATAAAAAATATGCAATCACAAGTATACATGCTATTTCCTAATAACAATAGAAACCAGAATGACAAAAACAAAATTAAAATGCATGTACATTTTACAAGGGATGTCCAGAAAGTAAGTTCTGTTTCAATTTATCTCCGCTGCAGCGCTGCGAATGCAGTTCTGCACATGTGCGGTAGATGCTCTGTATCAAAGAGAAGAAACGTACGCCATTGTCAGATCGCTGTCAGACAGGTACGCTTTGTTGTGCTTGTTTACAATGTCGGTGTTGACTGAAAACCCCTCCGCTTGTGAAATTAGATCTGTGATTCTTTTTCTGAATGCTAGGAAAGTGAAATCAATTGAAATTGGAATGCTGTCAGAAGGTGTTGTGTTTCTTCACGACAACGCACGACCACACACTGCAAATGTGACGAAAAACATCCTACAGGGATTTGGCTGGGATGTGTTTGACCACTCCCTATACAGCCCTCACCTCGCTCCTAGCGACTTTCATCTGTTTTTGCATCTCAAATCTTTCCTTGGCGGTCAACACTTCAACCATGACGAAGAGCTGAAAGAAAATGTTTCCAACTGATTGAAGACACAGGCGCAAACTTCTATGAAGAAGGTATACAAAAACGTGTGCCTCACTATGGCAAATACCTGCAAAATTTCGACAGTTATGTAGAAAAGTAGTTTAAGAGTTCTAGAATTTTGTGTAATAAATAATTTTTCTGTATCTGTACACAATTTAATTTTATTACCAAACAGAACTTACTTTCTGGATGTACCTTGTACAGTAAGAGCATTCACAATTAACAGGAAGGTTTCCTGAATCAGTGGAACAGAGTGAAGGCTTCGACAAATTTCAACTTTTTCATTCTTATACTACAGACAGTATATCAGAGCTGTATTGTGCATATTACAATCTTTATTGTAAAAATTACTTAAGGCAGTCATGATGTGACAAGAGCTCTCTCTAGTTGCAAGCTGAGAAAATGAAACCTGAAGAAATATGCATCATTGAGCATTAGACTATTCTCGTGAATAGTCTTACTAAAATTAGGCAAATGAGTCAACCTTGTTTATACTTTTCTCCACTTCAAGTTTTTTAATGAAGACTAGTTTATGGGAACTTCTTCCCTAACCTCAGTTCTGTGGTTGACTGATGATGCACCCGGTGTCTGCATCTAGCTTGGTGTTGTGTTGCCATCTGATACTCTGGTAAGTTTGATGACATCATCTAGCTCTTCATCAAGAGGTCCTGCTTCTTCATAATAAATATGTTTTCCCAAATCTGCAGTTCTAGAGGTTTCTTTGACTATTTGATCAGTTCTATTTATTGTTTTATGTTGTGATTCTAGACCAAAAGTGATGTGCTATGGCCAACTTGTCCATGTGTTTGAATTTAATATTTCTGAAGTGTTCTTTCATTCTTGTTCCTAGATTCCTTTTGGTCTTACAAATGTATATCTTGTCACAATCCTGGCAGCTCATTTGGTAAATGCCTGATAATTGAGTTTTTGGTGTGCTATTTTTTAGAGGGTGGTTTAGTAAGTTGCGGATATTGTGTTTGTTCTGAGGGGCTAATTTTATTTTCAAATTTTTTGAAGTATTTTGGATGAAATGTACATTTGCCATATCTGGTGTTTGGGTTTTCTAGCTATAACGTAGTAATTTCCTTTAAGTTTTGTTTCTTTTATGTCTGTAGATCAAGTTTGTGATGAAATTTGTGTTATAGTTGTTCAATTCGGCAACCTGGTGTATGTGAGTGTACTCCTGTTCATATTCTGATTTTGTTAGCGAGATGTTGATTAATCTGTGAACCAAACTATGGAATACTGCATATTGATGTTGTACTGGGTTAAATGGATTGCATTTAATGTAATTGTCAACATGAGTTGCTTTTCTGTATATTCCAAATTGTAATCCTGTTGGTGTTCTTATGATTTTCAAATCTAGAAAAGGTAGCCATCCATCCTGTTCTACTTCAATGGTGAAAACTATGAATTTTTCTTGTACGTTTAGCAACTTTATAGCATCATTGGTTAGTCTTCTAGGAACTAAGTTTTCTGTACATTGTTTTTCCCCAACCTCTGTTATTTATTTATTTATTTATTTTCAGTCCTATAGTATACACAAAAACAGTGTTACATAGACACGTCAGTTTATAGTACAAAATAATTACAATATAAAATAACACTATACACATATAGACAATTGTTCTTAAGACCACATCAGACATGTGATAAAAAATACAAGTTTATAAAATCGACGTAAATATTGATCACGTAAATCTGTGCATACTATTATGTCAAAAACTCAACTATGCTTAAAATGTGATTAATTTCCATTATGGATAAGAAACTCATCTTCATTATAAAAACAATGGGTTAACAAATACATTTTGAGCTCTTTTTTAAAAGTATTTCTGTCTATCGCTGACTTCAGTCTGTTTGGTAATATGTTGAAGTATTTTGATCCAGCATAAATAATATTTCTATTTCCAAACTGGCCCCTATATGACTGAAGAAAAGTCATTTTGTCTGCGAGTGTGATGTTTGTGTATAACTTTATTTAGGCAAGGGGATACTGTTGAGTGATTTTTTACATTCAAAATAACATAATTTATGTATATGCAAAAGAGGGATAAGATTTTGAATTTCTTAAAGTATGGTCTACATGACTTAGCTAAAACTCTAATAGCCATCTTTTGGACTGAAAATAGATGTGCAAAAAGAGTCTTACCAGCAGAACCCCATAACATAGCCCCATATTCCAGATGTGAATGAAATAAAGAAAAATATATGATATGAATTGCTTGAGGAGGTAAAATGTTAACTAGTTGACGTAACAAAAACACAGTCTTGTTAACTGATTACGTAGAAAATGAAGCTAGCTACAGTGAAGCAATAAATATTACACAAATAAAAATATTTGCAACTAAGGCTTCACTTATCTTAAGAAATTGGTGCTGATACTTCTTTTCAAATGGAAATCGATTTCGCAAACAAATCGCTTGCGTCCTCAGTCCACAGATAAACTCTGTTGTCAAGGATACCGGTTACCATATAATTAAATACTAATTAAATATAATTAAATTACTAAATTTACAAGATAAAGCTATAAAATTCACATTAGAAACTGAATTAATGGATTTCTTCCTTTTCGAGATTTGAAGATAATAAGAAATAATAACAAATTAGATTTTGGTATTTATAGGAAGTCTACTCATATTGATAATTACATAAAAAATAAAAGTTTTAACCCTTTTTCACATAAATTTGCTGTTTTTAATAGTTTGATTTATAGATTAATAAATATACCCTTGAATAAAGAAGAATTTAATAAAGAATATAAACATATTATTATTAATACTGCTTTAATTAATGGTCTTAATAAAGATTTTATACAAAAGAAGATTGAAAAATTTAAATATCAAAAAAGTGTTAATGATATTTCTACTCTTAAAAAAATAAAAGATGATTATAAATTTAAAAAATTTACTTACCATCCTTGGGTTAATAAACATTTTGAAAATTTTTTAAAGAAGTTGGTATAACTTTGGTTCCTCAAAATAAATATAGTATTAAAAATGTATTACAATTTTCTAAAAAAGATAAAATTCCTAATAATAAAATATCTGGTATTTATCAATTTAATTGTTTAGATTGTGATCAGGTTTATACTGGAAAGACGAAACGTAGTTTGGAAACCACAAAGAAAGAACGTTTTCATAACATTAAATATAAAGAAACTGATAAATCGGCCATAGCATATCATTTTTGATCATTTCACCATGAAATAAATCCTGAAGTTAAATTATTAAAACAATTAAATGTTCCCATAGTTTTAATAGTGTGGAAAAAATATTTATTTTAAAAAATAAAAACCGTGTAATGAATTTTGACATACCAGCAATTGATTCTGTTTTTAGGTTTGTTTCGTTTTCAGATGTTGGTAATAATAAAAAAAACATAAGAAAAGACATGGTAATCGGAATCCTTGACAATGGAGTTTATCTGTGCACTGAGGACGCAAGTGATTTGTTTGTGAAATCGATTTCCATTTGAAAAGAAGTATCAACACCAATTTCTTAAGATAAGTGAAGCTTTAGTTGCAAATATTTTTATTTGTGTAACAATCTTGTTAAGTTTAGAGTAAACAGTCGAAATGTGATTTTGCCTGGAGAGATTATCATCAATGTTAATGCTTAAGAATTTTGTGTTTTGCACTCTAGATATATTTTCCTCTTTGTATGTCAAATTCAGTGCATTATAGATATAGCTCCTGCCCAGTGAAAATAGTAAGTAATTTGTTTTATTAATATTTGGGGTAAGATTGTGAGTATAAAAGTATAGTTAAGAATGGGATAAAAACTGTGGAATAGAGAAGGTTCATGTGATACTTACAGAATACACCCTGGGAAGGGAGTTGGTCTGTTGAAGATGTTCAAGATACTGTGTCTTCTTCATGAGCCAGGTAATAAGTTCGTTGTACTCGGACTCAATGGCAGCCAAGGTACTTGATCCATCTGCAGTCTGGTTAAAGAAAACACATACAAAACTTAAGTCAAAACTTAAATTGCTTTTATAAAATCTGATCTCAAAAGTAGAGAGTGTAGCCATTAAACAATAAGGATATTTTTAAATAGGATCCATTTTGAATTAAAATAAAAGTTATTTATTAAAATTAATTATCCTTGCACACTTTTCCATTATTATTGTTACTATAATACACAGCATTACTTCAAAATTTTAAAACCCTCACTTCCTAAGTGATGGCTTTCAAATTTCATGCTCTTCGCAGTTCCATTAGAAAAAATGAATGGCAACTTACAACTTCAAAAAGCATGTATATTTGAAAACTCAAACCATTAGCAAAGAGTATCTTTGATATAGTTAATGTCACTAAGAACTTGCCCGCCTCAGTAGTGTAGATGGTATCATGTCTGCTTCACATTCGAGAGGTCCTGAGTTCGAATCTCAGTCAGGGTGAGTTATCTGATAAGCTTTTTTGTGCTTTTCCCTTATCCTGAAAGATGAATCTCTGGTAACTCTAAGCCCTATGGACCCTGGAAAACTCATACAAATCATCTACTAACCAAATTAAGCAGGAATATATATGCCCTAAGAATATTAAGTCAGAATGTCAGCCTTCGTGTACTTTTAATGTCCTATTATGCACATATACATTCTATAATTAAATATGGAATAATATTTTGGGGAAATTCACCAGAAGCCAAAGATATATTTATTAAACAAAAACAAGCCATTCGAATTATAGGCAATGAAAGAATGCTATGTTCATGTAAGCCACTGTTCAGAAAGCTTTGCATACTTCCTTTGGCATGTGTTTATATTTTGGAGACAGCTTTATTTGTAAAAAGAAATAGATTTAACTTTCAAAACAACGGAAGTGTTCATATGCATTACACGAGGCATATTAAGGATATACACGTAACCTCAATCAGAACTACAATGTTTAAGAATGGAGTACTGCATTCCTGTACAATAGTTTATAATTCCCTTCCTAATCACATCAAAAGCATAGATAACTACAACATGTTTAAAACTAGAACAAGGGCTTTCTTACAGGAGCACTGCTTTTACACAGTAAAGGAATACCTGCAATTTAACAAATCCAGATAAACATAAAATATGAATTTACTTAGCTTGTTCATTTCTCTCACTCATAATTATATCCAATTTGTGTCACAATATAATTAAATGTAGGTTAGGTATATTTGATGTTTAACTTTGTAATATTAAGTGTAAATTACTGACGTATCCTATATCAAGGTACTATGTACAGATTTGATTCTAAAGGATGAATAAAATTGAATTGAATTGAATTGAATTTAAGCATCATTTCATTCATCGTCCAATATGACTTTAAAGTTGGACAATGTAAATTTAAAAAAAAAAAAAAAAAAAAAGAACTTGATATTCTGGAAACTGGGAAATTCCTTGCATTAATCAGTGGTGGAGAGGTCCACAAGACTATGTTCTCCACCGAGAACGCTTCTGCTGTGGTAAGACAAGTCTGCCACTGTGACAGGGACCATAAATGATTGACAGCTAATAAAAGAAAGGACCCGCCTGCCATTATTGAAACATTTAACAGATTTGTCAAGAGAAAACAACAGATTCAATTCATCCCCTTTGTCATTCCTAACCTAAGTTAACAATGTTTCTTCAGTATTTTTTAACCCAAAAATTATTTTGGTTGAACATTAGTTTAATTAAAAGGGTTCTGGACAACAGAGCTCTTTTTTTTCTTGTAGTATACATCCTCCAACATTAAGTCATATCGGACGATGAATGGATGGGTGAAATGATGCTCAAATGAGCCCAGGGTCCATAGAGCTTAGAGTTATCCGAAATTCGTCTTTCAGAATAAGGGAAAACCCTGGAAAAAACCTTATCCAGGTAACTCACCCTGACCGAGATTTGAACTCGGGACCTCTTGAACGTGAGGCAGACATGCTACCACCACGCTAGCGAGGCGGGCACAACAGAGGTTCCACTATATATTTTATTTGTCATGTAAACACCTCAAATATGGGACACTTTAATCAGAATCACTAGAACCCTTTATGACAGATAAAAAATGTAAAAAAATTTACTATACAAAAGATAATTTGGGATGTGGGGATTTCTATAAAAACTTTCATTTTTCAAAAATCTGCACTTAAATATCCATTTTGCTTGTAAGTTTTTGATTATGCTGTTCATAGACAAACACCTTTTCCTAAAAATAATCCTTTCGTGTTCCACGAGACTTTCGTGTTCCGCGAGAGTAGTGCAGTGGTTGAGTGATTAGCTTGGTTGTCTTTCACCAAGGTGGCCTAGGTTCGATCCCTTAGGACCATATGTGGTATTTGTGATGGACAAAGTAGCATCTGTGCAGGTTTCCTCTGAGTTCTCCAGTTTACCCAACCATTCATTTCACTGACTGCTCCATAATTGCCCTTTCTTTCATCCATTTTTCTCTCATTTCATTTCATCTGCTTCCTCACTCTCAAACCAAGTTTTGAGTTAAGCGCCCAATTTGGATGTTCTCTCTGATTCAGAGTCCATCTGCTCCTCAGTGCTCATTTCTAAGTCCTCCATGCAAGGATGTAATCAGAGAAAGAAGAACTTAGATTACACTGGGCCACAAAAAAATAATTTTTGAATGTTTTGAGCACTTCATGAGGCAATTCCTACTAATTTTGGGTTGAGAAAAACAAATAAGACAATGAAACATTTTTATTAGCTCTAGTTTCTATGATATACACAAGGTGGAAGTATTGCATATTAACGGATTGAGAGAAAAGGACACATATTAATTACATACATGCTAACAACAATAAAAGTGCATTTGATTTTTTTTAACTGGTAATTACATGCTAAGAGTTCTAAATTGCTGGAAAAATACTTCGCAGAGAATCGTGTCTGAAGAGAATCATGTGGTGGCCTAGTGACTTCGTCGTCTTTTAGGTTGCCTCTTGTGTTGGAGTTCCGCAGAATCCCTATACAAAGACCAACAGTAATTCGCAAGCATTACTTCATTCCAATGGCCCTGATATCTTTGTTCCATAGCAGAAATGTCCTGATGGAATCTCTCCCCATGTTCATCACTAACAGCTCCACTACTAGGAGGGAAAAAGTCTAGTGGAAGTAGAGAAAATGGATCCTAAGGGACATGTTACATCCAAGGTTACGGTATTTTTGCAGGAGCACTGTCACCAAATGCCTGTAGTTGTCATCTCTTTTGTTGCCTAAAAATTCATGAACAACACCCTTGAAGGCTTCCCAGGCTTCCTTTTCTTTCCCCTCCAAAATTTGGTCAAATGCAGGATCCTTTACAAGTTCTCTTATTTATGGTCCAACAACAATGCCTTCCTTAACTTTTGCATCACTTAATTTCCTAAATTTCTTTCTGATTGTGTTTTGTTATTTGACAGGTGTGCCAACTCCCCCCAAAAAAAACTCCCCCAAATTTAAAATCTTCACTCTAAAAAATGTAATGTCACTTTATCTTCAAAACAAGAGATAATCTATCACTTTTATGGTGATTTTTGAATTCAGCAGATGGAAATAGATGTAGATTCACAATTTTTAGGCCTGAAACATTTTCACTGTTGCCCAGTGTTATTAAAACAATTAAATGGTCCGATAGATTTAATGGTGTGGGAAAAGATATTTATTTTAAAAAATAAACATCGCGTAATGAATTTTGAAATACTGGCAGTTGATTCTGTTTTTAAATTTGTTTCATTTTCAGGTATTGGTAGTACTAAAATAAACATAGTGACATCTAACGATGGTAACGTTAACGGGTTTGTTGATGGTTCAAGCTGATGATGTGAATGAGATATTCACGAAATTGCGATCCTAGTCAATTTCTAAGAAAATGGTCATCATTTCTTATAAGTGAAGTTTTTTAAGTTACAAATTATTATACGAGGGCTGTTCAATAAAGAATGATCACAATTTTTTTTTGACAACGTATCTTTACTCATCCTCATAATTTTGATGGTCCTTCTCAAAATAGTCTCCCCTGAATGCGATGCACTTGTCCCAGCGTTTCTGCCAGTCTTCAAAGACATGCTGGAAATAATTTTCTGAGAAATCCTTCAAAATTGCCTCTGCAGTCTTCACCACTGCTTCTGATGATGGATAACGCCTCCCACGAAGGCGTTTCTTTAAGTTAGGGAATAGAAAAAAGTCACATAGGACTAAATCCGGACTATAGGGAGGGTGAGGGATGCACTTCACGTTGATTTTTGCAAGATATTCAGCAACAACATTGGCAATATGCGGCTGCATTATCATAGTGCAGCACCCAGTCTGCTTCACGGAAATGTGGTCTTTTGATATGGACTTGCAATGTTTTCAGGACATCCCTGTAGTATTGTCCAGTTACTGATGTGTGTGCAAGTACAACATGCTGATAAACCATTCCACGAATATCAAAGAATGAGATGACCATAACTTTCCCAGGAGAAGCAACCACTTTTGCTTTTTTGGGGGTTGGTGATGAAGGAGATTTCCACACTGAGCTTTGCTGTTTGCTCTCAGTATCAAAATGATGTAGCCAAGTTTCATCAGCAGTGATCACATTTGAAAGAAACTCCGGATCTTCCTCTAACATCAACTTTAACTGCATGTTAGCTCCATTGTAGGGGTAGGCGATACTGAACATGTCTGAACTTGCCTGGTTCTCACATGCGGGAACCAAGAGTACCAACAATGAAACTACTACAGCGTGTTTGTTTCACGTTAAGCTAACAGAATATAATAAGACTGAATTTTAGTGCGAAAAATTATGTCGGTAAAAAAATTATGATCATTCTTTATTGAACAGCCCTTGTATTTGCATATATTTGTTTGCCTTACTGTTAATAGCTTCATATTTTATGTATTCAAAGCTTGCATTTCTTGTGAAATCTCAATATATAAATTTTGGGTGAAATACAATACTTTCTATACCTAATATGTATGCTATTTTGAATGTAAAGACAAGAAATATAACTGCTAAAGATTTACATAAAGGACAAACATACCCTTGGTTCGGGATACTTGTGCAGGAACTGAGCGACGTAAGTCATGATTGATTTCTCATCTGGCTGAGGAACATCAACATCCTCAGGGTCTAGAAGTCGAGCTATTCCCAGTTGGTTCTCGGCCACATTGAATGCTGTCTCTAGACGACTTCTGTTGGTGGCCTGACGCATGGCAGTCAGATTGATAAGGTTTGACTTTATGGCATCAATGATAGCGAGGAATGCAATGCCATCACGCCAGCTGCTGCCAAAGTCTTTAATCTCCAATCCCAAATCCCTGAAACAAGCATATGATTAGCAAATTTAAAGCCAAGATAAACAATATGTTGCAGGAGAAATTATTGAACAACCACTTGGCACTTCAAAACAGTACGAAGTATTTGATGACTTAAACCAATAACATAAATACACAGGAATTGTCAATTGCACATAAAACCTATTTCATATAAGGAGTTCCTTAACGAAATATACATTTTTCATGCAGCAAGATTTTGTTTGTTTCTTATGGTTTACTAGTTATGCAGAATTATACAGCATTAATTTAGAATGAAGAGTACTTTAAAATCTATTAACAAAAATTCAACAAAAACTCTTTATCTGAAATGTAAGTAGCTTACAAATAAGATAGTTTAATCAAAATTATTTTGGATACTTTTGAGAAAATAAAACATTTGCCGTTTAAAGAGTAGCTTGGGATGGGGAAATGTTTTTGAAAATCTTTGTGTCGCATATTTGTAAGATACAAAACTTAAACACCAAGTTAAATTACAACTGAGTAGGAGTATTGGAAACAGTGACATATTATTAATTTATAAAGATGATAGAGTCAAACTGAAAAATTCAATGCCATGGCCGGGATCTGAACCACAGATCAATCCAAAACCTCAGCCTATATAAGGCTAGTGTGAAGAAATGATTCATTTCCATCAATTAACTAAAATAATAAGAGTTAAATCATGAAGCCTGGGACTCAAGTACTTATGATAGTAAGTCGCCACAAACGGTGTATCTCGGATACGAGAGCCCCTAGTGGTTTACTGGGGAAATATACGAGTCAAATGGAGAATTTAATGTCAGTACGGCACATTGGCCATGGTAGCTCAATGGGTAAGAGCGACTGGATGGAAACCAGGAGATCCGTAGTTCAAATCCCGGCCATGGCATTGAATTTTTCATGTTAACTATCTATCAAAGACCTTAGCCTGTATATGGCTAGTGTGAAGAAATGATTAATTTCCATCAATTAACTAAAATAATAAGAGTTAAATCATGAAGCCTGGGACTCAAGTACTTATGATAGTAAGTCGCCACAAACGGTGTATCTCGGATACGAGAGCCCCTAGTGGTTTACTGGGGAAATATACGAGTCAAATGGAGAATTTAATGTCAGGACGGCACATTGGCCATGGTAGCTCAATGGGTAAGAGCGACTGGATGGAAACCAGGAGATCCGTAGTTCAAATCCCGGCCATGGCATTGAATTTTTCATGTTAACTATCTATCAAAGACCTTAGCCTGTATATGGCTAGTGTGAAGAAATGATTAATTTCCATCAATTAACTAAAATAATAAGAGTTAAATCATGAAGCCTGGGACTCAAGTACTTATGATAGTATGTCGCCACAAACGGTGTATCTCGGATATGAGAGCCCCTAGTGGTTTACTGGGGAAATATACAAGTCAAATGGAGAATTTAATGTCAGGACGGCACGTTGGCCATGGTAGCTCAATGGGTAAGAGCGACTGGATGGAAACCAGGAGATCTGTAGTTCAAATCCCGGCCATGGCATTGAATTTTTCATGTTGACTATCTATCAAAGACCTTAGCCTGTATATGGCTAGTGTGAAGAAATGATTAATTTCCATCAATTAACTAAAATACTGCCTCACTGTACTAAGAAAGCAGCTTACTTTGGAATAGCATTTGTAACCCATTGTAGCAGTGCCCTTCTGGCACCAGTTCTCCTTTTGTCATCCTTCTTCTTGCCATCAGCAACATCAGCTGAGCGTGCCCCCAGGCTCTCCAAACTGCTGGCACTCCCACCAAATGTATGACCCAGGGACTCCAAGGCACGTGTGTTTTCCTCAATCTACAAACACAATTAAACTTACATTAAAATCATGTGTTGCTTCTTTGGAAGATACTAAACTAAAATATCAAGTGCAGTTTTTATGTCGTGAATGCACACACACACACACACACACACACACACACACACACACACACACACACACACACACACACACACACACACACACACATACATACAGAGATACAGCTCTCTAAAAGTGTTTCTTTTTTTATTCTGGAAATCTGAAAATATGTATTTGCAACAATATGAAGCTTTGGCTGAAGTATAAGTTGTGGGTTGAAGGGGCCTGACAGTGTTTCAAAGTTGGCCATACCAAAAGTTCTGCATTACATATATTCACAATACTGTAGATACTTGATTCGCTGGCTATCATATGCATTTTTTCATGTTAAAGAAATGTTTTATATCAGAATTGCTCACTTTCACTATGTATCATTTCAGATAATGCCTTTATGTGTATCTTTGATCAAACCATTTAATGGTAGCTGTTTATAGATACATGGTGCCACTTCTGTGATCACAAACTTCAAATATTAACTGATTGCTAACTGAACCTTTCACTACTAACTATGAGACTAGTGGTAGTTCATCGTACATCGTAAGATAATCTCTGCACAGTGGACCAGAAGTTAAAACAAAACTGTAAACAGAATGTAATACTTCATACATCTGTAGTACCTACTGCATTTCAACAGCATGCTTTGTATTGTGGTATTTACTAGACATTTTAGGAAAGAATCCAAAAAGTTGTGTATATTTAACAGTTTTCTGATGTAAAATATTCTTAAATTTCTATCAGTTTCATATATTAGTTATTATTTCACTGAAATAATATCAACAAAACTGACATAACATTATTTTCCAATGTGTAAGGACTATGATACAATGAAGCACAAATTTAATATAATTTTGAGTCGAACTAATACTCAATGCGCCATTTACTGCTAGTATTTAATTACACACATAAGTGTGGAGTTTGCAACCACACCCCTAGTGAGGTTTTATTATCACATTATTGTTTACTATTGCATTATTTGATAGGATGTTTTGTACAAGGGACATTTGGAAATGATTTACAATTTGTTTTTTAAGTAGATAAAGCCACAGTTTAATTTGAACCAATACCCTGAACCCTAAAAGGAAGAGGAAGATGAAGATAATGAAGAAGAAGAATATCATAAACAAAGATGAACTCGTGGTTTTGTGGGAGGAAGGAGTCAAAACAGCAGATATTCCTGATGTATGTGGTCAAGAAAACATTGTTTACAACTGGATCACTGGGTTTGCTAGTGGAAGGGGTTATACATGCAAGAATTGAAATTAAAATTGAGTTTTTATTTATGGGCGGTTTTTGACTGCTGTGATTCTCAACATCCCGTACTAAACTGGATGTGAAAGGCCACCTGATTTTAGTCAGAGGCCTCTTTATCAGGTTTGGCGTTCTTTTACGTGCCGTAAATCTACGACACGGGATCATAGGCTCTTTTCTCCCCCACCCTTCAAAAGGAAAGGAGTTTAACGCCCTAAAGCATCCATCATCTTCCAATGAGTTTTCTTGTTACCGCTAAACCACGGAGGATGACACACAGAGCACTGTCATCCGTCAACACTGATGTCCCCGTAGAAAATTGAGGTTATGTCATAATTGTTTACACCTGATACACCACAATTTGTGACTACGAAGAAGAATTATGTCACTATTACACACTTGAGAAGAATGTTCAATCCACGTCCAATCCATGCAATGTGAACATCCTGGGAATACACGTACTGCTCCATCAGCAGGTAAACAGATGATCTCATCTTTATGAACACTTGTTGCATACAGCTTCCGTAAGGAGCAACTCAAAAGCGATGGGGAAAGTGATTTACACCAGCAGGACAATGTGCGACTCTACGACTGTTAAGTTTTATTCGCCGTAGAAATATGCATGGCTTCGTGAAAGTTGTACCCACAAGAATAATACGATTCTTATGGGTAATATAATTATGAATAATAGTAATTAAAAATCATACAAAATAATTAAAATAATACAGTAGTAATAAATGTACAAGTATGTAAAGAAAAATCAGGTCAGATAATTTTTAATGTGTTACACTTTTTAAAAACTAGATTCTAAAAGATATTATAACTTTTACAAAAAAAATCATTAGCAACTTTATTAATTAATATTACTTCTTAAAAACTCGCCTGTTCGTCTGTGACATTGCATTTAGTAGGATATTTTTACCGCGTTTTTGAAATTCGTGTTATTTAGATTCTTTTTAGCCTGACTGGGAGTTTATTATATAGAATAATTCCTTGGTGAGAGAAAATCTAAACTCAGGGTGAGGCGGTGAGTATCTAAATGTATAGTTTTACTGTTCACAGTATTCAACTGTTTGTGAAAGACTGGATTGGATCATGCAGATTTCTTTTTTTTTTTTCTTCTTCTTCTTTTTTTGACTGAAATTGATAATTATGTCATGTATGAGTGGCTTTTTTATTATGTCATACCCATTATATCTCGCTCCATCTGATTATGTTCTATTCCATAACATTAGAAGCCTGCTCAAAGATAGTAAAAATAAAGATATGTAGACAGCAGTTCACGACAGGTGCGTTCTACTCCCAAACAATGGCTCCGTGACGCAATAATGAAGGTGGGATGGTGTATTGATGTTTGATGGGGAGTACATTGAAAGATCCCATGTATATTGAATCATATTCGTTAATTAAGTACAAAAAACCTACTATTGTAAATCATTTCGGAATACCCCTCGTATCTCATAAATTCTATATGTTCCTTAGTCCTTGTAACGTTTACACACATTTACAGAACGCTCCTATAACTCAATGGAATTCTCTTTTGACGATACAGCATTTGAACTAAATTTGTAATTACCTTGTACACACATTATTTATAACCATTTGCTTATACTGAGAATGAGGTATTATTTCTTGATGTAATTTTGCAGTTTCTGGCCCACTGTGCTTTGCCAGGAGAAAACAGCATCATGCATCATGCCATCAACACAGAAGTCCTACATGATGCAGCAAACAATTTACATATTTTAAGAGGTTTCTTAAAGAAAAGAAAACTACCATATTCCTTAACTATAGCTTTGTTTATAATGAGGGATATACTGAAACTTGTGAGCAAAATTGAAATACCAACAATGTAGCGAAGACGACCGAAGCTTCGTAATCTACAGACTTTTTCAGTGGTCGACCTCGAACTGCTTCCACGGAACCACGAAGGAAATCGTTGGTGAGCTCAATACCAAAGAAGGCGTGTCACTGCGGATGAAACTGCTGCAAAACTTGCAGTAGGACATAAGTGCAGTGCAAGAAATTATTGAAACGTAAGTTACCGAAAAGCTTGTACCCTTTGTATCCCACCTTTATTGACCGAAGAACACAAACTTCAGACCATATATCTTCTTTAGAGATTTGAAAATGAAGGTGATGACTTTTTGCCGGGAGATGAAAGCTGTTTCCATCATTAGGAGCCTTAAACAAAATGCCGGAATATGAAATGTCTCCACTTGGGTTCGACAAAAAAGAACAAGGCACTGTTAGGCCAGCGCTATGATAAAGCTCATCCTCACACTGCGAAGATCAAGAAATGTCTCCACATCCTCCATACAGTCCTGAACTGCCACCATCTTTACAGCACTGTTAGGTCGACGCTATGATAAAGCTCATCCTCACACTGCGAAGAAGATCAAGGAATGTCTCCACATCCTCCATAGAGTCCTGGATTGGCACCATCTTTACAGCACTGTTAGGTCAACGCCATGATAAAGCTCATCCTCACACTGCGAAGAAGATCAAGAAATGTCTGCACATCCTCCATACAGTCCCGAATTGGCACTATCTTTACAGCACTGTTAGGTCAGCGCTATGATAAAGCTGATCCTCACACTGCGAAGAACATCCAGAAATGCCTCCACATCCTCCATACAGTCCCGAATTGGCACTATCTTTACAGCACTGTTAGGCCAGCGCTGTGATAAAGCTCATCCTCACTAAGCGAAGAACATCAAGAAATGTCTGCACATCCTCCATACAGTCCTGAATTGGCACTATATTTACAGCAGCATTAGGTCAGCGCTATGATAAAGCAGATCCTCACACTGCGAAGATCAAGAAATGCCTCCACATCCTCCATACAGTCCCGAATTGGCACTATCTTTACAGCACTGTTAGGCTAGCGCTGTGATAAAGCTCATCCTCACACTGCGAAGAACATCAAGAAATGTCTGCACATCCTCCATACAGTCCTGAATTGGCACTATTTTATACCACTGTTAGGCCAGCGCTATGATAAAGCTCATCCTGACACTGCGAAGAAGATCAAGAAATGTCTGCACATCCTCCGTACAGTCTCGAATTGCCACCATCTTTACAGCACTGTTAGGCCAGCGCTATGATAAAGCTCATCCTCACACTGCGAAGAAGATCAAGAAATGTCTGCACATCCTCCGTACAGTCTCGAATTGCCACCATATTTACAGTAGTGTTAGGCCAGCGCTATGATAAAGCTCATCCTCACACTGCGAAGAACATCAAGAAATGTCTCCACATCCTCCGTACAGTCTCGAATTGCCACCATCTTTACAGCACTGTTAGGCCAGCGCTATGATAAAGCTCATCCTCACACTGCGAAGAAGATCAAGAAATGTCTCCACATCCTCCGTACAGTCTCGAATTGCCACCATCTTTACACCACTGTTAGGTCGGCGCTATGATAAAGCTCATCCTCACACTGCGAAGAAGATCAAGAAATGTCTGCACATCCTCCGTACAGTCTCGAATTGCCACCATCTTTACAGCACTGTTAGGCCAGCGCTATGATAAAGCTCATCCTCACACTGCGAAGAAGATCAAGAAATGTCTGCACATCCTTCGTACAGTCCCGAATTGCCACCATATTTACAGTAGTGTTAGGCCAGCGCTATGATAAAGCTCATCCTCACACTGCGAAGAACATCAAGAAATGTCTCCACATCCTCCGTACAGTCTCGAATTGCCACCATCTTTACAGCACTGTTAGGCCAGCGCTATGATAAAGCTCATCCTCACACTGCGAAGAAGATCAAGAAATGTCTGCACATCCTCCGTACAGTCTCGAATTGCCACCATATTTACAGTAGTGTTAGGCCAGTGCTATGATAAAGCTCATCCTCACACTGCGAAGAACATCAAGAAATGTCTCCACATCCTCCGTACAGTCTCGAATTGCCACCATCTTTACAGCACTGTTAGGCCAGCGCTATGATAAAGCTCATCCTCACACTGCGAAGAAGATCAAGAAATGTCTCCACATCCTCCGTACAGTTTCGAATTGCCACCATCTTTACAGCACTGTTAGGTCGGCGCTATGATAAAGCTCATCCTCACACTGCGAAGAGGTTCAAGAAATGTCTGCACATCCTCCGTACAGTCTCGAATTGCCACCATCTTTACAGCACTGTTAGGCCAGCGCTATGATAAAGCTCATCCTCACACTGCGAAGAAGATCAAGAAATGTCTGCACATCCTTCGTACAGTCTCGAATTGCCACCATATTTACAGTAGTGTTAGGCCAGCGCTATGATAAAGCTCATCCTCACACTGCGAAGAAGATCAAGAAATGTCTGCACATCCTCCGTACAGTCTCGAATTGACACCATCTTTACAGCACTGTTAGGCCAGCGCTATGATAAAGCTCATCCTCACACTGCGAAGAAGATCAAGAAATGTCTCCACATCCTCCGTACAGTCTCGAATTGCCACCATATTTACAGTAGTGTTAGGCCAGCGCTATGATAAAGCTCATCCTCACACTGCGAAGAACATCAAGAAATGTCTGCACATCCTCCGTACAGTCTCGAATTGCCACCATATTTACAGTAGTGTTAGGCCAGCGCTATGATAAAGCTCATCCTCACACTGCGAAGAAGATCAAGAAATGTCTGCACATCCTCCGTACAGTCTCGAATTGCCACCATCTTTACAGCACTGTTAGGCCAGCGCTATGATAAAGCTCATCCTCACACTGCAAAGATCAAGAAATGTCTGCACATCCTCCGTACAGTCTCTAATTGGCACCATTTTTATAGCACTGTTACGCCAGCGCTGTGATAAAGCTCATCCTCACACTGCAAAGATCAAGAAATTTCTGCACATCCTCCATACAGTCCTGAATTGGCACTATATTTACAGCACTGTTAGGTCAGCGCTATGATAAAGCAGATCCTCACACTGCGAAGATCAAGAAATGCCTCCACATCCTCCATACAGTCCCGAATTGGCACTATCTTTACAGCACTGTTAGGCTAGCGCTGTGATAAAGCTCATCCTCACACTGCGAAGAACATCAAGAAATGTCTGCACATCCTCCATACAGTCCTGAATTGGCACTATTTTATACCACTGTTAGGCCAGCGCTATGATAAAGCTCATCCTGACACTGCGAAGAAGATCAAGAAATGTCTGCACATCCTCCGTACAGTCTCGAATTGCCACCATATTTACAGTAGTGTTAGGCCAGCGCTATGATAAAGCTCATCCACACACTGCGAAGAAGATCAAGAAATGTCTGCACATCCTCCGTACAGTCTCGAATTGCCACCATATTTACAGTAGTGTTAGGCCAGCGCTATGATAAAGCTCATCCTCACACTGCGAAGAAGATCAAGAAATGTCTGCACATCCTCCGTACAGTCTCGAATTGCCACCATCTTTACAGCACTGTTAGGTCGGCGCTATGATAAAGCTCATCCTCACACTGCGAAGAACATCAAGAAATGTCTGCACATCCTCCGTACAGTCTCGAATTGCCACCATATTTACAGTAGTGTTAGGCCAGCGCTATGATAAAGCTCATCCTCACACTGCGAAGAAGATCAAGAAATGTCTGCACATCCTCCGTACAGTCTCGAAGTGCCACCATCTTTACAGCACTGTTAGGCCAGCGCTATGATAAAGCTCATCCTCACACTGCGAAGAAGACCAAGAAATGCCTCCACATCCTCCGTACAGTCTCGAATTGCCACCATCTTTACAGCACTGTTAGGCCAGCGCTATGATAAAGCTCATCCTCACACTGCAAAGATCAAGAAATGTCTGCACATCCTCCGTACAGTCTCGAATTGCCACCATTTTTATAGCACTGTTACGCCAGCGCTGTGATAAAGCTCATCCTCACACTGCAAAGATCAAGAAATTTCTGCACATCTTCCGTACAGTCTCTAATTGGCACCATTTTTATAGCACTGTTACGCCAGCGCTGTGATAAAGCTCATCCTCACACTGCGAAGAAGATCAAGAAATGTCTCCACATCCTCCATACAGTCCCGAACTGACACCATTTTTATAGCACTGTTAGACCAGCGCCATGATAAAGATATCCTCACACTGCGAAGAAGTTCAATAAATGTCTCCACATCCTCCATACAGTCCCGAACTGACACCATTTTTATAGCACTGTTAGGCCAGCGCCATGATAAAGGTATCCTCACACTGCGAAGAAGTTCAATAAATGTCTCCACATCCTCGATACAGTCCCGAACTGACACCATTTTTATAGCACTGTTAGGCCTGCGCTATGAGACGGTGGAGTAAACTCAGAAAGCAGTACGTCAGTTTCAACTGGGATCTGTCGTACGGGTATTCTGAAGCTTGTGTGCAAATTGGCAAAATGTTTACAGTCATACGGGGACTATGTTGAAAGGTCTGTAAATTAACACAGTGTTCTTGGTTTGACTAAAAAATAAAAATCACGATTTCTAAAATCTCACGAATTTCAGTAAGTCTCTCATATAATATGGCGATAATAGAGGGGAAATTATGACATAAAACATCAAAACATAGTTATACATTTTGGTAGATAAAATCATACATCTTATACAAGTAAGTAATTATTAATAATGAAGCAAAATGTAAACACTTTATTTTTTTAAAAAAAGTTTATGCTTTAAAGCAACTTCAAACATTGAAGAACATTTTAAAAAGCTGGGCAAGAGAGCTGTCCAAAACTTAGAGCAAGTATGCGCAAGATGATGGTGTTTGTTAGAGGGAAACAATCAGCACACATACAAGGGATCTCTGGCCAACATCATGCATGTACATATAGTAGACAGTAGCGTACTCAGAGGGCTCTTCTGGAAACGCATTAAACAATAGCCAAATTTTGCAACTTCTATTTTAACACGTCACGTGTACGAGATTGCACTGAACATTTGTATGGGTCGACAAGTTAGAAAACAATGTTTGGAGGGGAACTTATTCCAGCTTGACGCACTGCTTCCCCCACTCTTGCCTCTCCTTCCTTCCTCGCTTGCTGTCCGCCCACCTCTCCTTGGGCAGCGGGAAGAAGGGGAAACGTTTCCACTGCTTATGCTCATGCGCCTAGTGGCTACTGTCCAGGATTTGAGGAAGAAGGAACACAGTGGGGGAAGCGCTCTCTCTACTTAAGCGAGTGCCTGCGCAGAAAAACATTCTTTTCCAAGTTGTTGGACTATAGAATGCCATGTTTCTAAACCAATTGAAACTAAGAGTTACTTTGTAATGTCTTACAACTTGATTGTCGCATAGTTTGTCACATTTCTCTAATACTCTCTTAATTATTATCATTTAAATATTTTGTGTTCTTCCAAAAAATGAAAACATTTCCGTGATATGACCTTTATTACGATTTTAAATGGTTCACTAACATCTAAACAATGTGAGCATCGGCTAAGAAATGCAATTGGCTAATATGCTCCATCAAGGGTAACATTTTATAATTGACACCGCGAATTCAAAAGAGATTAACTCTCTTTTTTGTTTAAAAAAATAAAAATTTTGTGAAGGACATCCAAGAACTGCTTTTGACGATGAAAGTATTGCCGCTGCTTGAGCAACGCTTGAAGAGGATAGACGTACATCTTACTGATTTATTTGGGCGATATTAGACATTGGTATGAGTCAAAATATACAAAACAATTTACAGACGTCAGAAAGCTTTGTTGTCGATGGTTTCCACAGAACGTGACTCCCGATTTAAAACAATAAACTGATTAGCACGGTAGCATTTCAAATTTGGTTTGGAAATATCGTTAATAGTGATGAATGTAAGATTTGTTGTGGTCCTGAATTTAGGAGCAAGAATATAGAAGTCATTATATATAATTCAATAATTCGCAGTAGGCAAATAAAAACGGAGAATTGCGTACTCTGAGTAAACAATAAACGGAGGAACAGAATTTGGGAGAAAAAACGGAGGATTCTGGGAAAACGGAGCATCTGACAATCCTAGAGTAACGTACACATCATGGAGAAGAGGTACCAAGGTCTTAAGAGCCCAGTAATGGCGGGGGGTCATTGTTGGTTTCTTGTGAGGGAAAGCAGATAGGAGTAAGGCAAAGTTACAGGTATGTCCCTTAAATATCTAGTACAAATATTATTGCATGTGTGCATCATTATATCAGAATAATAATGTAACATAATATCTTATCTGGAACCTGGTAGTTGAGAGCCTAAATGTTTTTATATCTGACAGGAGGTTTCTGTGGCGATTTTCAGAACCAGCACAGCTTTTTCCTTAAGAAGCGCATTATCGCGAAAATATGCAAAACTTTTTTGGGGGGGAGGGTGGTGTAATTTTATGACTATGAATCACACACAGCAAAACTAACACGTGAGTATCTAGATGCCCTAAATTTAAGCACCGCGAACCTGCACCATGCAACCGTAATCTAGCACCTTGTGATCTTTTGTTTGTTTCCAAAATTTAAAGATATAACTCATGGAATCACTTTTCAACATCAGATAAAGCAGTGGAGCATTATAAATATCTGGTTTCTAAAGGAGTGGTAGCATTGACTTAAGGTGTTGCTTCCTCGAATCCAATAATACAGTGCGATCCATATAAATCTGAACCATTTCAATAGGTCATAACTTTTGAACGAATAATAGGACACACGTGCAACTTTGGGAGAATATAATACACAATTTGGAGATTACATTACACTATTTACATCTCAGAGAAAATGTTGGAAGTGTCCTCCACCAGCATCTATACATGTTTGTACTCGTCTCACCATATTCTCTCAAGTTTAACGGAGATGATATCGAATTGAGAGAAGGTTATTTCCAGCAAGATGGAGCATTGACACCATGGAACTTGTAACCAGTTTCTTTGATAACCGAATAATCTCAAAAGGTCTGTGGCCTCCCAGATCCCCTGACCTAACCTCACCGGATTTTTTTTCTTGTAGTTGTACATAAAAACAGAGTGTACAAGAATAGGCCACGGACAATTGATGTTCTCAAGGAATCCATTCGAACCAAAATAAGTAACATTGGCGAGGATACTCTCCGTAAAACTTCAGAGAATATGGTGAGACGAGTACAAACATGTATAGATGCTGGTGGAGGACACTTGCAACATTTTCTCTGAGATGTTAATAGTGTAATTTAATCTCCCAATTGTGTATTATATTCTCCCAAAGTTGCACGTGTGTCCTATTATTGGTTCAGAAGTTATGGACTATTGAAATGGTTCAGATTTATATGGATCGCACTGTATGTTGATGTTAGGGACATATTTTGTAAAAAAATACAAGGATTTACATTTTTTAAAATAATTCTTGCTAGTTCAGTAGAAGATTTCGGGCTGTAAGGTCGTGGTCCACTAGGTTTTTTCATATCTCTCCCAGACGTTTCGCTTACAACTGCGGTAAGCATCATCAGTGGCGTAGGAAAGTCCTCCTTGTACCCTTCCTAGCTACTACTTACTAGCTACCTACTTCCTAGAAGTAGCTAGGAAGGGTACAAGGAGGAATTTTCTACGCAACTGATGATGCTTACCGCAGTTGTAAGCTACTTTTAGGAAGTAGGTAGCTAGTAAGTAGTAGCTAGGAAGGGTACAAGGAGGACTTTCCTACGCCACTGATGATGCTTACCGCAGTTGTAAGCGAAACGTCTGGGAGAGAAATGAAGAAACACAGTGGACCACGGCCTTACAGCCCGGAATCTTCTACTGAACAAGACGCCGGCCGTGAAAGCCTACGTTTGTTAATGAATTCTTGTTACATTTTCTATAAATTTTCAGTGTCATCCGCACATGAAAGACACACGAAAGGAAGTGCTGCATCAATGAACCAGTGAGAGAATCAGTGTCGGAGGTTTTCAGTGCTGATAGTATTTTATATTCCCTCTACTTAGCTTCGTGTCCATGGTGCAATATTTATCACAAATACGTTTGTTCAGATAATGAACATTCTTAAACCGGCCATAAATCATCTGCAAGTGTCCACTAGATTAAATTTGTCAAACAATTCTATCAAGTGCTCCTTCTTTGTGCACGGTTTTCTAGTGTCCATGTGTTCATAAATCATTCCTTATCACATTCTTACAGACATTAAGAGGTATTTCTAAACTGCAAAGGTACACAAAAGGTATGACATCTGATTTGCTCCTATTTATAAAACCTACCATTTTTATGTTATTTAAACGAAGTTGCAAATTGTAGGGCTTTTGCTTTCTCCACTACTTACTTATAATAGATAGGGAAAATATTGAATCCATCCAAAAATTTTATACCGAGCTTCCACCAGATATACATGTTCTTAATCCCCTTGAATCCAAAAAAGGACGTTTCGTTTTTGAGTTCAATCAGTCCCCAAGAATATACTTTCGATGAAATTCTGACATCGAATTTTTGGATAGAATGCAATACTTTTGTACCTACTGGGCATATGGCAGAGAAAATAAAGTAAAAACTAGAACTTGAAGGTTACATTTGAAGGGTCCAGGGAAAATAACCAGGTAAGCCACTTTTTTTTTCTCAAAATGAGTTTGACATGTCATTGGATACTCCATGGGCAGTACCATCTTTTAAAGGTATGAAAGAGCGGGGAAAAACGGTTAGTCATGGGGTTTTTGACGTTTAAATTTTGGCGTACAGGAAAAGAACCAAGTACTATATGTGCAAGATTTCTTGAGCATTCGGATCCCACGTGCTCATTCGGTAGGTTTCGCCTATTTCCGTAAACACAGATGACAACTTTGAAACAGGAAATGAGCTACACACTGTGACATCTAGTGGCTAATATGCTAAGCTTTCACACATATACCATTTCATTTTGAGCAATTTTGAGATTAATTATTAGCTAACCAGTTTACAACAAATCTAAAAGCAAGACTATGTTGTCAGTCTTGTGGCTCTCAAAAGTGGACACACTATTTTTCGTCTACCTTCGTATAACTGTGATCTGAATGCAATTGAGCTGGCGTTGGCTAAAATTTGGAAGGATACGTTAAGAAGGTCCAAGAGCTGGAAATGTAATAATGGAGAAATGATGGTGTAAGAGGAAATGCAATTAATGACATTATTAAGACATTAGAGGATACCAGCGATGAAGGTGACGCAGTAGACTTGGAAATCGAAGAATCACAAAGCGAGTGAGTGTTTATAACTGTCATAATATCTGTTTTATACTTTTATGTGTTTCATAACAGTAAATATATAAGCATACAGCATATCGGATGGAGTTCAATTGTTTGTTGACACATCTCATCCCTTCGGCACATATATTCGCTTATCTTATCGCAATTTGGCTGAATTTTGTTTTTCTAGGTTGACCACAGTGCAGAAACAAAAGAGCATTAGCTCTCTCTTCTTCCCCTCTGCCCGCACCACACCGTAAATCCAGCGCTCAAGAAATCTTACGCATATAGTAAGTCAATTTTTCCCGCGAAAGAACCAGGCAAGTCATCTTTCTGCCAATAGAGACAGTGCGACAGCGACTTATTCCACCATTAACTCTTCGTCGCGCCTCAGAGACAGCCATTCCTACATGGAATGTGATAAGAATATTTGTCTTTGGAATTTGAAACAAAGAATGGAAACCCCCAGAGGAGTTCATAAGCATGATTACAAATTCAAGAATCAAACCTTCAGCTTTGATTGTCAGGAAATGGTGTATGGCTGGAGAAATTTGTTATATCCGAACTATGTGACGAAATGTCAATTTAAGACCAAACCCGTCAAGGAAATTTGTCTCATGCCACCACCCACGTCTGTTGAACTGGAGAGCTACGTATAATGGAGGCATGGTATCCAGTATTATAAGAAAGCCTGAGAAAGATGCTTCAACACAGAGGCCAGAAGAATTTGAGCTGTCTTCTTTGGCTTATTCAGGTAATTGTAGTAAAACATTACCCTACCCTTAAACGTTTCTGATAGCACTGCTTATATTATGCAATATACGTAACACGTTTCTGTATTTTCCTCAGGCCCTCTACACATATCGAGAGCTAAGTACCAGGATATAATGAGCCTCATGAAGTTCTGTGGCGAACTATACTGGTCGCCAAACTAGAATGTGATTGACAGTTAGTAAGCACATGAAAAACCGCTGTAAATAAACGGGAGGGGATGTTGTCATAGTAACCATTAGAAGGACCAATTAGAGTCGAGACGTTTCCATGACAATGTTAGACGCTAAACCCTCGTTGCCAATATTCTAACACGTGCTTAGCAGGACGTGCGGGCGAGCGAGTTACGCAAACGCTGCAGTAATCATACCTTGGTGTTTGTTTATCTTGACGATAACGCTGTGTAAACAGAATGACTTCACGTATACAACAGTTAGAGATCCCGTACTGGCAAGTTACTTTGCATTTTTTGACAATTTCCCTCGGTTTACGTGTGTGTGAGTTCGTGTATCTGTGCGCGTGTAATGATCATTTGCAATTGTGTTTTAATTAATGTTTAATTATGTATAAAATAGTGGCAAGCGAAAACCTGAACGTGCTCGGGAACCAAATATAGCTATATTTGGTAAAGGTATTCCAATTAACGGACATACGAGTAATATGCTAGAGTGTTGTAACGAGAGCTGATGTAATCAGAACGCTGTTTGTTTTGGTCATCGACCTTGGTAGATCGTGATTGTGTATGTAATGTAATTCTGCTGCTACGGAGTGTAATTCTACATAAATAAAGAACGATTTGAATTTTCGTAAATTGGATTTTTAATTCTACGAATCCACAAAGTTACAATATATTACGAGCATGGTTTAAATATTTAGTTTAAAATGAACTATAGTTTATGAATTACTTATTTTTCTTATCCAACGAAAATACTAGCGGTGCATCCGTATAGCTGTGAATGTTACTTACGTTAAGAGATAATTCGTCATTGTCATTGTCTTCAACGCCTGAGTACTCCAAATTTATGATGATAGGTTCCAAAATCTCGTTACGTGCTATTTCTTTCCAAAAGTCGTCTTATTGTAGTATATCTGATGTCTCACGCAGTTTTCCCAGTCTTGTTGTGTTCCTTGTCAATTTCTTCATGAATAAGTCGTTCAGCGTCAGTCAGTTTAAAAATATTATTTCTGTTTGCAACATAATTTGAGCCCACATTAACTCTATTGGATTGTTTTAGCAGTAGTAAGGGGGGAAGATGGATTGCGTATCACTAATCCAGCTGATACACTTTTTCAATGAAGAGTAACTGAATAATACTGCTTTGAACTCTCTAGAGTAAATAGAGATTACGAACCATTCATAAACAAACATATAATGTGACCAGACACGTTCTGGCAGACTAGCAAGAAGTGTATCGTTTCCTTTCATCGAATTTAACAAATATCTTGGCTTATTCAAAGAACATATTTCTTTTATCACGTCATGTCAAATGTTTACGTTTCAGTTCTGAGTAACGTCAAATATACGTTCACGCATACATGCCAACCAATAATGATATTCATTACAGTGCTTACGTCGCAATGCATTGTTATAATACGAGGGCTATCCAGAAAGTAGATTACGTTTTCGTCTGTTTCCGCTAGGGGCGGGGCTAGTGCGGCCATCTTGGGGTCAGAGCGTTGCGCAGCTCAGTCGGCATCTAGCCGTGCTAGTGAGAGGTTCGTGCTGTGCTCCGTTCAGATACTGTGACGGTTTGAAATGTCTACGTTAATTGAAAATCCCGCAAGCTGCGAGGTGCGTGCAGTAATAAGGTTTCTGACTGCAAAAAACTGTAAACCGATAGAAATCTATCGGCAGCTTTGTGAAGTGTATGGGGACAACATTATCACTGAAGGTGGAGTGCGTCAGTGGGTCATCAGATTTAAAAATGGCCGAACCAATGTTCACGACGAAGATCGAAGTGGGAGACCCAGCATAGTGACTGCCGAACTTGTCGAAAAAGTCGATGCTAAAGTCCGTGAAAATCGAAGGTTCACAATAACGGAACTTTCTTTGAGTTTTCCACAAATTTCGCGAAGTTTGTTGCACGAAATCATCAGCGAAAAGCTTGGTTACCAAAAGTTTTGTGCAAGATGGATTCCAAAAATCTTGACAGAGGACCACAAAAATCAGCGAATGGCTGCAGCGTTGAACTTTTTGGACGTTTACCATAAGGATGGTGACTCTTTACTCGATCGCATCGTTACTGGTGACGAAACATGGGTGAAACACGTGAACTGTGAAACGAAATTGCAATCAATGCAGTGGGGGCACACAAGTTCTCCCCAAAAACCCAAGAAATGCATGCAAACAATGTCGGCAAGGAAGATGATGGCGACTGTTTTTTGGGACAGAAAAGGTGTGATTTTGGTGGACTTCCTGGAAAGAGGCACTACAATAAACTCTCAAAGGTATTGCCAAACTCTCCAAAAACTCAGAAGAGCCATTCGAAACAAGCGCAGAGGAATGTTGAGCTCTAAGATCTTGTTGATTCACGACAACGCCCGGCCCCACACGGCAAATGTCACTCGTGAAGTTCTTGAATCTTTTAAGTGGGAGTTGTTTCCTCATCCGCCGTACAGTCCCGACCTGGCACCGAGCGACTTCCACCTATTCCCAGCAATGAAGAAGTGGCTGGCTATGCAGCGTTTTGATGACGACGCACAGCTGCAAGAAGAGGTAACGAAGTGGTTGAAGGCGCAGGCGGCCGAATTTTTCGACGAAGGAATTTCCAAGCTCGTACATCGCTACGATAAATGCCTTAATTTGAATGGTGACTATGTCGAAAAGTAGTATTTGAGTGTGGCTTTCATCTGTATATAATAAAATTTGTTTCCTATACTTTGTTTACTTTTTATTCCAAAACGTAATCTACTTTCTGGATAGCCCTCGTATAATGGTATCTACTTTATTTATTTATATTATGAAAACTATTTAAGCTAAAAATGTGGGGTTTTTAAGGTTACGTTAAATACATTACTCTCTACCTTCTTGATGGATCAGTTTTTGCAAAATCTGAACTTTTGTCTTAGCGCGGATAGTATTTCTTAGATATTGATTAGGTTGGCGCTCGTCACTCACCACCTAAGGGAATCCAAAACGACAACAGCGCTGTACTCCGATTGGTTGCTCACCTAGTAGAGCTCAGGGACAAACACCTTCACATTTGAAACACATAATAGATGTGAATTTAATTATAGCTGGCTTCCCTATAGGTATTTCTAAATCCTAAATGTAAAATATGTTAGGTAATTCATTAGCTGCACCCTCTTGTGCAACCTGTAAAATAAGTTTAACTATAATTTGCAAGATATTTTGGTAGGTCGTGAGTATTATTTAAATCCTCTAACCCTTTTTCAAATTAGCAACCCCCTCAAAAATGACCACTGGGTACGCCACTGAGTGTAAAGCTGTCATAAACCAAAAATCAATACAAATGTTTACATGACATGAACTGAGAAAAAAATTGCATTGTGCATAAAAGTATATAAAAACATTTATAAAAATAAGAGGTATTCAGAAAACATCATGTGCAGCTGAAAAAACGTTGACATGAAGCACACACATGAAAAAAAACAGCATCCAAATGACTCACCCCCTTATGATCCTTGTACCGTAGCTTGTATCAGGAAAAATATTTTATATGTTACAGTTTAAAATATTGTTTTAATAACATTTGGTTTGTTTTATGTGGTGCATATAAAGAGGTGCAAGCTTGTTGCTAATGTAAATTATACACAACTATATCTACAGCCATTTAATGAATAACACTGCCTTTAGAAGGAAAACATAACCTCATTTCGTGCTCAGAAATTGACAGGAAAGCTGAATATATAAGATGTACTCCTACTGGTGTGAAATACACCCTTTGAAAAAAAGGGGAGTAGCCGTCAGTAGCAAAGTTCGATTTGGAAATCATCGGAAGACTGAAAAGTTCAATTATTTGAATTCCGACTGTGACATTGAAGTTTTCAGTCTAAGTCTTCCTTTTCACACTTTAGTCTACACACGGCTAGTGTGAAAAAACAATTAATTTTTCCAATATACGCTTTGATACCACTCGGGCTTTATTACAAAGCTATGCGATAGATAGGGAAATGCTTTGTGGCTTGGCCGTATGTATGGTAGCCGAGCGGTAAAACGCGTGTGCCTCTTAAGTGGACCAACATAAGTTCGAATCCTTGATCTGTATGTTTCTTTTTTTATTAAATGCCTTATGCTTTTCTTGCACAAGATAAATAATAATGTTTTAAACCCATTCATTTATAAAAACGCAAATAACATACTCTTATCATTTTCAAAATAAATGCAATGTTGGGATGAGTAGAGCCAGACTGAAAACTTCAATGCCATAGCCGGGATTTGAGCCACGGATCTCCCGCTCTCCGTACGGTTGCTCTAAACCACTGAGCTACTATGGCCAACGTGCCGAAGGGACATTAAATTCTCCAACTGTCTCGTATGTTTCCCGGTAAACCACTATGTGTTCTCATATGCTATGAGACACGCACCTTTTGTGGCGACTTACTATGCTGTACGTACTTAAGTTCCAGGCTTCATAGTTAAACCACTATGTTTTTCAGGTAAATTGATGGAAATAATCATTTCTTCCACACTAGACGTAGCCCGCCTCGGTAGCGTAGATGGTAGCATGTCTGCCTCACGTTCAAGAGGTCCCGAGTTGGAATCTCTGTCAGGGTGAGTTACCTGGATAGTTTTTCTCTTCTCCTGATAGACGAATGTCGGGTAACTCTAAGCTCTATGGACCCCGGACTCATTTGAGCATCATTTCACCCATTTCATTCATCGTCCTATATGACTTAATGTTGGAGGACGTAAATTACACAAACAAAAACACTAGACGTGTGTAGGCTGAGGTTTTAATGAGTAGAGCCAGATTCAAAACTTCAATGCCATAGCCGAGATTTGAACGAAGGATCTTCCGTGTTGGACAACACGGCACTGGGGCGGGTTTTCTCCGGGATCTCCGGTTTCCCCCGCCATCTCATTCCACCGGTGCTCCATCTTCATCTCATGTATTATCAGTGTCATCGCCTGCGGTGCCATATGTAGTAAAAGCGGGCGTTAAACACTACACATTTCATTTCTTCTCGCAGACGCACTAAAACATCCAAGTAAAAGTGCTGGTTAACAGTCTGGCCAGGGGGTACGAACTCCCGATGTACAATTCCACTAACATAAAAAAAGACAATGATCATCGTCTTCACATTTTACCTCACTTGCCTTGCTTTTTTTGGTCTGGGAGAGTTGGGAGTCCTCCACTGGCTTGACGCTTGCTTGGTTTCTGGGTCATACCCGTAACACCAACTCTCATCCCCTGTAATGACTTTGTTCATGTGCAATCTCGGTTTTCAAGTCCTGACACACATTCATGCGGATGGTTTTGTGCTCCTGTGTGAGAAGGCGCGGAACAAATTTAGCAGCAACACGTCTCATGTGCAAATCCTCCCTCAAAATCCGCTGGCACGAGCTCCAACTGATTCCTGTCGCTGCTGAAATTTGGTCGATCGTTTGGCGACGATCCTCGTTGATCTTTTGGCGGACCTTTTCAATGTTCTCCTCATTTCGCGATGTTGAAGGGCGTCCAGAACGAGCTTGGTCTTCAACACACATCGCACCACGTTTAAAGCGCCCAAACCACTCGAAAACTTGTGTGCGGCTCATAGCGTCCTCCTGGAAAGCTTCCTGAAGTATTTGGTGTGTCTCCGTTGCAGTTTTTTAAGCAGGAAACAAAATTCCACACACACACACTCTTTGTTCTTTTAAGGGTATGTATGACTGAAATTTTCAAATTCTGAACTAATAATGCTAGCTTTTTCAAATTTACACCATAGGTGTAGTATAATGTAAACATGTTACAACCTAAATTTAAACCATTTTTCTGCAGCAGTTTAGAAATTATGATAAATTATGTATGTTTTTTGTTACGTCACTAAAAAAGTCCCTTGCGACAAAATATTTTGAATTTTGGTCTAATATTTTAACCCTATGTTCATAATGCACATACTTTTTGAAATTGCTCTGGATTTTTCTGTGTCTCCTTTAGTTTAGGTCACACAAATTTTTTAATTTACAAATATTCTTTTTTGTGTAAAAAACTGTAAGTTTTGTGTTTGAAAATTAAAAATATATGCTTATATACATTTCACAATAAAACCTAGGGCAATTTCCATTCCTCATGATATTCTAAACCTGTGTACGAAATTTCATGAATGTAGTACAAAAACTGCATCGCAAGGAGCATTTTACAGGAAGAAAAATGCTGAAAATATGAACATTGAGAAAACAGCGATTAAAGATTTGATTGCATAGCTCACATTAAAATCCACCAGGCTGGTAGGTTGGACCCTCAGATTTCTTTTTCCTCTGCTCTGTTGCTGCTTTTTCCACCTTTATCTTCTTTAGATGTTGCTTTTCTTCTGCACAACTTCGCTTCTTGCTTTGCAGGATACGAGTCTGATCTCGCTGCACTGAAGTTTTCCTTGCTGAGTCTACTACACTTTCACCTCTGATATTTTGCTGCAGCTCCAATGACTTAAGACTACCCATGTTAAACTCACTGATTCTTTTAATAACAGCAAGATCAAATTTTTGTTCTGATATGAAAACTTCCTTTGGGCACTTATTCCATATGACATGATGCAAAGATTCATTGGCATTCTGTGTTTTTCCTGTTTTGCACCTCTCTAGTAATGTTGTAGAAGCCAGCCTCTGATATATTGGTAAAATTTTAGGAACTATTTTGTCTGAAAGCCTTATTTTTCTTTTCTTGAATTGAAAATTTAAGAACGGAAAACAGACAAAGAATGTGGATGTAGGCAAAAGAGGGCGTGACTCTTGACAGAGTTTAAAGGCCACCGACATTTAAATAAGCATTTAAAAATGGCGTTCGGAGGCAAATTATGCATTTTTCACATTCGGGAATGTCTAAATTATTTTATAGAATTAAAATAAAAAAGTCGTTATTTTCACGATTTTCATGAAATTTCAGTCATACATACCCTTAAAGTTGCCATAACGACTTCGCAGAGGTAACCCACCAACAGTCAGAGAAACACAATACCACACTTGCACGTTCAGCTCTACACTGACGCCGTCTGCACAGCTGTTTCATGAAGGTCTCTACTAATACCATCTAACGTGAGAACGCTGCACTACGTTTACGAGTGGCAGCGCCCTCAGAGTCCGGTTTCTTTTGGGTCCCCCCTCGTATAACTCCAGGATACTTCTGTTACATTTATCAACAGGGAAAGTGGGTGTTCTTGCAAGTCCTGGTGTACAAAGTACAGCTAGAGTAATAAACATTCCAATTTTGACATATAGTATTAACTTTAATTCCTTTTTGTAACATTTCTCACTACAAGTGGCATTGCTATCTGAATATCGTGTTTTTTTCGCAAAGTGGTTTGTTTTGAAGAGCTCTATCCATTAGTAGCAAAACTAAACTGCCGGCCGACCGCTGCGTCCTCCACCTGCGGTCTGAGTGCACCCTGGACCAACTGCCCTAAATGTCAGTGTTATTCACTAAAAGCCTGTATAGAACTCTCCTAAATAAGAATTTAGTTTACAAAAACTGCAGTCAGTAAAACTTTTAATATAATTTTTGCTGCTGTTAATATTTTACTTTGTTGCAATCTGCCTCGAACTAGAACGATCCTGTCTAAACTTATGGGAGGGGAGAAAGAGCGAGACAAAGACTCTTCTGAACCTGCGATTGGATTATTCTACGATAACAATAAAACACCCGAAAGTTTAAGTCCACCAACCAGTGGCTTAAGAAAGTTTCGTAAAGTCTGTCTCCACTTCCATATGTTTACAGCAGGATCATTACAAACAAATGCTCTTGTACAGATATAAGAGATAATACAGGGTGTACATAAATGAATAACTGGGTTTTAACTCTTTATAATATTTATTACATTAGTTTTACAGTTATGAATGACATGTCAAATGAAAAACCAACTCAGACAGTTTTGTTTATTGGCAGCAGTGCGCATGTGCGTACAATGTTTCTGCCGCTATCGGCTAGACAGCGGTAGTAGCAAAGATGGCGACTAGTAAACAGAAAGCGTTTTGTGTTTTGCAGTTTGCAAAGACCGAATCTGTAGTTACTGTACAACGTACATTCCGCATTAAGTTCGGTTGTCATCCGCCTAGTGATAATAACATTCGTAGATGGTATCATCAGTTTGAAGATACCGGCTGCCTTTGTAAAGGGAAGATCACGGGACGACCAAGAGTAAGTGAAGAGACCGTTGAGCGAGCGATAGAGTCGTTCACTCGTAGCCCAAAGAAATCAATCCGGAAGGCTATTCGTGAATTACTAGTTCCTGTGTCGACTGTTTGGAAAGTTGTAAGTAAACCCTTATGGCTACGTCCTTACCGTTTACAGTTATTACAGGCTCTAAAGCCGACAGACCACGGATTACGTGCCAACTTCGCAAACGACATGTTGTTTCATGACGATGACGATTTTATGGATCATGTTGTCTTCAGTGATGAATCGACCTTTCACCTTAGTGTACATGTTTACACTCATGATGTGCGCATCTGACACTCAAAAAATCCTCACGAGATGTTACAAATGCAACGAGATTCCCCTAAAGTGAATGTTTTTTGTACCGTATCCCGGTGAAAAGGGCCGCGCCGTGGCTCAGTGGTTAGGCCACTTGGCTTTCACCAAGGCGGCCCGGTTTCGATCCCAGGCGACCGCAAAGTGAGATTTAAGATGGACAACACGGCGCTGGGGCGGGTTTTCTCCGGGATCTCCGGTTTCCCCCGCCATCTCATTCCACCAGTGCTCCATCTTCATCTCATGTATCATCAGTGTCATCGCCTGCGGTGCCGTATGTAGTAAAAGCGGGCGTTAAACGCTACACATTTCATTTTTCTGACGAAAAGTTTATGGGCCTTTCTTTTTTGGTGAACCTACTGTAACTGGCACTTCTTACATTGATACACTAGAGCGATGGCTCTTCCCTCAGTTGGAAGAAAATGAGCCAGAGAACTTCATTTTCCAGCAAGATGGTGCGCCACCTCACTGGCATAACGAAGTACGCGATTGCTTGAACGTCACTGTACCCAAGTGCTGGAGAGGCCGCAAGGGCCCCAATCGCAGGGCTTGCTATGCATGGCCTCCATGTTCTCCTGACCTAACGCCATGCGACTTTTACCTTTTAGGCTTCATCAAGGAAAGTGTGTACATACCTCCGCTACCAAATGATCTCCCTCAATTAAGAAACCGGATTGAAGCAGCTGTTGCTACAATTACTGAATACACACTTATCAACGTTTGGGAAGAACTCGGCTATAGACTTGATGTGTGCCGCGTGACAAAGGGTAGTCACAATTGAACATTTATAAGGTACTTGGTAAAACTGTTTGAGTTGCTTTTTCATTTGATATATCATTTATAACTATAGGTTGAATGTAATAAATATTATAAAGAGTTAAAAACCCGGTATTCGTTTATATACACCCTACGTATCCACTAGACAAAATCATCATTAATTTAGCACAAATAACTACAAATTGAACTTTCGCACTCCTTATACTCTAACATTTTTTTTCGGAAGGGGAAGAAAGGCTATCGAAGTGTATGAATTAAATTTCAATCCGATACCTTTCTTTTCATTCCAAAAATCAGTAAAGAAAAGATCAAAATAAACATTCTATGTGAGTGCTTAACTGCAGTGTTTATGTATATAGGTTAGTATTCCGTTAAGGGTATAATTTATTGTTCTTTTATAGAAATAATGTTACATGGAAGAGCATGCATAAGGAGGCTGGACGAAACCCTTACCTGGAAGTACAGGATGATGGTCCAGATGAGGCCTAACACAACAGCCGGTCTACCATCTACCAGGTCAGTCGAGTTTATGTTGACAAGTTTTATCTGCAACAGTAAAGTACATTTATTTGTTGTTGTATATATTACCGATTGCAGTGGATCGGGGCATTGTTAACTAAGCGAATATTGGGTTCCATACTTTATTTTCTCCCCTTCCATATTTTTTCACTTTCTTTTCATTTCGATCGTTTCAGGGTCGGCGAGTGTGGCGCTGCCATGCAGGCAGTAGGGATGCACTGCTGTTCTAGTCTCCTGTATTAACATGGATGGCGGTTCCATGCGCCGAGATGTACAATCTTCAGCTTACGTTATGGACCTTCCCAACCCAATTTGTAGGTTCTGTGCCTAATCCGCTTCACTTCTAATATACTCCAATCCAAAACTACGAGGGTGGTTTGAAAAGTTTCCGACCTCAACATGAAGATGGCAGCACTTGTAAATAAAAGCCAGCGAATTTTGTTGTCCATCTATTAACAGCTACTCACCAAAGCTTCAGCCATTTTGGACGCTCAGTTGTTATGTAACACTCGTTTGAATGAGTTGATGTTAATGTTTTTTTTTTTTTTTTTTTGAAAATAGACAAAATCGAGTATCGAACTGTCATTAAATATTGGTTTTTGAAAGGCAATACGCCTACATAAATCAAAGATGAGTTGGATTCTGTGTATGGGGACTCTGCACCATCATTTACCACAGTGAAATTTTGGGCAGCTGAATTTAAACGTGGCCGTAAGAGCTTGGGAGACGATGAACGTTCGGCGACGTCCAAAACTGCAACTACCGACGAAAATATCCCCAACATTCACCAAATGGTGCTACACGGCCGCCGAATTAAAATGAGAGAGATAGCAGAGGCTATGAAAATGTCAGAAGAACGTGTTTGTCACATATTAAATCAACATTTAGACATGAGAAAGCTGTCCGCGCGTTTGGTGCTACGTTTGTAGCAGCATGTCTTTGAAGACTGGCAGAAACGCTGGGACAAGTGCATCGCATTCAGGGGAGACTATTTTGAGAAGGACCATCAAAATTATGAGGATGAATAAAGGTACGTTGTCAAAAAAAATTGTGATCATTCTTTATTGAACAGCTCTCGTAACAAGATGCACCTTTGCTACTAAAATGTCCACTCCAGGCTATACAAAAACTCGTGCTTACGTGAATATAATTTTGACATAAAGCAGAACCAGTCTTCTGCACGACTATTCAATGAAAACAGTTTATACTACTCCGAGTGCAGTGCAACTTGTTTCTGTAATGTCAAACCTAAATGTAAACATTCAAATTGTAAATGATGAAGTTTAAGATATGGATCAAAATCCTAGTGATTTGATCCACTACAAAAATTCTAATGAAAAGCAAGCAGGCATACAGTCAATGCCTAGTGCAAAGATGCTTTTCTTGAAATTCTGCCCTAGTTTTAAATATAACTTGCCGACCAATGAACACTATATAACGCAGAAAATCAGTATTATTGTAAAAAAATAAAGCGAAACTATTGCTACGAAGGTCTATTCTACTTTATATAGCTTTTTTCTATTCGCCTAATACGTAATGAATATCATTCTAAGTTTTTGAAAGTATATTTTCGTTTATTTACTCACAAGAAGGGCAAATAAAGCTTATGCTGCCATCTACCGTGACGTAGAAGAAGAAACTGACGTCGTCATTTATCCATAGACTAGAGAGGTAATTAGAATTCACAGAACACATCGAGTCGGTCTAAAACGACAAACGCTGGAAATACAATGCGAAATATTGATTTAATCGATTATAAGGCGTTATATTCATTATTACAGACACAAATAAAAGTAGAAGGTAATACCGATATGCATTAGAGTAAGAGAAATCTTAGATAATTTGCAAATAGAAAGCTGTACGTTCGTCTAAATGGAGTAGCACTTACATCGTCAGCATTCGGTTACTTCCGCCCCAGACAGAGGCTTAGTCATTGATATATTCGTAAGATACGACGCGATGGGAGACGAACTTTGGCAAAAACAGACCAATTAATGGAGGAAAGAGAGAGTAAAGTATTTTATCATTGTTATGCATTTTTATAACAAACCAAATCAGCAGAGCAAGTGTTCGATCTCGTTTAATGTGGGAGGCTCAAGTAATGTATGGACAGCACTAGTCTATATTTTGTTCTGGAGTTTGGTGCACGTTTCCTAATCCTGTTCCTATCTTGACCACGATAGTTTTTCCTTTGTCAAGGTGGCCATGACAAAAGACAATCTTAAATTCTCAGAACATTTCTGCCAAAACTACTTATCGTTTCGCAAGATTTAAATATAGATACACGAGGGTGGTCTAAAAAGTTTCCGACCTCAACATGAATATGGCAGCACTCGTAAATTAAAGCTAATGACTTTCGTTGTTCATCTGTTGACACTCACTCACCAAAGTTTCAGCCATTTTTGACGCTCAGTTGTTATCTAACAGTCGTTTCAGTGAGTTGACGTGAGTAATGGACAAAATCGAGTATCCAGCTGTCATTAAATATTTATTTTTGAAAGGCAATACGCCTACGCAAATCAAAGATGAGTTGGATTCTGTGTATGGGGACTCTGCACCATCATTTACCACAGTGAAATTTTGGGCAGACGAATTTAAACGTGGCCGTAAGAGCTTGGGAGACGATGAACGTTCGGGACGTCCAAAACTACAACTACCGACGAAAACATTGCCAAAGTTCACCAAACGGTACTAGACGACCGCCGAATTAAAGTGAGAGAGATAGCAGAGGTTATGAATATGTCAAAAGAACGTGTTTGTCACCTATTAAATCAAGATTTAGACATGAGAAAGCTATCCACGCCTTGGGTGCCGCATTTGCTCACGTTAGACAAACAACGTGTTGAATGAATATTTCCAACGCTCTGTTTGCGCAGTATAGGCACAATAAATCCGAGTTTTGGCACCGATTAATTGATGGAGATGAAACTTGGATACATCATTATACGCCCGAAACAAAAATACAGCCCAAACAGTGGTCTGCAAGGGGGGGGGGGACCGGCTCAAATAAACTTTTTTTTCTGCTCGAAAAGTGATGGCGACTGCTTTTGGGATATTCATGGAGTTTTTTTAATCGATTATCTTCAAAAAGGAAAAACCATTACAGGAGCATATTACGCATCATTACTTGACAAGCTCAAGGCAGAACTTGCAGGAAAATGGCCATATTTGCAGAAAAAGAAAATCCTGTTTCACCAAGACATCTCAGCGGTTGCAATGACGAAAATCCACGAATTACGGTTTGAACTGCTTGACCATACACCAGATCTAGCCCCAAGCGACGTCTTTTTTTGTACTCTCATGTGAAAATTGCGCTCGGAGGAGAGAGATTTTGGTCAAATGAATAGGCAATCACCTTCGTGAACAAGAGAAAAACGCCGAGCACTATTTGGACGGGTCACAGAGATAGGAGCATCGCTGGGAGAAGTGCGTAGAGCTACAAGGAGACTACGTTGAAAACCGCCGAGTACTATTTGGACTGGTTACAGAGATGGGAGCATCGCTGGGAGAAGTGTGTAGAGTTACAAGGAGAAAATGTTGAAAAACGCCGAGTACTATTTGGACGGGTTACAGAGATGGGAGCATAGCTGGGAGAAGTGTGTAGAGTTACAAGGAGACTATGTTGAAAAACGCCGAGTACTATTTGGATGGGTTACGGAAATGGGAGCATCGCTGGGAGAAGTGTGTAGAGTTACAAGGAGACTGTGTTGAAAAACGCCGAGTACTATTTGGATGGGTTACGGAGATGGGAGCATCGCTGGGGGAGGTGTGTAGTGTTACAAGGAGACTGTGTTGAAAAACGCCGAGTACTATTTGGGCGGGTTACAGAGATGGGAGTATCGCTGGGAGAAGTGTGTAGAGTTACAAGGAGACTATGTTGAAAAACGCCGAGTACTATTTGGACGGGTTACGGAGATGGGAGCATCGCTGGGAGTAGTGTGTAGAGTTACAAAGAGACTATGTCGAAAAATGGCGAGTACTATTTGGACGGGTTACAGAGAAGAGGGCATCGTTGGGAGAAGTGTGTAGAGTTACAAGGAGACTATGTTGAAAATAAAAAAATAGAAATGTCTGAAAAAATGACTTGTATCTTTATTAGGTCGGATACTTTTCAGACCACCCTCGTACATTCTACGGAGCGACCTCTAGTGGGCCTTCTACAAGTGAAACTGCATACACCGGTCGGATACTAGTACAGAAACCTTTATAAAGTAGAAGGCACCATCCAAGCACAACCTGCATAACAAGGAATGAGAGTTTCGACTGTTTCGTGGCATCGTAGGAGAGGGGATCCGTCCCCTTCAGCTGCCGAGGTGCGGGCGCTGTGGACTCTTGGGACTCGTGGTACCTCTGACGTTACTAGAGGAACCTCTGGCAGAACATTCGAGCCCCTCGCTGAATGGGAGTTGTTAGGATTGGGTTGGTCTCGAGGGGGCTGTGTTCCCGAAACCCGCTGGGAATTGGGTACCTCCGACCAGGCCTCGGCTGCCCGGAGGGGGCAGAGGAATGCCTAAACAGTCCCAGACGGCCGCACCGAAGTTTTCGGTAGTCTTCCCTGCGGGGTTGACGCGCGTAAGTGGCTTATCCCCTTCCATCCATCTTGACGTTGTTGTCGATGGGGAGGCATTTTAGACTCAAGGTATTGCCCCTCGGAAAGGCCCCCGGAGTTTTCCATCGCTCCCGGGTAACAGAGGCTGGTAGACCTCAATTGCGATTTTTCGTGGTATACACACAATAAGTGCACACTTGTCTGAAAATGGTAACATTCTGCAAACTGACCAGACAAATACTGTCATTCAGCATATCCCAAAATTGACACATTTCATATATCTGTCATGGAGGGTTATGCATTATTTCAGACATTTATCTTATCAGACTTTAAAAATATATTTATAGACGGTCCGAAACGTGGATCTTTTATGATTCATATTTTAATAATCAACATTGAAATGATTGGTGTTTATTTTAGGCTAAGTGTACATGTGGCCATTGTGAGAAAGGCCTGTCATACAAATAATTGTACAAAAAAACTCTGTGTGTAAACAAATGCAAGATATATTCGGCACATGGTTTACTAGACCTGATCTCATTTCAATTCTTCTTAATGTTATTGAACTGCGAAGTTCAGAAACTTTGCAGTTTGTGACGTAAACATGGAGGCACAATCCTTGATAAATAATATTGTCACACAATTATCGGAAGGCACGACCAACTGACAGCTGAGTGGGGGACAGGAGGCATTCAGGCCAAGCCTACCCATTTATCTTGCGGCACTAACTGAGGGGATGATTAGGAAAGTATCACGGGCACTGTACTCTTTCTCCTCCCCCTGACGCCTGGAACAGTCGGTATGATGTTCTGAGCCGCGAAGCTTCCAGAAACAGCGATCTTCCTATATAAGGGCTGCAGTGGACGAGTCAGCTCAATTCTTGGCAAGCAGCCGTGAGGAGCGCAGTGCTAGCGAACGGACTGGAAGACTGCGTACGTGTATCAGAGGAGTTTTAGTCAGCTCTAGATTGCAGTGTTACGTAATAGTGAGTGCGGAGTGGACCTGTGACAGACGAACTGGTGGATTGTAATTGTGTGCGCTACGTAATTCTATGTAATCCGCAAGTGTACCAACTGTAATTCGGTGGAAATAAAGAACATTTTGAGTTTGTGCAACTGGGCTTTTAATTTCACGAAACCACAAAGTGACAATATTGCTATTTTCTCAACCATTAATGTCTTTCTTTTTGGAAAACATACCCTTCAATGTGAGGTGAGAAAAGAGGTGTCAGCATGATGGTGACCCACCGCATTTTGCAATATGTATACGTGAACTTTAAAGGATAAGGTTGCTGTAATGCACATGCTGGAGCTATTAAATGGCCTCCTCGTTCACTTGAACTAGGAATCACAATAGATATCACCAATCTTTTCGATAACAATGGAGTTTACTTGGAGCAATTAATAAAGGAATTTAAAATAATCACTGGGCATGTTTAGAGTATAAGTGGGAGCCCTATTTAATGTTTTGGGGTTAGCTCGCATGGTTTGGACATGGCTGGCTGAACTCACCTTCTTGCTCTGTAGGAACTGCAGTGCGGTGTTGGCGTTACTCAGAAAATGTGGCCGCTTCAGGTTACGTCCCCTTTCCACCGGCTGAAACAAACAAACAAAACAAACAAAACTTATTCCAAATTCATCTGTCTGCATGTATTATGTTGATCAGGATAAACGTTAGTAAAAACACATCCACTGCATCTTTCATTGCACGTAGATACTATATTACGGAATCGTTGAAGCGTATTGGCGTTCAGTGACAGCGTTACATGCGCTTGTTATTTTGTTTATTGAAGAGCGAAATATTAGTAAGTTGGCATGCTGTAAGTTACACACACATACGCTGACCTATCGGCCAGATCCTTATACAGGACACGAGGGGAAGGTGGGGAATTGGCAAGTCCATTAGCCACACCTAAGACCAGGTGGCCCGTATGTTGAAAATATTAAATATCTACTTCATCTATTTACAATAAACTGATGCTAGACAGAGTAAAAGGTATTCACTTATATAACTTTTTCTACTGAGCAGGTCATAAACATTTTTGTATCAAAGGTTCTATTTTAAACAAATTAACCTTTTCCTGTAGGAACTTTTGGACTATTAACTTCAACGAAAATGAAGAGGATCTCAGAGGGAATCCACACAAAACTCAAGATACGTACATTATTTATCATGCTGATAATATGTCCAACATAATATTTGAATCTAAAATCTTGAGATGATTTTTTTTGTTTCTAATTTTACGTCCTCCAACGTTAAGTCATATCAGACGGTGAATGAGATGGTGGAAATGATGCTCAAATGAGTCCGGGGTCCATGGAGCTTAGTTATCCGACATACGTCTTTAAGGATAAGGGAAAACCCCGGAAAAAACCTTATCCAGGTAGCTCACCTTGACCGAGATTCGAACTCGGGACCTCCTGAACGTGATGCAGGCATGCTACCATCTACGCTACCTAGGCGGGCATGGTGATGGTGATGATGATGATGGTGATAATTTTTTTGTAATTTACGTCCTCCAATGTTAAATCATATCGGACGATGAGTGTAATGGATGAAGTGATGCTCAAATGAACCGAGGGTCCACAGAGCTTAGAGTTACCCGACATTCGTCTATCAGTATAAAGGAAAACCCCGGAAAAACATTATCCAAGTAACACTGACCGATATTCGAACTCGGGACCTCTTGAACCTAAGGCAGACAGGCTACCATCCATACTACCGAGGCCGGCTACGTATATTCGATTTTCGATTGTTTTGTGGCGTTATGTTGGCACTCATGTCCCTCACTTATGTTGAAAAGCTGAACCATTTTGAATGTTCTGTTAATTGTTGACAGCTATTTTGCTTGGACTTGTTTTGGCTCGTCTTTGATGTTTGCCTATTCCAGAAAATGGAACAAAGGATCTCTATCAAATTTTGTGTGAAAAACAAAATTAAGTGCGTGGATGCATTCCGAATGTTTAATGTGGCATATGGTGAAGCTACCTCGGACTAAAGCAAGATTTATCATGGTACAAAAGGTTCTCAGGGGGTCGAGATGTGAACGACAAAGAGCGTTCAGGACGCCTGAGCTTGTCAACAACCGACGAAAACATTGATGAAGTAAAGAAAATAATATTAGCTAGTCGTCTAATCACCGTTAGAGATGTTGCTGAGGATCTAAACATATCGAGGTTCGTGCCATTCGACGATTTGGTCACGAGACGGGTCGCAGCAAAATTCGTACCAAAGATGCTCAATTTCGACCATCGCTTAACGTTGCTAAGGAACTGTTGAACTGTGACCACGACGAACCAAATTTATTCCAGCAGCTCATAACTGGTGACGAATTATGGGTTTATGGTTATGACGTGGAAACTGAAGCTCAATCATCCCAATGGATGCTGCCATACGAGCCACGACAGAAAAAGCTCGAAAAGTTCGGTTGAATGTGAAGGTTTTGCTTGCAGTTTTTTTTATTGCAGGGGCGTGGTGCATCATGAGTTCTTGCCAAAGGTAGAAAGGTCAATGAGGAATATTACCTGCAAGTTATGTGCGATTTGTGCGAAGCAATCCGTCAGAAACGTCCGAATTTGTGGAAGAACAAACATTGGCTTTTGCAACATTACGCCCCTGCTCACACATCGTTGCTTGTAGTTGAATTTTCTGCCGAAAACAACACACTTATGATGCCACAGCCACCGTACTCCACAGATCTGTCCTCCTGTTACCCTTTTTATTCCCAAAACTGAAGAGTCCCATGAAAGGTCGACGCTACGTCAGGATTGAGGTGATAAAGACGGCATCGACGGAGGAGCTGCACAAGAGCACCAAAAAAGATTTTTAAAGTGCTTCGAGGTTTGGAATAAACGTTATCACAAGTATATAACTTTGAAGGGGACAAAATAGATATTCATCAATAAGTAAATTATTTTTGAAAAAAAAAATCGCTATAGGTACTTAAGTAAAATATGAAGCTATTAACAGTGAAGCAAACAAATATGTACAAATATAACAATCGGTAACATAAAACATATCTAATAAGAAATGATGATAATTTTCTTATAAATTGTCCGGGATCGCGATTTCATGTAAAACTTTTAAACATCCTCAGCCGGAACCAACAAAACTGACGTCATCTTTACGAACGCTAGATGTTAATATGTTAGTATTACCAAAATCTGAAGAAAAAAAACAGAATAGACTACCGGTATTTCAAAATTCATTACGCGATGTTTTTTTTAATAAATATCTTTACCCAAACCATTAAATCTAACGGACCATTTAATTGTTTTAATAATTTAACTTCTGGATTTATTTAATGGTTAAATGACCAAAACTCATCTGCTACGGCCGATGTATCAGTCTGTTTATACTTAATGTTACGAAAATATTCTTTCGTTCTGGTTTCTAAATTACGTTTCGTCTTTCCAATATAAACTTTATAGCAATCGAAACAATTAAATTGATAAATACCAGATTTTTTACTATCAGGAATTTTATCTTTATTAGATAAATGTAATAAATTTTAATGCTATATTTATTTTGAGAAACCAAAGTTATACCAAACTCAAAATAAATATAGCATTAAAAATTTATTGCATTTCTCTAAAAAAGATAAAATTCCTAATAATAAAAAGTCTGGTATTTATCAATTTAATTGTTTCGATTGTGATAAAGTTTATATTGGAAAGACAAAACGTAATTTGGAAACCAAAACGAAAGAACATTTTCGTGACATTAAGTATAAACAAACTGATAAATCGGCCGTAGCAGATCATTTTTGGTCATTTAACCATTAAATAAATCCAGAAGTTTAATTATTAAAACAATTAAATGGTCCGATAGATTTAATGGTTTAGTAAAATATATTTATTTTAAAAAACAAACATCGCGTAATGAATTTTGTAATACTGGCAGTCAATTCTGTTTTTAAATTTGTTTTATTTTCAGATTTTGGTAGTACTAACAAGAACATATTAACATCTAGCATTCGTAAAGATGACGTCAGTTGTTTCCGGCTGAGGATGTGTAAAGGTTTTACATGAAATTGCGATCCCGGACAATTTATAAGAAAAGTAGCATCATTTCTTATAAGATAAGTGACGTTTTAAGTTACAAATTGTTATAGTTGTAGATATTCGCTATACTCTTTGAACAGACCTGGTACATGACTACAGAATGACGTTTAATATTTCACAGGCTGAGAGGCAGAAACATAATACAACTCTTGTTTTATGTTTGAGCATTTGAGCATTTTCAATTATATATACTGCATCACATTTCTGAGTGAGGTACGGTACGTCCTATAATATAGTTAGGTATGCAGTAAGTAAAGAAAAAATTACCAATTGATTATAATAAGATATTTTGAGGATACCTACCGAGTTCTAATAATATATCAATACTTTTTCTGTAGTTTAATAGGTATATATGAGACTTGCGAGATAAGTTGATGTTTATTAGCGAATGAAACAATTTTACGCTCGAGGCGTTAGCACCGAGTATGATAAGCATCGCACCTTGCAAGCCCCACACGTCATTTTATGCGCTATCTAAGAAAACATCGACTTCAATTATAGATTATAAAAATATTATAAATTGTTTTACAAACGCTTTAGAATCGATGTTTCTACTAGGTGTAAGATGATATTGGAGGCTTTGATATTGTAGATGTCGTATGTTTTTCTGATAACTTCAGAAAAATTGAACATCGTACTACGCCATCTGCGAGGTAATCGATAGTCAAATGTCTTTGACCAATATTAGAGTAGGCGTTCCTGTTTTCTCTCGCAAATTTTAACTTCATTCTTCTGCTTGACCTGCTATATTGACTGGTAGAGATAATTCGACTCTTTACAGAGATTATTCATGTCTAACAGTAAAAGGCCTACTTTTCAGTAACAAAAGTATCGCGTAATGATGTGTTTTTGTCTAATATTGACACTGGTAGAGATAATTCGACTATTTACAGAGATTACTCATGTGTAACAGTAAAAGGCCTACTTTTCAGTAACAAAAGTATCGCGTAATGATGTGTTTTTGTCTCATATTGACTCTGGCAGAGATAATTCGACTAAAATCTTGAGTTTACAGTGAAAACTTGGAATCGAATCTTTGGTTGGATAGGTATTTTTACTTATTATAGGTATCTAGGAGAGAAAGTAATAATTAATTGCTGATAAGTGTTAATAAAACGCATAATTACGAAAAAATCAAACCTTGCTTAATAAAGCACATTAGTGTAGAAAATGATGAGTGGATTTGGAAGGCATGCACTTGCTATTGTAACAATTAGTGAAGGTCAGGGGATGGGGATGTTAGAGCGTTTGTATTGACACTGAATACAATTTGAAATGTAAGAATTTGTCACCTCATATAGTTACTTACCAGTTTCTCTCCAGACAACACCTCAAGAAGGGCGAGTAGCTTGGTTCCATCCTTTAAGTCATCGATCAAATCATCTACCCGAAGCGGTGGAACACGCTGTAAAAACAAAACAGAATCAATCACTAACTTTGTCATGTCAAACAAGTAGTTCATACAAAGAAAATGAGTTATTTTTGTTATTAGTACTAGGTGCGTTTCGTAATCTTACAGGGTCCTCCTCTGTGGTCTCTGGTTCAAACCTGGCGTCTTATAGGGGTTCCTTCGGAAGGATTTAGGATTAGGATTACTTCGTAAGGGATTTGGCAGCGAAAACTATGGCGTATTGTACCAAAGCCCCAAGTGAGGCATATTCGGGAGGAAGGATGAGGCGAAAGGAGACAGAGGGCGGCCGGCCTAAGGAGTTACGACAGTGCAGAGGGCATGGTCCCTACATTTTTACCAGTTGGAAACTCCCCGGCATGCCAATACAACCGGTATCCCACACACCCCCGAATGGGAGGGGATCCGTCCCCTTCAGCTGCTGCAGACCCCTAGCACTCGTGGTACCTCTGACGTTACTAGAGGAATCTCGGGCCGAACTGCTGAGCCCCTCCCTTCGGGGAGTTGTTCGAATTGGGTTGGACTCGAGGGGGCAGTGTGTTCCCGACACTCACGGCGAATTGGTTACCTCCGGCCAGGCTAAGGCCACCCGGAGAGGGTAGAGGGTGGCCTCATAAGTCCCGTGTACTAGCCTGCAGAGCTAGTAGAAGGTGTGCTAGATCACCAGGCGACCCTACCGAGGTTTCCGGTAGTCTTCCTTGCTGGCTTGACGCGCGTAAGTGGCGTATCCACTTCCACCCGTCTTGCTGATGATGGGGGCTTTTTAGACTCAAGGTATTGTCCTAAGGAAAGAACCACGGAGTTTTCTATCGCTCCCGGGAGATAGAGGCCGAAGTCTTCAGACTTTAGGGTAGACCTCACAATGAAATCCCACACACCGTAGTCCGGAAACGACCCCACGAGACCGGGTTCGGCGACCGGAGACATTCCAACCCTAGGAGGAAGTTTAACCAAGAAGTTTTATCTCACCAACACTTCTACCGTGAAAGAGTCCATCAGATGACAGATGATGTGAAATGATAATGGACGGACAGGAAATTAGGGAATTGTAATTAACCCACCCAGCATTCGCATAGCGACCCGGGAAAGCTCCCGAAAGAAACCGATGGTTCAGGTAGATCGGCCACTCCAATATTGTCACAATAGGAACAATTACTTACGGCCTCAAAAAGCAGCTGCGCTTAAAGCAAGTCCCGTTTAAAGGGCCAAATTTGATATTTGCTTTGTTTTCACCTTCTTGTGTTTTCTTAGAAGGTCGTGAAGTATCGGCCGGGTTAAGTTTTTTGACTTTACTTTGTAACTATGGTGGTTAATCGGAATCTTACTATATTATTCTCTTACCTCAAGACATGTTCTATAGATAGTACGAGGGCTGTTCAATAAAGAATGATCATAATTTTTTACGGTCATAATTTTTCGCACTAAAATTCAATCTTATTATTGTCACCCAGTTATCGGGAAGCACCACAGACAACAGCTGAGAAGGGGCCGGAGGCCACGCCACGCCCACTCATCTGTCTCCTGTCACTAACTGAGGGGTGATTTGCGGTAGTGTCACCGGTCCCTCGTTGTTTCTCTCCCCTTCTCCGGTGGTCTGGAACGTTCGGTGATTAGAGACTTCTAGAAAAACACTGACATTCCTATAAAAGGGTTTCAGAGAGACAGTTAGTTGGTGTTTGACGTGCTAGTGAAGTAGCGCCGTGTACGTGCATCGGAACGATAACGGACGAACTGGTGAATCGTAATTGTGTGCATTACGTAATTTTGTGTAATTGGCAAGTGTTTAACTGTAAGTCGGTGGAAATAAAGAACATTTTTGAGTGGTGAAATTGGACTTTTCATTTCACGAACCCACAAAGTCACATTATACTCTGTTAGCTTAATATGAAACAAACACGCCGTAGTAGTTTTATTGTTGGTGCTCCTGGTTCCCGCCTGTGAGAAACCGGCAAGCTCACACATGTTCAGTATCGGCTACTGCTGCAATGAAGGTAACATGCAGTTAAGGTTGATGTTAGAGGAAGATCCGGAGTTTCTTTCAAACGTAATCACTGCTGATGAAACTTGGCGACATCATTTTGATCCTGAGAGCAAACAGCAAAGCTCAGTGTGGAAATCTCCTTCATCACCAACCCCCCAAAAGCAAAAGTGGTTGCTTCTGCTGGGAAAGTTATGGTCATCTCATTCTTTGATATTCATGGAATGGTTCATGAGCATGTTGTACGTGCACACACATCAGTAACTAGACAATACTACAGGGATGTCCTGAAAACATTGCAAGTCCATATTAGGCGCAAAAGACCACATTTCCGTGAAGCAGTCTGGATGCTGCACCACGATATTGCGCGGCCGCATATAGCCAATGTTGCTGAATATCTTGCAAAAATCAACGTGAAGTGCATCCCTCACCCTGCCTAAAGTCTGGATTTAGCCCCATGTGACTTTTTTTTCTATTCCCTAACTTGAAGAAATGCCTTTGTGGGAGGCATTATCCATCATCAGAAACAGTGGTGAAGACTGTGGAGGCGATTTTGAAGGATCTCACAAAAAATGGTTTCCAGCATGTCTTTGAAGACTGGCAGAAACGCTGGGACAAGTGCATCGCATTCAGGGGAGACTATTTTGAGAAGCACCATCAAAATTATGAGGATGAGTAAAGGTACGTTGTCAAAAAAATTGTGATCATACTTTATTGAACAGCCGTCGTATAATGTAATGATTTTATTTTTTTTTTTATTTATAGTACTTTATTACATCGAAAGTAAAAAAAAAGCTAGAATTATAAGGCTTGTGTCTTGCAGTATCGGCCACTGCCTTTTCTGTTACAATATAGATTGTCAGTGATACATTGCACTGCCAGATATACAACAGTAGAATACAAAAGCATGGGAACTTATTGTCACTATTTCTGCTCAGTTTACAAATGGTTTACAGAGATCGCAAATATACCGCTGCTACAGATCTCAGAATATCTTCCGTGCGCTAAGAGCTACACTAACCACCATCAAGCACCCAGAGCAGACAAACAACTGAAGACAGGAAGATGATATCCACGTGGATGCACAAGCTTGCTACTGCTTACTGCAGACTTTCTCACATGGAGGCGAAAAGGTAATTCACAGTAATGGCCGGTACTGCATGTCAGCCGATACTGCATGACTCTCCCCTACTTCTGTGTATGTTGGTTACTGAGAATAAACAGAGTTATTTAGTCATTACTTGAACTGATATTTTCTCCATAACTAGCGACGAATACTGGGAATGTGACAACGTGGAAGTCACTCGACTACATTAGCCGTAGTTGTTCAACAATGCTCTTACATGGTATATTCTCTGCAGTTGTATATCTGTCGAGAGAGTTTCAAATTTGTAAATGCCTCCAAAGAAACGCAAATGTTGAAAAGATAAACCGCCAAACCAAGAGCAACGACTGGTCATTAATCACATTATTCTTATTTCTGCAACTTGCTTTATGGTTACTAGGTAAAAGAAATGGTAATAATTTTATAAATCATGGGATCTCGTTAGGAAGTTAGGTAAACTAACAAATTACACTAAGTACTGTAAATTCTGGTCGCACTGAACGTTAACCAAATTTGGTTTGGCTATACTGTCACCCGAGCGTCGGAACACCCTATAGACTGGGCAAGCAGCAGACGGGTCGGTGTTCGCCCCGCCCCCTCGTTTGTCTTATAGCGTTAAGAAGGGATGGCTGGGACAAAAAACATCACTGCGCCGTCTCTTTCTGTTCCACCTGTGTTCTCGAAATTACGGGATATTTCATCTAATGGAGAACCTTCCAGATCGGCAAGCGGACCCTATATAAGCTACACGTCGTGCAAGAGGAGTTAGTTCGTGAGTCAGTCAGTCAGTTCTTGGTGTAAGAATGCAGAGCTAGTGTACGACGAGAAGACTGTGTGAGAGCATCGGAAGATTGTACGTAATTACGAGTGCAAGTGAAATTGTAACGGACGAACTGGTGAATCGTAATTGTGTGCATTACGAAATTCTGTGTAATTGGCAAGAGTTTAACTGTAAGTCGGTGGAAATAAAGAACATTTTTGAGTGGTGTAATTGGACTTTTTATTTCACGAGCCCACAAAGTCACAATACGTAATGTGTTTCTGCTAATAATGACGATGATGATAACATTTAATTAATAATTTAATAATAATCATTTTATGATTTAAAGATATTGGTAAAGTAGAAACTTAAAGGATATAATTTCGATAATTTGTTCATTATTAAACTTACAATTTTCCATTTTTTAAATGTTACGTGGCCTTTCAAGATTCTTAAATTATATAAAGACATTTCCTGAGATTACAATTTTGGTCGAAGAAGGTCTTACGTTTGTTTAAAGAGATAGACTGCAGTAGGTAATAGTGAAAAGACCTAATTTAAAATATCCATTCACGTTCTATAACTTATAAAGTAGGATAAATTTATAAAAACTTCCAATTCTGCCAGTTATCTCAGCGAATGAGTACATTTGTTTCAAGTCTAAGCATTACCTTTGCGCATACCCAAACGTTTCAAAGTATCTTTGCTTCAACTTGTTTTGCAGGGAAGTTAAGGCCTGGATTCCACACAACGTTTCCAACTATGTCGACACGAGTCTATAATAAACAACAATGCATCATCAAACACATTTCATCGACAGGCTTTCTGAATGCCATTATTTCCAGCTACAGGATAAACAAACGCGCAGCGGCGATGTTCTTTTTAGCGTTGCCAACTGTTTAAAAGTAGCGTAATATGTGATGCATTTCAACACCACTCGATGTTCACGCTTGAGGCGCTGAAAGCGACAGAGCAGTTCGATGGCCTGTTTACATGTTCATGGTCAAGTTTCAACACAGGCTTCCAATAATGCAAATGCCAGCAGCTTTTGTTTTGAGGGAGGGGAAGGAACCTTGACATAATTATAAGGAAGGCTAGAAAAAGAAATGTGGGAGATTTGCATAAAAAATGTAGTACATCCGCAAACAGTTGCTTAACCTTTCTTTGCTGAAAATCTCATCACGTTACTTTCCCTATCTAGTATCGTTTATCTACAACACCATCCACAAACTACTCTTATGAAAACAACATATTTTTTTAAAAAAAAAAATCATATTAATTGCAGAAATAAAATACATTCCACATTTTATTGAGAGACAAATGTATAGAAATGGTTAGTTATGTATATACAATTTAAAATCAGTAGATAAGCTTTTCATCATGGAGCAGGCCGGTGCTTCAGCCGAAATAAAACACAATCGAGGCAAACCTTTAAAAAGTGGCGAGAGGCGAATGATCCTCCAATGTTTCGCGTTGCTTAAAGAAAGAGGCCCAGAATCGTCTATAAAAACACTGAGAAAGAAACTGGTGATCTTGGTGTTTCCACAAGTAGTGTACATAGTGTTGAAGGGAACAGCAGGCATCCGGAACTCTAAGAACACCGGAAAAAACACGTAAATGCAAACAGCGCGTGGAGAAATACGTCGATTTTATGGAAAGTGCTATACGCAGCTTTTTTTTTCAGAAATTAAGCAACTTATAGATTTAATAAGTTAATGTGTAACCCAACTCTATTTATTTATTGTCTAGGAGTTAGCGCTGCTATATACGCTGGTCATTTTTATTCGTTATTTCCCGCCCTCCGTTATTTCCCATAGTTGACTGATGAGTCTATCTTGAAATCAGCGGGGCCGCGCCGTGGCTCAGTGGTTAGACCGCTTGGCTCTCACCAAGACGGCCCGGGATCGATCCCAGGCGACCGCAAAGTGAGATTTGTGGTGGACAAAACGGCGCTGGGGCGGGTTTTCTCCGGGACCTCCCCTGCCATCTCATTCCACCGGTGCTCCATCTTCATCTCATGCATCATCAGTGTCACCGCCTGCGGTGCCGTATGTAGTAAAAGCGGGCGTTAAACACTACACATACACATTGAAATCAGCGCCCCCTACGGTCAAGAAGGGGTAATGTTTGCAGAACGGTAACTAACTACAACGCTCTGAGTGTGATTGTGCTGATAACTAATACAGCCGGCCTCGCCTTTCACCCCTCTTTACGGTAATCATGATTATCATTCTAGTACATATGTAAAGTAGCACGCTTCTACCCTAAAGGTGGATATGTAGACAGAGCACCGCGTCTTCAAGGTTGAATGTTACTTTCGTTACGGCATTAAAATTTCTGCGACATATACCAGGGCTGTTCAATAAAGAATGATATAATTTTTTACGGTCATAATTTTTCGCACTAAAATTCAATCTTATTACATTCTGTTAGGTTAATGTGAAACAAACACGCCGTAGTAGTTTCATTGTTGGTACTCCTGGTTCCCGCCTGTGAGAACTAGGCAAGTTCAGATATGTTCAGTATCACCTACCACTGCAATGGAGGTAACACGCGAGGAACAATATGCAGCTTTGAAATTCTGCTTTCGTCTCAACAAATCTTTAGTTGAGGCCTATACAGTGTTACAGGAGGCCTATGGAGAGTCTGTTCTTCCCTACAGCACAGCTCGGAGGTGGTTTAAAATGTTTAAAGAGGGGAGACAATCAATTTCAAAGGAAGGTGGAACCCGGTGCTTCAGTTAATGCTCTTACGGAAGAAAACATCAACACTGCTGCTGTCATTGTGAGAGAGGATTAACGAATTACCTTAAGATCACTTTCAGAAATACTGAACATTTCATTGGGAGCCACCCACACGTTGGTGACAGAAACATTACGCATGAGAAGTGTTTGTGCGCGATGGGTTCCGACATGGCCGCATATTGCCAATGTTGTTGCTGAATATCTTGCAAAAATCAACGTGAAGTGCATCCCTCACCCTCCCTATAGTCCAGCTTTACCCTCATGTGACTTTTTTCTATTCCCTAACTTGAAGAAATGCCTTCGTGGGAGGCATTATTCATCATCAGAAGCAGGGGTGAAGGCTGCGGAGGCGATTTTGAAGGATCTCTCAAAAATGGCTTCCAGCATGTCTTTGAAGACTGGCAGAAACGCTGGGACAAGTGCATCGCATTCAGAGGAGACTGTTTTGAGAAGGACCTCAAAATTATGAGGATGAGTTACAGCAGGTACGTTGTCAAAAAAAAAAAAAAAAAATGGTGATCATTCTTTATTGAACAGCCCTCGTAAATATAATTTAAACCGCTGCATAGAGGAGTTTATGCAGTGTTATCCGGCATTCAGACAAGTCCCTCGTGGCGTAATGTTGTCAAAAGTGTCCAGGTAATGTCAAATTGACATACTTTTGTTTGCAACATAAACGTCTTACGTTTTATCAGTATATGATGTAAGCTTTTTGTCATTCTCACGCTTAATTAAAATGTCTTTATTAATGTTGGTATCCTTATGTCTTTTAAAACCAATAGGTGAATCAGACATTTACAAGATACAAGATCAGTTACTCGCAAAATGAGAAATACTCGACGCTATAAAGTAACGGTCCCAATTTAGAAGTAATAAACATAATAAGTAAATATTATAAATATTTAATATAAAGAATGTTTCTTGCCCGCCTCCGTGGTGTGAGGTAGCATATGTACCTCACACTCAAGAGGTCCCGAGTTCGAATCTCGCTAAGGATGAGTTACCTGGATAAGGTTATTTCCAGGGTTTTCCCTTATCCTACGAAGACGAATGTCCGGTAACTCTTCGATATGACGTGCATTGTTGAAAAGACAAACAAAGAAAAGTCTGTTTCTTTACTAAAATGTTTTGAAACTAATACTGTATTACTTTGATATTCCTTTATTAAATTATATTAAGTATATATTTTCACAGAGAAACACCAGATTGCAAGATATTGTTTGCATTTATACATCAATTAGTGCTCATATTCATTAAAACAAACTACAACAAATATCGTATCCATGCACCAGGCAAAATTACGCACCTTTATATTACGCGGGCTACCCACCTCTCAAGTAGTATATTTACCTGCCGGTAGAGGGAGCCCTAAAAGCTGCTGTCAGCACATCAAGTACGATAGCAAGCCGCTAGGGGAATCGTATATAAATTCGGTCCATCGCCGATGCTAATGATGACGTCAAATTTTGCGCGGTAAAATCACAAACAAAAATGAACACCGTGTATATACTGCTAGTGTTGCAAAACGTATGTACATGCATGTAGTGTGTAACACGTGGCGAGTTGAGTCAGCTCCGACTTGTTGTTTACAGCAGGATTAAACTAGCCTGAGATAGAGTATAGCGTCTAACACGTGGCGAGTTGAGTCAGCTCCGACTTGTTGTTTACAGCAGGATTAAACTAGCCTGAGATGGAGTATAACGTCCAATACGGGGCGAGTTGAGTCAGCTCCGACTTGTTGTTTACAGCAGGATTAAACTAGCCTGAGATGGAGTATAGCGTCTAACACGTGGCGAGTTGAGTCAGCTCCGACTTGTTTACAGCAGGATTAAACTAGCCTGAGATAGAGTATAGCTTCTAACACATGGCGAGTTGAGTCAGCTCCGACTTGTTGTTTACAGCAGGATTAAACTAGCCTGAGATAGAGTATAGCGTCTAACACGTGGCGAGTTGAGTCAGCTCCGACTTGTTGTTTACAGCAGGATTAAACTAGCCTGAGATGGAGTATAGCGTCTAACACGTGGCGAGTTGAGTCAGCTCCGACTTGTTGTTTACAGCAGGATTAAACTAGCCTGAGATGGAGTATAGCGTCTAACACGTGGCGAGTTGAGTCAGCTCCGACTTGTTGTTTACAGCAGGATTAAACTAGCCTGAGATGGAGTATAACGTCCAATACGGGGCGAGTTGAGTCAGCTCCGACTTGTTGTTTACAGCAGGATTAAACTAGCCTGAGATGGAGTATAGCGTCTAACACGTGGCGAGTTGAGTCAGCTCCGACTTGTTTACAGCAGGATTAAACTAGCCTGAGATAGAGTATAGCTTCTAACACATGGCGAGTTGAGTCAGCTCCGACTTGTTGTTTACAGCAGGATTAAACTAGCCTGAGATAGAGTATAGCGTCTAACACGTGGCGAGTTGAGTCAGCTCCGACTTGTTGTTTACAGCAGGATTAAACTAGCCTGAGATGGAGTATAGCGTCTAACACGTGGCGAGTTGAGTCAGCTCCGACTTGTTGTTTACAGCAGGATTAAACTAGCCTGAGATGGAGTATAGCGTCTAACACGTGGCGAGTTGAGTCAGCTCCGACTTGTTGTTTACAGCAGGATTAAACTAGCCTGAGATGGAGTATAACGTCCAATACGGGGCGAGTTGAGTCAGCTCCGACTTGTTGTTTACAGCAGGATTAAACTAGCCTGAGATGGAGTATAGCGTCTAACACGTGGCGAGTTGAGTCAGCTCCGACTTGTTGTTTACAGCAGGATTAAACTAGCCTGAGATGGAGTATAACGTCCAATACGGGGCGAGTTGAGTCAGCTCCGACTTGTTGTTTACAGCAGGATTAAACTAGCCTGAGATGGAGTATAGCGTCTAACACGTGGCGAGTTGAGTCAGCTCCGACTTGTTGTTTTCAGCAGGATTAAACTAGCCTGAGATAGAGTATAGCGTCTAACACGTGGCGAGTTGAGTCAGCTCCGACTTGTTGTTTACAGCAGGATTATACTAGCCTGAGATGGAGTATAGCGTCTAACACGTGGCGAGTTGAGTCAGCTCCGACTTGTTGTTTACAGCAGGATTAAACTAGCCTGAGATGGAGTATAGCGTCTAACACGTGGCGAGTTGAGTCAGCTCCGACTTGTTGTTTACAGCAGGATTAAACTAGCCTGAGATAGAGTATAGCGTCTAACACGTGGCGAGTTGAGTCAGCTCCGACTTGTTGTTTATAGCAGGATTAAACTAGCCTGAGATAGAGTATAGCGTCCAATACGGGGCGAGTTGAGTCAGCTCCGACTTGTTGTTTACAGCAGGATTAAACTAGCCTGAGATAAAGTATACAAATAAATTATTATAGCCCTCAGCATCCTATGGGCACAAAAGAACACTTGATTTTGGCTTAGAGGTAATTTTACGTGGCGTAAATCTAGACTCATTACGTCCCTCTCGAAGAACCCTTGTAGTGTCTGAATGAAGCATTAAAAAATCCGTATTTGTGTAAACCAAACTCAAAAGCGAAAATTGGGTTAAATACTAAACTTAATATTTAAGGATGCAACACGCAGAGTACCATTAAACGATTTATATTAAAAGATGTGGTTAAAACACACAACTGATGTGAGGCGAGGGAGACCTGCCATGTCCCTTCAGCCTCTGTCAAAAACCAAACCTGCTATTTTAGCTTCAGTATTTTCCAAATATATGACATGGAGAAGGCCAACTACCCCTAACATACATCAAAAGCTTTAAACGGTTTTGATTTTAAAAATGAAATGTATATCTCGGATTTGCTTATAATGTCCTCAAAAGTCGTCTTGTCTGTGAATGACTGCTAAACCGTAACCTCAGAAAGGATATCGCCTAACCATTTTCGATATTTTTTGTTATTGGTTGTTATTGGTTTCTATTTTCCAATGCTTATACTTTCCTCCAATGGGAAGTTGTATAAATATGTTTTGTCATGCAAAGAGAGTAAAATTCCAAAGCCGTCACACATCGACGACCGATTAGGAAATATATGCTGAAACAATATATGGAAAGATTACTAAAATTACAAAAGAAAGCAGTTAGAATAACGTATCATCTAAACTATAGGGATTCCTTTAGACAGTACTTCAGGGAAAAACAAATTTTTACAGCAGTTTCATTATATGTATATAGGATAATAATTTATGGATTGGGAAAGGATAACTTGAGAAATAAGGATAGGCATAATTGTAACACACGACACAACAATGATTTTTAGACAGGGTTTTCGAATAACTAGTAGTATTAAAGATCCAAACGTAATGACACTGATTTTATACAATAAACTGCCGAATTCTGTAAAGCAAGCTATGTCACAAAAAAGAGCTTAAGACTTACCTAATAAATAAGGCATTGTACACGATTGATAAATAGTTGTTCTACTGGCATTTTTTATCCAGATTTATTGAACCCTATTTTACACTGTGGTATATTAGGGTTAGAGTTGATACATAAAAATATACAGTTTTAACAAAAATATTTTAAATACTAGAAGGAAGAAATTATGTTTTAATCTAATGCATATTAAATTAAACTATTTCAGACATTTAAACACTGAGTTTATAAACATCATGAGGTACTTATACTGTTGTGGCTTCATTAGCAAAGATGTGAGCGGAGCAGAAAATTCAGTTCCTAGAGAGTCTAGCTTGAATATTAATTCTTGTCTTTCTCTCCAAAAAATGGGACAACAGAAAAGGAGATGAACCACAGTTTGAAATTCTTCACCACACATGCACTCGGGGTTGGATGATAAGTGAATGCGTGATAAGTATTCACCAAATTTACCATGTCCACTTAAAAATTGTGTCAAAACAAAGTTTGGTACAAGAGTTTCACATTTTCCTCTGTCATACACACTAGGGAAAAATAGTTTTTGTTAAACTTCCATTTGGAGTTGTTAGCCATTGTTGGTTCCATTCTTCAAGAATATGTTGATGTATTATTCTCCTTACATTAGAAATAGGACATAAAGAGTATGTCACAGGAAGATTGGATTCTGCAACCTTCTTAGCCAAGCAATCAGCTCTCTCGTTACCTAAAATTCAACTGTGTCCTTTAACCCATCCCATGCAAATATGTCTTGGATAGTTTTGAAGCAAGGTTCTGATTTCATGTGCTAATGAATTTAAGTTGTATTTATCATTATAGCGAGTAGAGCTGATTGTGAATCACTGTTCCCATTAACAGTACACCATTTTATAGCTTCTTTAATTGCTAAGAGCTCCGACTGGAATACAGAACATTCAGGTGACAATTTAAATATGGAGTGAGTTAGTTCCGTTTGGTTTTCATAAACAACAAAAGCACATCCTACTGCAAATATATTATCTTCAAATTGGAAACGCGAACCGTCTATATATATATATATATATATATATATATATATATAATATCAGAAACTGCTTTGCAGTCTATTGACAATAAATGCATTGCATTAATTGGCATCAATACCTGTGAATAAGTAAAAATTGTATTAGACTTTATATCAATTTGTAATAGTTTCAACTATATTGTAATTCATATTTATATTTTTGAAAATTATTATACATAAAATGTATTTTTCATGATGCCATGAGCCTGGTTGACTCCTACGGCAGATAAATAAATGAAAATAAATCAATAAATCAATAAGTAAATAAATGAATGAATAAATAAGTAAATAAATAAATTTCTACAAAAGTAGATAACATGGAATAGATTGAAGAATAAGGTTTGTGAAGAATAGATACAATAAATGACGTAAATGTAAACACAACGGGACAGTACCTCGTGGACTGAGATACGCCAACTGCCCCAAGTATAACAAGAAAAGCTCCAAAACACTAAATATGTACCATCCTCGTTCATCATCTTCTCGGGGCTCTGCCATCTACAAATACTGTCATCATCAGTCCTTCACATTGGCAGTTATGTCATTTAAACACTCAAAATGCTTAGTTCTATATTCTATATTAAACTAACGTTTATTATCATTTAGGTCTAGATCAAATTGCAACAAATCTCGCAGACTTTAGAGTTGCAGGTTGGAGTTAGCGAGAAAGGCTGGCTCTTTAACCAAAAACAAATCCTCTCATATCCATTTGTCTCTAGAAATATTACATTTTACAAAGAGGAATGGTTTGTAAGTTTCAAAAACTGTTTGCTTTTCTGCGTTCATTGACGTCTCTATCACAGCAAATGGTAACATCTAAGATCATTGCAGTCGTGAGTGAAATGTTTTCTTTCCGCTCTGAGTCGTCTCCATTTCCTCGTGTACCTCGTCGCCGCTAGATATTCTAGCTGTTGTCTGGCACAGGCCATAGATGGCAGCACAATCTTATTTATAGTTGTTTGTGAAAAGTAAGCCAAAATAACCAAATAGGAGAGCTAAATAAAGAAAATAAGTGAAAGAACTCTTAGAGTTTACATAGTTAGAGTGTCAATAATGTTATTTATCAAACTTTGGCCATTTTGCTGAATGACACCGTGACAGTAGTAACATGTTTCAGTTTTAAAGTCTATGACATTGTCTATATCTGGAGTTAACTGCGATGCAAAAACCGCATATTAACCTCAATTCACCTGGTTCTTTACTTATTAAGAAAAGTCTCTTGTGTTTATTATTCTTATCTTATTTTTCTGCATGAGGTTCAGAATTTGAATATAAAATTTGCATTCAAAAGTAAGATCTCACAACGCTATTCAATTACATAATCCTTTTCATTAAATCACTGTGCCCCAAAATTATAGTATAGTAAAATGATTATAGTACAAATCGTTTTCTTATACCTACAATAACACACTGTTATTTACATGGTCTTTCAAAATGTATAAATTATGATTTATAAAACAGAAAATAGCGTGCTGCAGCACGTAGGTAAGTCGAGCCGTCCCTGGTAGTAAGAGATGGCATTAACAAAATTATATTTTGAAATGCAATGATAACTATTACTATATTTCCATTCCATTTAACGAGTTCTTATGAAAATCGCGATAAAATGTGCACATCTATGCTTTTCTTACCTTAATATTTCATGATATAAGACATTTATTAAAGAACTGCAATGACGTAGGAGGGTGTGTTTGAGTTTGTGACAAGACGAAGCACGTGCGTTTGTTTATATCTGGTTTGAATGGACAGCAGATTGAAGTTGTTGGTTGTTCAATGTAATGTTTGCTATTTTTTCAGCGAGTTTTAAGTTACATATAAATAAACTACAAATCAGCTACATAGAACACCAATACTGAATGCCATTGCAGGGAGTTAGGACACATCTGCTGCACTTTCTTCTGGTTTCATTTTCGCAGCTTGCGACTAGAGAGAGCTCTAGCGGCCGTTTCACGTCAGGGGCGCCTTGAAGAGTGCAATATGACGTGTCTGGGAAAGGGAATCAAAAAGCAAATCTGGGAAAGCTTCTCGTTATTGTGAACACTCACGTTATAATACCTACAAACATTTTAACATTGTAGTTACCGTTCTGGTTATCTTTCTCAGTTGTAAAACAATCTTATGCCCGTTTTCACCATCAAGTGTTAGCGTAACACTCGTGTTAAATCTCTTGTTAAACTAACAAGCCAAATTTTTGATGTTAAGTCCTTAACAATTGTAAATAGTCAAGATGGCGAGCATGAACTCAGCTGTTGATGTCGATTTGCTATATTTAAGATCGTCTAAATGACATTCGTAATAGAGTACGGCCTATGAGGAAAATTATTTTGAGAAGCTATCAGAAGAAAATTTTCTACAGAGGTATAGACTCGAAACAAGTTGCTATGAAGGTTACTGCGGAAGTACAACAGAGGTTAGAACATGCATCGAAAGGAATATGCCGATCTCGCCTTTGCTTCAAGTATTAATAACTTTGCGATTTTTTAATTCACTGAATTATGTGGATAATACACTCTCCACCTCCCGTCTTGAAACGTTCAAGTCACTGGCCTCGCTCCTCGTTTTAATTTTACGTAATACTGACAAGTTGTTTGGTGCTTGTAGTAGTGACACATGCATTTGAATTAAATTCGTTTCCAATATTTTCCCGGTGACATCTTTCTTTTTACACTCACCGCATCCGTCCTCTTATTTTCCACGATATCCTTGGCCACGCCGTGGCTCAGTGGTTAGACCGCTTGGCTCTCACCAAGGCGGCCCGGGTTCGATCCCAGGCGACCGCAAAGTGAGACAACACGGCGTTGGGGCGGGTTTTCTCCGGGGTCTCCGGTTTCCCCCGCCATCTCATTCCACCGGTGCTCCATCTTCATCTCATGCATCATCAGTGTCACTGCCTGCGGTGCCGTATGTAGTAAAAGCGGGCGTTAAACACTACACATTTCATTACCACGATATCCTTACACTTCGTCACCAATTCAATTAACAGTTCTTTCTCCATGGATGAGAAATTTGTCTCACGGCTTTTGTTTATGATTGTATTTATCCACCATTTTTTTAGCTGTGTGCAGACTTCGGTGCAGACGAAAATGAAAACAAAAGCGCATCGCAGTACGTTCAGAAAATAATACGACTCATCCATAGCCTTCTATAGCTGTGATATTTACAAGTTTCTTGGCGTTAACACAGGTTTGTTAACATTTCCAGAAAACAGGTTGGTGAAATGCAAGAAATTTAACATTATTTTTAGCGCTGTGACAATTGTTACGTTACATTTGTTAACGTCGATTTTAACATCTGCTGGTGAAATCGGGCATTAGGGTTACATTTAAGCGAACTTTGAGCGATATGCTGCATAAATGTCATTTATATGTCTAATAATAAGAACGAATAAAGTGCTTTCTTAATCGTACTTGGAAACTATTACTGACGAAATATTCCTTAGATATTTCAATTAGGAAAAAACTGTTTCTCTTTATGGACCACTTCTGTTTACCATTAAAATACTTAATTAAACAATTAATAATTTGAAAACTCCTGGAGATATTGCAAAAATTGTGTATATGTTAACAATTTTGTACGTTGCTGTACAGATGTGTACACTTATGTACATATTATGTTTTATTTTAAGGAGATAAATGTTGGTTTTGTTACACATTTCCTTATAGATACAAGGGAAAAGGAGAACATGCAGTAAGCTTAACGTTAGTGATATGTTTCAAGAGCTAATCAATGTTTTGCTTTTCACATTCTATTTCCTTCGCATGAAAAGAAAGGAAAAAAAAAAAAAAAAAAGAATAACGAGCTGCTATTCCACAAATTTGTAAGCATTAGTAAACATGAAACAAAGAATATCTCCAAAAGGAAAATTCATAAAAAAAGGTTATTTGAGATAAACTGTGTGCTTCAACGAGTACGTAATATTTACGCAAAAGGAAGAATTGTTTATTCCCATCTTTAGCATGCCGGCCCTCGTAGCGATGGTCGCTAAAGCATGTCTCTAGTGTTCCGCCGCTTAGAGGGTCGCGGGTTCAAGTCCCACCTTGGGCATGGGTGTTTATGTATATAGTGCATGTGTGTGAAACTACAGAAAACAGATAGGAAAATAAACGGAAGCAATAAAAAAAGGTTAAATAAGCTAAAGAAAAAAATATATATGTATCTCTATATTTTTTGTTATTCTTTATATTAAAAAAGTTTTAAAAAAGTAGGTACTAGGAGGAGCTAATCTTAATTTTTAATTTCATTTATTAAACAAAAGTGGAAGGCAAGTGTACTTTTGATGGAAGTAATCATTTCTTCCACACTAGCCCTGTGTAGGCCAGTAGCTCGTGTGAGTAGAGACAGACTGTTGAGTCCAGAGGCTCTACTCCCATTAGCCTTGAACCCGTAGGAACAAGACCCGGGCCTCCTTCAACCAGGGAGTGTCCGAGCTGTCCCAAAGGGCGCTCGGCGTCCTCCGAGGTACTTTCCATAGGGCAAGACCTAGAGACTAACAAGCCCCCCCCCCCATCTGGTCCTATGGACTCAAGACGGGATGGAAGTGGATACGCCACTTACGCGCGTCAACACTCAAGGTGAAGACTACCGAAAAACCTCGGTGGGGCCGCCTGGTGATCTAGCACACCTTCTAGTAGCTTTGCAGGCTAGTACCCGGGAGACTTAATGGCTTCCCTCAACCCCGTCCGAAGACGTACCCGATTCCCACGGGTTTCGGGAACACACTGCCCCCTCGAGTCCATCCCAATCCGAACAACTTCCGAAGGAGGGGCTCGGCTGTTCGGCCCGAGGTTCCTCTAGTAACGTCAGAGGTACCACGAGTGCTAGGGGTCCGCAGCGCCCGCACTTTGGCAGCTGAAAGGGACGGATCCCTTCCCCTACAGGAAAGAGTAGAGACAGACTGAAAAATTCAATGCCATAGCCAGGATTTGAACCACGGATCTCCCGCTGTCCGTGCGGTTGCTCTAAACCATTGAGCTACTATGGCCAACATGCCGACATGACATTAAATTCTCCAACTGACTCGTATGTTTCCCAGGTGGACCACTGGGGGTTTTCATATGCTATGAGACACGCAACTTCTGTGGCACCTTTTACTCATCTAAACCTTAGCCTACACACGACTAGTGTGGAAGAAATGATTATTTCCAGCAATTTACCTGAGTAACACACTGGTTTAACTATGAAGCTAACACGCACCCTCCAGTGCATAAAGCTTGTGATCGTGTGCACAGCCATTCACTGGAATGAAATATATTTCCTCCCATCGCTTCTTTGAACAGTTATCGCCCTGAGAAGGATGATACCAAAATTAAAGGATTGAAATAAGTAATGAATCATGATGGATTTCAAAGGAGTCTTTTATATTTGTTACGACACGAACAGGTGCAGTTGGTTCAGTTGTGTAACAAAAGACAAGGGAAAAACAAAATTCTAAGGGACAGCACTTGACTGTTTGAATAGGCATTCTTCGGACCCTTAATAATGGCATCACAAAATAGTCACAAAGGGAATCTTTGGTTGAATGAAGAGGGCTTCCAGAAAGTGAAAGCTACACACCCACGCGCAGCTGTGGACGGCAGTCTTGGGTGTAAGGCCGATTAGGGCAGTCTTCCTCTTCTGTCTTGGTCGAGGGCAGACCAGATGTGATGAGAGAAGATATTTGTCGGTTTATACGTAACTAACTAAGTATTATCGAGTAATAAGCTTTCCACCTTCAGTCTCTCCCAACAGTGATATATTGGTAACCCTTGGTCGGCAACTTCAAGTTTGATGTTCTGATAAAAGGAAGCAGTTATTAAATAAGTTTGAAACGGGTATTCCAGTGTCATTAAAACTATCCTTCTCATACATGCTCACGCATACCCTGGGAGAAACCTCATTGCTTTACCCTGAGCTAAACACTATTTGTTTCAAACTGTAGCGAAGGTGGAACTGTGCGCCATCCATTTTATTATTGCTTCAAACTGTCCCGCCAAAGTGGAACTCTTTGCTCACCCAGCATTAATTTTTTATCAAGGATCTGGTGAGTACAGTGGATGTGGATGTTCTCGATTGACTTCGTTGACACACACTTTGTGAAGCTAAAAGATGTTCAGAGTTTTGGCTATTTCTTCCATAGTAATACGTCGAGCTTCTATCAAAATTCATAGTCTCACAATGAAATGATACTGCGATTTTTTTTAAATTTACGTCCTCCAACGTTAAGTCATATCGCACGATGAATGAAATGAGCAAAATGATGCTCAAATGAGTCCAGGGTCCATAGAGCTTAGATTTACCCGACATTCGTCTTTCAGGATAAGGCAAAGCCCCGGAAAAACCGTTATCCAGGGAACTCACCCTAACCGACATTCGAACTCGGGACCGCTTGAACGTGAGGCAGACACGCTACCGTCTACGCTACCGAGGCGGGCTGATAGTGACATAAATAAATAATTGCAATAAATGCTTTACGTGTGTTAAAATCATTGCAGCATGTACTGTATGCCCACGACAAGAAAGGAAGGAATGTGTAACGTAATCACTTTTGCTGGCCGCACGGTGTTTATGCTCACCTTCCCAGTATGACAAGGATGCTAGGTTCGTTTAAAATACACAAGTGTTGTCACATAGCTCAACTATACATAATACCTATCGCTGCGACTAACATTAGATCTGGCAGCATGCGTGACTCATATGCACTCTCATACACTCATTTCCTAGTAAACAGATCCATTAACAGAGCAGATTAACCGTTCAAGCTTCTGTCCCTCTTCAGGCCCTGCTTGACTTCTTGTGGTGGGTAGACAGTACCTATCACTGCAGTTACTACAAGAAATAGTAGATCTGGCAGCATGCGTGACTCATATGCACTCCCATACACCCATTTCCTAGTAAAGAGATGCACTAACAGAGCAGATAAACAGTTCAAACCCCTCTCCGCTTCATTCTTCTCTTGCCTTCTTGTAGTGGGCAGACAGTAAGAAGTCCGAATGAGAATCACCAGCGAGGAAATAATTTAGGAGCTAAGGAAAAGCCTTCTGGACGTTAGTTAGTATCAGTTATTCCAGAGATTGTTAGGTATCAGGGCTGTTCAATAAAGAATGATCACAATTCTTTTTGACAACGTACCTTTACTCATCCTCATAATTTAGATGGCCCTTCTCAAAATAGTCTTCCCTGAATGCGATGCATATGTCCCAGCGTTTCTGCCAGTCTTCAAAGACATGTTGGAAATGAGAGATCCTTCAAAATCGCCTCCGCAGCCTTCACCACTGCTTATGATGATGGATAATGACTCCCAAGAAGGCGTTTCTTCAAGTTAGGGAATAGAAAAAAGTCACATGGGGCTAAATCCGGACTACAGGGAGGGTGAGGGATGCACATCACGTTGATTTTTGCAAGATATTCAGCAACAACATTGGCAAAATGCGGCCGCGCATTATCGTGATGCAGCATCCAGCCTGCTTCACGGAAATGTGGTCTTTTGCGCCTGATATGGACTTGTAATGCTTTCAGGAGATCCCTGTAGTATTGTCCAGTTACTGATGTGTGTGCAGGTACAACATGATGATAAACTATTCCATGAATATCAAAGAATGAGATGACCATAACTTTCCCAGCAGAAGCAACCACTTTTGCTTTTTGGGGGGGTTGGTGATGAAGGAGATTTCCACACTTAGCTTTGCTGTTTGCTCTCAGGATCAAAATGATGTAGCCAAGTTTCATCAGCAGTGATTACGTTTGAAAGAAATTACGCATCTTCCTCTAACATCAACTTTAACTGCATGTTACATCCATTGCAGTGGTAGGCGATACTGAACATGTGTGAACTTGCCTGATTCTCTCAGGCGGACACCAGGAGTACCAACTATGAAACTACTACGCCGTGTTTGTTTCACATTAAGCTAACAGAATATAATAAGATTGAAAGTAGTATTGCATGAGTCAAAATAACACATGAACTCCATAGTGGAAGGCACGTTTTCAAGCAGTAGACAAGATTTGTTGCTTTGTAATGGAAGTACGTCGATGCAGTCAAGGTTGCTAAGAGTGCAGCATTGCTAAGGTTATTTAGAAAATGCTAAAGAAGAGTTCGCACAAAACTTGGAGCCAGTTTGCGTGAATCAAAGAAATAAATTCGCTCTGTCAGCTGTTCTCCGTATTGCGAATGAGGTTAATGAAAATTTAAGGACACAGCCGGACGCCCTGCCGCAGAAATGGGGTCCAGATGCGCCTATACAAACAAACTGCCGACAAGCATGCCATATTGACCTGTATCTCGGGGACAGACACCGACGGTACAATACACGTGTAACAGTCACACCACATCACTCCAGGATCTCTTAGGACCTTTGGGGTACCAAGCTATTGGGCCCTTAATTATATTCCACAATCATTTATTTTTACTAGACCTAAGCACCTTCCTATCACACTAACAACATTCAAAGTCTACCTTCTGCACCACATTATTACGTTGTCCATATCTCGAGAAACTACTGTCTTCCACATATCTAGATTTCACCGGAAATATGCGTTTTGAGCTCCCCTAACTGCAAGAACAGCTTAACTCCAAATAAAATATCGGATAAATACCAAATTTCAAATATTTAAATTAATAAAACAATTAAATGATCCGATATATCTAATGCTTTGGGAAAAGATATTTATTTTAGAAAACAAACATCGCGTAATGAATTTTGAAATATGAAACAATTGTTTTGACTCATATTTAAAAGGGGTTTGAAAGATTTATAAATTTATAAAAGTAAAACAAACAAAATTGTCCAAAGTATAAACTTGAAAGAAGCATAGGGACAGTGAAGCACAAATTAATACAAAAGTGAATCGAGAAGATATTGACACATTGCTTCACTCACACTGTTTATTCACAGGACATGTTTCAAGAGCTCTCGCTCCTATCATCAGCTGATACTCGACTACTGCAAATTGTAGTGGTTTCCTCTTTCTCCGTTTTGTCAATAGATGGCGTGATGTACTTGTCAAAGATGTCCGGTGGTGGAGTTTCAAAATTCATGACTCTATGACGATTTTTGTTAATGAAGATTTTTTTCCCATACGGAAAGGTCTATGGGGTGATTAACATATTTTATTAGAGATGTTTGCAAGTTGATGTCATGTCTAGTATTCAAAAAATGAAAAGCTACTGCTGATTTTTCTGTTTCACCATTTTTAATGTTTCTTATATGTTCTTTAGTTCTGATGTTAATATTTCTTTTTGTTTTTCCTATATAAATTTTAGGGCAAGTTTCACATTTGATCTCATAGATTCCTGGTTTTTCTTTTGTAGTGATTGAGTTTTTGGGAGGGCCTTTTAACAAATTTCTGATATTAACCCTATTTTGAGGTGCAAGAGTTATGTTGTGTTTTGAGAAGATTTTTTGGAATTTGTTATAGGCTGATGGGTGGAAGGTGAATTTTTTAAAAAGTTTTTTCTCTTTTTCTCCTGTAGGTTCTAGGGTGGTGGTTTCTTTTATTTTCTTAGCTTTGCTGAGTCTGTTAACTGTTTTGTCTACTAAATTTGGGTTGAAACCGTTGGATATAGCTACTTTTTTATGTGTAGGTATTCTTCTTGATAATCTTCTCTGTTTAGTGGAAAGTTGATCATCCAAAAGATTAAACTGTTGAAAATGGCATGTTGGTGTTGTTTTGGGTTGAAACTGTTGTTCTTGATGTAATTATCTGTGTGTGTCGGTTTCCTGTAAATACCAAAGGTGAGTTTGTTGTTCATTTTTTTGATCTTGATGTCCAAAAAGGGGAGCACACTATCCTCTTCTGCTTGCAATGTAAATTTTATAGCTGGATTTTGTATATTCAAAAGTTTAAGACTATCTTGTATGAGTTTTTTAGGTACTATTGCAAAAATGTCGTCAACATAGCGATACCACACTTTGAAGTAATTTGGAAAAGTTTTTGTGATATGTGTTTCAAAAGCACTCATAAATAAATCTGCCAAGAAGGGAGACAATGGGTTGTCCATAGCTAGGCCCGTTTTTTGTTTATAGCTCTGTCCATTAAAGCTGAAAAAATTTTGATTGATACAAATTTCTGTAATTTGTGAAAGTTCTTCTATTTCTTCAGATGTTACTTGTATTGATTCCAGCCATTTTTTGAGAAGTGGAATAAGCTCATTGGTAGGTATACTTGGATATAAAGAAATGACGTCAAAGGAAACTAAAGCATCTGTAGAGTTGATCTTTGTGTCCTTCAGGAGATTTAACAATTCAAACGAGTTTTTGATAATATAATGATAATAATAATATTATAATAATAATTTTTGATAATATAATGAAACATGTCCTGTGAATAAACAGTGTGAGTGAAGCAATGTGTCAATATCTTCTCGATTCACTTTTGTATTAAACAAAATTGTGTAAAATATATATGTAATTTTGTGATTGGCCGTAGTAATAATTGTATTACGTAATGTAGTGACGTAGTAGTAAATCGGCCAATCATATAAAAGTAATATATGAGTAGCGATAGTAACGAAGGATTAAATAAACTTGATGTAGAAACCGAATGAAAATTCGTCTTTGTTTCTGGAACGCCGAAAGGATCGGACGCTTTTTAAATTGCTCGAAAATATTTAAGTGTGAGTTCATTTTGAAGTATTAGATTGATTCCGAACACAGTATAAAGTTTTGTGATAGGAATTGCAATGGATTTGGTGTTAAAAGGAATAAACAAAAGATTGATTTCTTATAGAAATTCAAATTAACAATCTTAATGATTTCTTCACTCGTTACCATCCTTGTAACTTAGAGTTTTCATTGCTCGCAAGTAAGAATATAACAGAAGAATATTAAAAGCTAGCCGAGGCATAATTAAGGATTTTCCTGATAACTTCGGGGAACACCTTCATCAAGTTATAATATTTTGGACGAAGGTAACATCGACGAAGTAAGACCAACGACGGGAAATGAAATACCCGCACGAATCTTGCTATATATGTTGCGACAACTTTGGGGCATCGAAACCCACAACAACGGAGAAATACCGCTACATATGTCGCCACAACTTGGGGATCATAGCATCTTCAATCATCGCACGAGTAGCAGAATAGAAATCCTGTTACGAATACCGGCAGTCGATTCTGTTTTTAAATTTGTTTTATTTTCAGATGTTGGTAGTACTAACAAGGACATATCAACATCTAGCGTTTGTAACGATGACGACAGCTTTGTTTCTGGCTGAGAATGTGTAAAAGTTTTACATGAAATTGCGATCCCGGACAATTTATAAGAAAAGTATAATCATTTCTTATAAGATAAGTGAAGTTTTAAGTTACAGATAGATATGTTGATGATATTTTTGCTATTGTTCCTAATAAACTCATAAACGATGCTTTGAAAGTACAAAATTTGCAATATAAAGCTATAAAATTCACATTAGAGACTTAAATTGATGGAATTCTTCCTTTTCTAGATCTAAAGATAATAAGAAATAATAATAAATTAAACTTTGGTATTTATAGGAAGTCTACTCATATTGATAATTTTTACCCGCCTCGGTAGCGTGGTGGTAGCATGTCTGCCTCACGTTCAAGAAGTCCCGAGTTCGAATCTCGGTCAGAGTGTTACCTGGATAAGGCTTTTCCGGGGTTTCCCTTATCCTGAAAGACGATTGTCGGGTACCTCGAAGCTCTATGGACCCTGGGCTCATTTGAGCATCATTTCGAAGTGAAGTTTTAAGTTACAAATAGATATGTTGATATTTTTGCTATTGTTCCTAATAAACTCATAAACGATGCTTTGAAAGTACAAAATTTGCAAGATAAAGCTATAAAATTCACATTAGAGAATCAAATTAATGGATTCCTTCCTTTTCTATATCTAAAGTTAATAAGAAATAATAAATTAAACTTTGGTATTTATAGGAAGTCTATTCATTATGATAATTTTTGCCCGCCTCGGCAGCGTGGTGGTAGCATGTGAAAGAGAAAATAACAGAATTGTTCGCCGAAAAGAAGTACAGCAGAACTATTTGGGGATATGGTAGCCATTACTCCACTCTAGCGATAAAACGCCTGAACTAATTGAACTTCGTAGGAGTATAGATGGCGGCACGATGTTATTCTATCACTTTTGGTCTTTGGAAGTGGAAGAAATATTAAAATAGGAAAGCAAATTTGTAAAAAATAAGTGTTATCAGTTTATAAATTAAAAATGTATAGATATGGAATAGTTTCATGTATCACATTTTTGCGTTTTGTTCATTAATGAGAAATAAAAAATGTATTTTGCGCATAAATGTCTCCTATATAACCTTCAAATAAAGTAAGACGCAAATCAATTACTACGTTTATACCATTGACTTTATTACAATTTTTGGAAGGGATTGGGTCACTTAGTGAGTCCAATCCCTCATATCGTTTATTCCACTCAGCAATCCAATGCCCGCCTTGGTAACGGGATAGTAGTAAGTCTGCCTCACGTTCAAGAGGTCCCGAGTTCGAATCTCGGTTTAGGTGAGTTACTTGGATAAGGCTTTTTCCGGGGTTTTCCCTTATCCTGAAAGACGAATGTCGGGTAACTCTAAGCTCTATGGACCCTGGGCTCATTTGAGCATCATTTCGCCCATTCCATTCATCGTCCGATATGACAACGTTAGAGAACGTAAAATTTAAAAAAAGGATAATTACATAAAAAATAAACGTTCCCTTTTCACACATGTTTTAAATAGTTTGATTTATAGATTAATAATTATGACCCTGAATAAAGATGAATTTAATAAAGAATATAAACATATTATTAATACTGTTTTAATTAATGGTTTAATAAAGACTTTGTAATAAAAATTGAAAAATTCAAATATCAAAAAACTTTTAATGATATTTATACCCATAAAAAATAAAAGATGATTATAATATTAAAAAATTTGCTTACCATCCTTGGGGTAATAAACATTTTAATTTTTTTAAAGAGTTTGGTATGACTTTAGTTCCTCAAAATAAATATCTGTTACATTTCTCTAAAAAATTATAAAATTCCTAATAATAAAAAAATCTGTTATTTATCAGTTTAATTGTTGCGATTGTGATAAAGTTTATATTGGAAAGATAAAACGTAATTTGGAAACCAGAACGAAAGAACATTTTCGTAACATTAAGTATAAACAGACTGATAATTCGGCGTAGCAGATCATTTTTAGTCATTTAACAATGAAATAAATCCAGAAGTTAAATTATTAATACAACTAAATGGTCTGATAGATTTAATGATTTGGGCAAACATATTTATTTTAAAAAACAAACATCGCATAATGAATTTTGAAATACAGGCAGTCGATTCTGTTTTAAAATTTGTTTCATTTTCAGATGTTGGTAGTACTAACAAGAACATATTAACATCTAGCGTTCGTAAAGATGGCAATAGTTTTGTTGTTTCCGGCTGAGGATGTCTAAACGTTTTACATGAAATCGCAATCCCGGACAATTTATAAGAAAATTATCATCATTTCTAAGTGAAGTTTTAAGTTACAAATTGTTATATTTGTATATATCAAATTTCATATTTCATTCCCGTTACTCTTAATTCAGTGTAGGCGTCACCAGCTGTTTTGACATAATTTATCTCTGCTCTTTGATCACTTTATTTTCCTTTCATCCTCCTCAAGAGAGAGGGAGAGAGGGGGAAAGCAAGGCTGTGCAATGACGATGGTAGAATGCAAATCAGTCTGCCTTGACGTTTTACCTTTCCTTTCAAGTAACAACTAGTTACTTTTCTCTACCGCTTATCCATGGCAGGTAGAGGAGCACTGTATTGTAATCTGCTATCAAAATTCATCGTAAATTGACATTCCTTTAATAAAATTTACCTCACCTGTTATATTTACACCACTGTCTCTACGAATTCTTACAACAACTATTTTTACAAAAGGTTTCTCACCAACATACTTCGTGCTAGTAAAAGAAACGTAGAAATGTTTTTTTTTTTTTTTTTTTTTTTTTTTTTTGCGTATTTCCTTCCAGATACAAGCAGAATAAAGTGATAAACAAATAAGAACATTCTATTTGACACAAGACATTGAAAATTCAAGAGCAGATAAATATAATAAGATAATATACCTCAAGAATTAAACTCTCTACAAGAAAATTGAAAAACTCTCAGATACTATGCGAAAAAAGGGGATGAAGTTTTATGGCCATCTTCTCAGAATGAACCCTAGCAGATTAACTAAATAAATCTTTGATTTCTTCCATAACCATCAACCAAAAACCTAACTGGTTTACAGAAACTGAAAAAGATTTAGCTGAATTAAGAATCACAGAAAATTAATTACTTGACGGGATAGCGAAAGTAATAACTAAAAATGAAAATATAAGGTTTAAACATAAATTTACTTTACAATCCAAACCCCAATATCTCGGCAGAAGAAAAGAGAAAAAGATCACATAGAATGAAGAAATATTGGGGACTAAGAAAAGAACAACACATAAAGAGGGTGTAACGAAAAGAAGCAGGTCAAAAACCTTATCTCCATAAACGGCATAAATGGTATACCATAGTGACATCTACATTTTTGCGTAGTAACACTTTGTCTATTTCTTACAGTTTGCCAGTTATACAAAAGTCATCAAGAGAACAGAGCATTTCTGACAACATTCAAGACATGCATTTCATTTGTTACGAAAATATCTTAAAAGAAATGTAAGTCACTTTTTAAAAAATTCAAAGTTTTCCAAAAGTATTCCATATAAAAGGTAGTTTGTGCTGGGGACATTTTCAACTTAAACTTTAAGTTTGGTAGATAGAGTCAACATGAAAAATTCAATGCCACGGCCGGGATTTGAACCACGGATCTCCTGGTTTCCGTCCAGTTGCTCTAACCCATTGAGCTACCATAGTCAACGTGCCGTCCTGACATTAAATTGTCCAGTTGACTCATATATTTCCCCGGTAGACCACTAGGGGCTCTCGCATCCGAGATAGACCGTTTGTGGCGACTTACTATCGTAAGTACTTGAGTCCCAGGCTTTATCATTTAACTGTTATTATTTCAGTTAATTGATGGAAATTAATCATTTCTTCACATTAGCCATATTTAGGCTAAGGTTTCTGATAGATAGAATCAACATACAAAAATTTAATGCCACGGCCGGGATTTGAACCACGGATCTCCTGGTTCTCGTCCAGTCGTTCTAACTCATAGATCTACCATGGTCAACGTGCCGTCCAGATATTAAATTCTCCATGTGACTCATATATTTCCCTGGTAGACCACTAGGGGCTCTCGCATTCGAGATACACCGTTTGTGGCGACTTCTTATCTTAAGTACTTGAGTCCCAGGCTTCATCATTTAACTCTTATTATTTTAGTTAATTGATGGAAGTTAATCATTTCTCCACACTAGCCGTATATAGGCTAAGGATTTTGATAGTCAACATGAAAAATTTAATTCCATGGCCGGGATTTTAACCACGGATCTACTGGTTTCCGTCCAGTCGCTCTAACTCATCGAGCTACCATGACCAACTTCTCGTCATGACATTAAATTCTCCATTTGACTCGTATATTTTCCCGGTAGACCACTAGGGGCTCTCGCATTCGAGATACACCATTTGTGGCCACTTACTATCGTAAGTACTTGAGTCCCAGGCTTCATCATTTAACTCTTATTATTTTAGTTAATTGGTGGAAAAAATCATTTCTTCACACAAGCCGTATATAGGATAAGGTTTTTGATAGAGTCAACATAAAAACTTCAATGCCATGGCCGGGATTTCAACCACGGATCTACTGGTTTCCACGCAGTCGCTCTTACCCATTGAGCTACGATGGCCAACTTGCCGTCCTGACATCATGTTTACATTATATGGATAGTGTAAAGAAATAATTAATTTCCATTAGCATAAATAAAAAGATGTTAATGCTGATTTGATATCAGGACGGCACGTTGGCCATGGTAGCTCAATGGGTAAAAGCAACTGGACGGAAACCCGAAGATCCATGGTTGAAATCACGGCCATGGCATTGAATTTTTCACGTTGACTCAATATATCAAAAACCTTATCCTATATACGGCTAGTGTTAAGAAATGATTACCTTAAATCTAAGTTTGATACTTAGCCGAAAGCTATCTTGTTCACAGAAACGAAACGTTTCATAAACTGCTTTTTTAAAGGATTTACAGGACCTCAAATCGTGTATCTTCAGTAAAATCTCGGTGTGCAATATTCACTCGTTATTCGTTTGTTTTCAGCGATATCTACAAACAACGTGCAATTTCAAAGCCAGCATATAGTGACAGACTTTTAAACATGCAACTACACTATTCCTCTCAAGAAGGCATTTCTGTAGAATGGGTAGAGAATGTTGTATGAATCCAAGAGCGAGCTGTGTGGGCGAGAGATTAATGTTGTGTACCGTTGTAATGTAACCGCCGCCTGATCTTTGTTCAAATAAGCGGGTCATTAAAATTCCTACAGCCATACTGCTTTCCTGTTCGGGTCTTCTAAGAATTCTGCTGCTGCTTTGAATTTAGACTCTGCATCAACTTCACAAATCAAACCTTGGGATCGGTTCTTGGCAAAGTTTTGTTTGTAAAGGTCCAGGAGGAGATACAAGTATTCCACATCTAGTCACACAAACATTTACAATATTTATCCTTATTCTTTCTTGCTAAACGTGATAAACTTTTACAGAAACAGTTCCATTACAGCTTTCTTTATAGGTACAAAGGGAATAGCGATAGTCAAACGTAACAGGTGAATGCTACATAATGGCCTTAACCCTACACTGCATGAATTGTTTTTTTAACTTCAAAAAATATATGATTGAGAAAGCTCGACAAAGACTAACACAAATATATACAAAAAATATTACCATTTACATAGGAGGTCTGAAAAGTTTCCGACCTAATAAAGATACAATACATTTTTTCAGATTTTATTTTTAACATAGTCTCCTTGTAATTCTATACACTTCTCCCAGCGATGCTCCCATCTCTGTAACCAGTCCAAATAGCACTCGGCGTTTTTCAACCTAGCCTCCTTGTAACTCTACACACTTCTCCCAGCGATGCTCCCATCTCTGTAACCCGTCCAAATAGTACTCGGCGTTTTTCAACATAGTCTCCTTGTAACTCTATACACTTCTCCCAGCGATGCTCCCATCTCTGTAACCAGTCCAAATAGCACTCGGCGTTTTTCAACCTAGCCTCCTTGTAACTCTACACACTTCTCCCAGCGATGCTCCCATCTCTGTAACCCGTCCAAATAGTACTCGGCGTTTTTCAACATAGTCTCCTTGTAACTCTATACACTTCTCCCAGCGATGCTCCCATCTCTGTAACCAGTCCAAATAGCACTCGGCGTTTTTCAACATAGTCTCCTTGTAACTCTACACACTTCTCCCAGCAATGCTCCCATCTCTGTAACCCGTCCAAATTGTACTCGGCGTGTTTCAACATAGTCTCCTTGTAACTCTACACACTTCTCCCAGCAATGCTCCCATCTCTATAACCCGTCCAAATAGCACTCGGCGTTTTTCAACATAGTCTCCTTGTAACTCTACACACTTCTCCCAGCAATGCTCCCATCTCTGTAACCCGTCCAAATTGTACTCGGCGTGTTTCAACATAGTCTCCTTGTAATTCTATACACTTCTCCCAGCGATGCTCCCGTCTCTGTAACCCGTACAAATTGTACTCGGCGTGTTTCAACATAGTCTCCTTGTAACTCTACACACTTCTCCCAGCGATGCTCCCATCTCTGTAGCTCGTCCAAATAGTACTGCGCGTTTTTCAACATAGTCTCCTTGTAACTCTACACACTTCTCCCAGCGATGCTCCCATCTCTGTAACCCGTCCAAATAGTACTCGGCGTTTTTCAACATAGTCTCCTTGTAACTCTACACACTTCTCCCAGCGATGCTCCCATCTCTGTAATCCGTCCAAATAGTACTCGGCGTTTTTCAACATAGTCTCCTTGTAACTCTACACACTTCTCCCAGCGATGCTCTCATCTCTGTAACCCGTCCAAATAGTACTCGGCGTTTTTCAACATAGTCTCCTTGTAACTCTACACACTTCTCCCAGCGATGCTCCCATCTCTGTAACCCATCCAAATAGTACTCGGCGTTTTTCAACATAGTCTCCTTGTAACTCTACACACTTCTCCCAGCAATGCTCCCATCTCTGTAACCCGTCCAAATTGTACTCGGCGTGTTTCAACATAGTCTCCTTGTAATTCTATACACTTCTCCCAGCGATGCTCCCGTCTCTGTAACCCGTACAAATTGTACTCGGCGTGTTTCAACATAGTCTCCTTGTAACTCTACACACTTCTCCCAGCGATGCTCCCATCTCTGTAACCCGTCCAAATAGTACTCCGCGTTTTTCAACATATTCTCCTTGTAACTCTACAGACTTCTCCGAGCGATGCTTCCACATCTGTAACCCGTCCGAATACTCCTCGGCGTTTTTCAACATAGTCTCCTTGTAACTCTACACACTTCTCCCAGCGATGTTCCTATCTCTGTAGCCCGTCCAAATAGTACTCAGCGTTTTTTAACATAGTCTCCCTCTAGCTCTGCACACTTCTCCCAGCGATGCTGCTCTCTGTAACCCGTCCAAATAGTACTCGGCGTTTTTCAACATAGTCTCCTTGTAACTCTACACACTTCTCCCAGCGATGCCCCAATCTCTGTAACCCGTCCAAATAGTACTCGGCGTTTTTCAAAATAGTCTCCTTGTAACTCTACACACTTCTCCCAGCGATGCTCCCATCTCTGTAACCCGTCCAAATAGTACTCGGCGTTTTTCAACCTAGCCTCCTTGTAACTCTACACACTTCTCCCAGCGATGCTCCCTTGTATATAACCCGTCCAAATAGTACTCGGCGTTTTTCAACATAGGCTCCTTGTAACTCTACACACTTCTCCCAGCGATGCTCCCATGTATATAACCCGTCCAAATAGTACTCGGCGTTTTTCAACCTAGCCTCCTTGTAACTCTACACACTTCTCCCAGCGATGCTCCCATGTATATAACCCGTCCAAATAGTACTCGGCGTTTTTCAACCAAGCCTCCTTGTAACTCTACACACTTCTCCCAGCGATGCTCCCATGTATATAACCCGTCCAAATAGTACTCGGCGTTTTTCAACATAGGCTCCTTGTAACTCTACATACTTCTCCCAGCGATGCTCCCATGTATATAACCCGTCCAAATAGTACTCGGCGTTTCTCAACATAGTCTTCTTGTAACTCTACACACTTCTCCCAGCGATGCTCCCATCTGTGAAACCTGTCCAAATAGTACTTGGCGTTTTTCAACATAGTCTCCTTGTAACTCTACACACTTCTCTCAGCGATGCTGCCATCTCTGTAACCCGTCCAAATAGTACTCGACGTTTTTCAACATAGTCTCCTTGTAACGCTACATACTTCTCCCAGCGATGCTCGCATCTCTGTAACCCTTCCAAATAGTACTCGGCGTTTTTCAACATAGTCTCCTTGTAACTCTACACACTTCTCCCAGCGATGTTCACATCTCTGTAACCCGTCCAAATAGTACTCGGCGTTATTCAACATAGTCTCGTTGTAACTCTACACACTTCTCCCAGCGATGCTCCCATCTCTGTAACCCGTCCAAATAGTACTCGGCGTTTTTCAACATATTCTCCTTGTAACTCTACAGACTTCTCCCAGCGATGCTCCCATCTCTGTAACCCGTCCAGATAGTACTCGGCGTTTTTCTCTGTAAAATAACTGTTCACGAAGGTGATTGCCTCTTCATTTGACGAGAATCTCTGTCCTCCGACCCCAATTCTCAGATAAAAGAACAAAAAGAAGTCGCTTGTGGCTAGATCTGGTGAGTAAGGCGGATGGTCAAGCAGTTCAAACCGTAATTCGTAGATTGTCGCCATTGCAACCACTGATGTGTTGTCTTGGTGAAACAGGATTTTCTTATTCTGCAAATCTGTCCGTTTTCCCGCATGTTCTGAATTCAGCTTGTCAAATAATGATGCGCAGTATGCTCCTGCAATGGCTTTTCCTTTTCGAGGATAATCGGTTAAAATAACTCCATGACTATCCCAATAAACAGTCGTCATCACTTTCCCTGCTGAAAAAGCAGTTTTTGCTGATTTTGGAGCCGGTTCCTCCTTGGCAGTCCACTGTTTGGACTGTTCTTTTTTGTTTTTTTTTTTCCGGTGTGTAATGGTGTATCCAAGTTTCATCTACAGTAATTAATCGGCGCCAAAACTCGGATTTATTCTGCCTAAACTGCCCCAACAGAGCGTAGGAAATGTGCATTCCAGCACGGTTTTTGGTCTAACGTGTGCAAACGCGGCACCCAACGCGCGGGCAGCTTTCTCATGTCTAAAGGTTAATTTAATGTGTCAAATACGTTATTGTGACATATCCATAGCCTCTACTATCTCTCTCGCCTTATTTCGGCGGTCATCTAGCACCATTTGGTGAACTTTGGCGATGTTTTCACCGGTAGTTACACATTTTGGACGTCCAGAACGTTCGTCGTCTCCCAAGCTGTTACGGACACATTTAAATTCAGCTGCCCAAAATTTCACTGTGGTAAATGATAGTGCAGAGTACCCAAACACAGAATCCAACTCATCTTTGATATGCGTAGGCATATTGCCTTTCAAAAACAAATATTTAATGACAGCTCGATACTCGATTTTGTCCATTTTCATAAAAACACTCACATCAACTCACTCAAACGACTGTTACATAACAACTGAGCGTCCAAAATGGCTGAAACTTTGGTGAGCAACTGTCAACAGATGAATAACGAAATTGACTAGCATTTATTTTCGAGTGCTGCCATCTTCATGTTGAGGTCGGAAACTTTCCAGACCACCCTCGTGCACACACAAAGATAAGCGCGTCATTTTTAAATGATATTTTTTTTACTCAGGGGATAGAAAATATGTATCCCTAATGAAATCATGGTATGCTTTTTCGGTGAAATACAATACTAGCTCTATGTATTATAATTAAGTAGTAGAGAAAGCAAATATAAAATTTAAATACCCCTTGTTAGAAAATATTTGGTGCTACTTGTACCCAGTAATATAAAATGCTGAACTAAATGAACCTTTTAAGAAATGAGTACCTAAAACATTTCGGAGCCCGAACTGTTAAACATACCTGGTATCGGCAATATCATTACCAGAGACAATCCAGGGGGGAAAACTTACTGAAGCAGACTGACCAGATGGTAACTCAACCCAGAATGCATTTAAACCTTGAACACAAGGTGTTTTACGAAAGCTGTTCAATAAAGAATGATCATGATTTCTTACTGTCATAACTTTTTGCACTACAATTCAATCTTAATATATTCTTTTAGCTTAATGTGAAACAAACACGCCGTAGTAGTTTCACTGTTGGTACTCCTGGTTTCCACATGTGAGAACCAGGTAAGTTCAGACATGTTCAGTATCCCCTACCGCTGCAATAGAGGTAACACGCGAGGAACAATATGCGGCTTTGAAATTTTGCTTTCGTCTCAACAAATCTTCAGTTGAGGCCTATGGAGAGTCTGTTCTTCCCTACAGCACAGCTCGAAGGTGGTTTAAAATGTTTAAAGAGGGGAGACAATCAATTGCAAAGGAAGGTGGACCCGGTGCTCCAGTTACTGCTCTTACGGAAGAAAACATCAACACTGCTGCTGCCATTGTGAGAGAGGATCGACGAATTACCTTAAGATCACTTTCTGAAATACTGAACATTTCATTGGGTGCCACCCACAAGTTGGTGACAGAAACATTACACATGAGACGTGTTTGTGCGCGATGTGTTCCAAGACTGTTGATTCCCGAACAAAAGGACATTCGTATGCAGGTCTGCATGCAGTTAAGTTGATGTTAGAGGAAGATCCGGAGTTTCTTTCAAACGTAATCACTGCTGATGAAACTTGGCTACATCATTTTGATCCTAAGAGAAAACAGCAAAGCTCAGTGTGGAAATCTCCTTCATCATTTACCCCCCCCCCCCAAAAAGCAAAAGTGGTTGCTTCTGCTGGGAAAGTTATGGTCATCTCATTCTTTGATATTCATGCAATGGTTTATCAGCATGTTGTACCTGCACACACATCAGTAACTGGACAGTACTACAGGGATGTCCTGAAAACATTGTAAGTTCATATCAGGCGCAAAAGACCACATTTCCGTGGAGCAGGCTGGATGCTGCAACACGATAATGCGCGGCCGCATATTGATAGATAGTTTTATTCACCTTAGGAATACAATATTCATGGCTTCATCAAATTTGTACCCATAAGAATAATACATTTCTTATGAGTAATACAATTATGAATAATACAATAGTAATTAAATAATACAATAGTGATTAAAGTAATGCAGTAGTAATAACAGAATAATAATACAAATAGTAATTAACAATAATGCAACTTAGGTCACATAATAGTTTAATGTATTACATTTTTAAGAACTAGGCTGTAAGAGACATAATTTTTACCAAAAAAATCAATATTTACTTTATCATTTAATTTTACTTCTTAGAAACTCATCTGTTGTCTGTGACAGTACTTTTAGTAGGATATTTTTTACAGCTTTTCTGAATATTACCAGTATCACCTCCGAAGTTGCACAGGTATTTATTCACAAACATCATTTTAGGAAGCATTGATATGTTGAAATGCTGTTGCTGAATATCTTGTAAAAATCAACGTGAATGCATCTCTCACCCTCCCTATAGTCCGGATTTAGCCCCATGTGACTTTTTTCTATTCCCTAACTTGAAGAAACGCCTTCGTGGGAGGCATTATCCATCATCAGAAGCAGTGGTGAAGGCTGCGGATGCGATTTTGAAGGATCTCTCAAAAATGGTTTCCAGCATGTCTTTGAAGACTGGCAGAAACGCTGGGACAAGTGCATCGCATTCAGGGGAGACTATTTTGAGAAGAAACATAAAAAATTATGAAGCTGAGTTAAGATAAGCTGTCAAAAAAATTGTGATCATTCTCCCTCGTATAACTAAAAAGTATACGAATGAAAAATAAAACACTTAAGTGAAAGGGAAAGTAGGAGAGGATACCTTCCGCCACTGAGTCTCGCGTGCGCATAAGAAAACCACAGTAGCAAGACTTCCGGTGCCTGACTCCAAGAGTTGATGCGAATTTGTTTGTGTGCAGTTGCCGCCACTGAGTCACGCTTATGAGCAGAAACAGTTGCCGCGTCAAAGAGCTCATTTGAATGTTGTCAGGATGAAGGAGCATAAGAAAGGGAAAGTTCCATACCGCCACTGAGTCTGGCTTGCGTGCAGGAAAACCGCAGTAGCATGCAGAAAAGGAGGTTTGGTTCCTGGCTCAAGAAGTCGGCCGATTGCCGCATCGTCAGCACAAACCTTGTTTAATTTCGCTACAAAGTAGTTAACACGCTATCTGCTCCTTCTAATCGACTCAAACGGAATCCACTGATGTTACCTTGTACCCCACTTTAAGGTTTTCACAGTTGCAAGTCATGATTACGTGTCATTTATTAGCCATGGTGAATATTTTTTAATTTCGCGGAAATATTCACGCAAAATTAATGAGTAATGACATGGTTGAAATAAAAACTTACAGGTAACTAGAGTAATACAACTACTAAAACCTTTTCTCCAAATTAAAATATCTTACTTGAAATTAGCAGACAGTAGGTAACATGAATAAAACATCAGATATCGCCAAACTGTAGCATACAACAAGTTGTGATATTTTCGCTCTGTTCTTTTGTCGGTCACAACTAAGTTATATGTATAGAAAAATCTCTCACTGTCAGCGTTTGACATCGACAACCAAAGACATTGAAGGGACTTTTCACAGAAATTACTGTAAGAATCAGCTTTTGAGTGCTGTTACTATATCTAATCTGTTATCGTTACCATCATGACTTTGCTGTTCAACAATGTCACAAAGCTCTTTGTAACAAAGAAGCAAGTAATAGCACTGGTTTTAAATTCATTTAATTGTTTAAACGCTGCCATTACATGATTTAAATCACATATACTTGATTTAGTAACTAGCCTAGAAGGTTCAAACAAATGATCTAAAGCTTTAGTTAATTGATGGAAATTAATCATTTCTTCATACTAGCCGTATATAGAATAAGGTTTTTGATAGATACAGTCAACATGAAAAATTCAATGCCATGGCTGGGATTTGAACCACGGATCTCCTGGTTTCCGTCCAGTCGCTCTAACCCATTGGGCTACCATGGCCAACGTGCCGTCCTGACATTAAATTCTGCATTTCGACATGGTAGCTCAATGGGTTACAGCGACTGGACGGAAACCAGGAGATCCGTGGTTCAAATCCCAGCCATGGCATTGAATTTTTCATGTTGACTCTATCAAAAACCTTAGCCTATATACGGCTAGTGTGGAGAAATGATTAATTTCCATCGATTAACTAAAATTGTATTTTGTATTGAAAGTAGATGTACAAATGACCGTATCGAGTATCGAAGTGTGGGTATCGTGGCAAATATCGTGTATTGGTATTGGTCCATCCCTAGTATGTAACATGAAGAATAAGGTAGTTTTGTACAAGACTGAGCATTAAATCATTGCAAACAGTCCACTTAATGGAGAAAGAATGCAGTTGGACAGCCTACTTGTAAGGATGATCTCATCCTTTCTCTGGCAAGGACATCTTCAAACTAAACTTTGGCATTTCCTTTAAAATACTATATATTAAACACAATAGTTTTATATGCTGAATTTTCTTCAACCAGCTTCTGAAACCCTCTTTCATTGAAGTTAGTGAACTTGTGTATTTACAGTCCTGAACCATGAAGCCTAAATAAAGAGAAAATTGTGCATGAAAAAAGTGCAACTGGCTACAGGCTACGATATACAGAGACACCCATAAATAATCGGACAAAGCAGAGTACTAAGTTTTGAAAGTGAAAAACAACATTTGATGTGCTATTTTATTAAAATTAATGATAATCGACAGTTACACGGTTCCTTCTTGTAAGAAAATAAATATTATTTCACATAAAAATTATATAATGCGTACTTTAAGAACTAAAAAGAAATATGGCATTTTTTGGCCCTCAGAAGTAATCGGACATAACAAAAAATATGGCTTAGTACTTTTTGACTGTCCCTCTTCTTTTCACTACTTCTCGTAAACTATTTGGCTTGCTGTGAACCAGGTTTTTCAGGTAGGCTGTACCTCTCGCAACCTCTCCTTCAAGTGCTGCTTGGAGGTGATGGCCTTCTCCTGTTTATCCCATACTACTTCTATGGGATTAAGATCCGGGGACTGAGGGGGTGGATGCAGTACATGAGGACAGTTGTAAAGTAACCGTAGCTGTACAATGTGGGACGTATGCTTCGGATCATTATCCTGATAAAATGAAAAGCTGTCCAAATTACCCAACATTTCTGCACTTTGTTTTAAATTTTGCTTTAATAGTCTAAGATAGACATCCTTGTTCATGGTTGTGTCAATGAACACCAGCTTTCCCACTCCCGTAGAGGAAATACAGCCCCATACCATTACGCTCCCTCCGTCGTGTTTGACTGTGCCTTGTAAATTGCACTCTTCCAGCTCCGTGTTTGGTTTCCTCCACACAACCATCCTGCCATCGGAACCAGCAAGGTTGTATTTGCTTTCGTCACAAACAATAACTTGGTCCCACCAATCGGTTGTCTTGTTAACTAAGTCTTTGACAAATTGTAATCGCTTACTTTTATTCTTGCTGGAAATGTATGACATTTTTCTGGCTACGCGACCATTAACATCTTGTTTTCGCATGGCCCTTTTGACGGTTTCTGGGCTGCCAGTCCCAGTTCTTCCTGAATCTCAGTACAAATTACCGAAGCACTTTTACGCGGATTCCGTTTTACCTTCCGCATAATATAAGACTCCTGCCTATCGTTAAAAAGTTTTGGTCGTCCTGGCTTTGCCGAAATTCAATTCTGTCTTCATACTTATACCGGTGAATTATGTCACTAACTGTACTTTTGCTAAGATTCACAATCTCTGCTATTTCCCGATATGTTTTGTTCTTTTCATAGTGATAGATCACTGTCTCTGTTCAAAGATACTCTGCTTACCTCTGGCCCCATACTATGTTCTTGCCTTCTTCTTGGTGAACAGTTGACGTACTTCTACGATGTTGTTTTGTCCACTGACAGACTTCACCTACTCGTTTGTTTTGTGCTGTTCGCTTGTTTCTGTGTCGTAAACTTATGCTGTAAACAAGGTTGAATGGGGAAGCTCTTAGTTTAGCCACATTTTCATTCTCTATAGTGGATATTCATAGCAAATGATTTTTGCTTAACACAAGGAGTACCTTGAGATTGATAAAAACAATCTATCCTGCTTTATAGAGCAGTCCATAGTGAAATACAAAGTCATATTCGGGAGATAACCGGCTTCAGTCCCCAACTCGGCAGTAGAAGATCGAACCCAGTTGTAGTCACGACATTAGTCGATACCTACAACCTTTCTTGTTAAATGAAGGGTCGCACGTGGCCAGTAAAGTGACCCAGTTAGAGCTAGTGCCCTCCCGACCGACGGACCGACCACAGGTCAAAACCATTCCGTTTCCATAACAACCTCCACTGACAGGCCAATTAACATTTACTTCCAAAAGTAATGGAAACAAGAGAATTGTAAAATAAAACATTTCATTTGAAGCTAATCTGCTCTCTTATAAATCATGCACAACTGCCACGCAAGAGATAAGGCTCCGTCTACATTCAACTGTTTTGTAGGTACTTATATTAACTTCATTACCTCATTTCTTCGTTATCTACAATCACAAAACTGCTGCCGAATGAAGAAAAATTTACTATATACTTTGTAATTCTCAGATAAATAATTTATAAATTGCGAAACGTGTACTTTTTGTGAAATATTAACATGGAATTTCCCAGTAAATAACTTTCAAATAGAGAAAATAGCTTCATTTTGTTGTTCTTTTTTTAATTCTGCCAAGTGTCGCAGTATTTTTGCTAAAAATACATGTTTGGCATATTGATACGATACAATGTACATCTCGAGTTTTGTTCTCTTTACTGGAAATGACCTTCGTATGATTTTGTAGAACTGCTAAAGGAAACAGTGCCAGTACGTTATAGCTGCAGCGGTGTCATCTGGCGGAAGGTGCTCAAAGATTCAGTTATTGTTTTGTTTTTCTCCATCAACGGCCGTTATTATGATTTGTGAATGTATTTATTTTTTTTTTTTCGAAAAATACAGGGCATTCAGAAAATATTGCTGGCGTTTTGAAGTGACATATTTAAATATTTAAGGAAACAAATTTAGAGATAATACTTTATACGTGTTTTGAAGGAGTTTCTTTTGTTTTCCTTTCCTTTATTTTCTTTTGTTCTTGTTTTCCTTCCCCAAGTGCATTTTAATATGTGCCTCACCTCTGATTTCATTAAAATATGAACTTTAGCCTTCCGGAGTCGTTTTATAGACACCCGTATTTAAACTTGTTAACTTTATCTAACGTGTAAGTATTTATGTAGCTATGGCATTCCACCCAGAAATTAGATATCGACATCTTAGTGGAAATACATGTTTCAAGGGTTCTGAAAGAAAAGGTGCTGTTTAGAAGACGAAAAAAGTTGAGAAGCGGCGATGCGTGTGTGAGGGGAGAGAAAAAAGAGAACTGCATTAAGTCAAAAAGCAATGTCGGCTGTGTTGGCCTCGTAGCTCAGTCGGTAGAGCATCTGCTTGCCGTGTTAAAGGTCCCGGGTTCGATTCCCACAAAGATTATTCCTCATCTTCCCAAGAGTGCGAATGTGTACGTGATCTAATGATTAAAACCCAACGAATACGAGTTAACATCTTCGATATGTTCCAAAGGAGAACGGCCGCCGATATGACGATTGTAATTAAAGGCGGCGTATAAATGGAACAAATAAAAGGAATTACATGACTTTCTCCACTCACCCTTGAACAAACTATTTTTCTATTTACTTCGTGATAGAAATCGTTGTAGAAATACATGGGAATACAATAGCCTAGCTGGTGGCTATGCAAAGGCTTTGAAATTGCATTCTCTTTACACAACCAACATTAAAAAACGAATTAGGGCTTCCTATTTGAGAAAAGTACACGTATTTGAAAATTCAAAAGAATAATAAGGAATTCCTGAGAAACAAATCGATGTACTCTATATAAATTATTACTTTAACAAGAAGTACAGTTTCTTGTCTATCTCTGTAGAGTTTATAGGTTATAAAAGTGCATTCAATTTAAAAACAATAATACCTCAAACAGTTCTATTTGTCACTTACCTAAACAATTGGCTTGAGCTTCTTTCTCACACCTTTAACTCCAATGGTCATATCGGCGACCGTTCTCCTTTGGAACATAGCGAAAGTGTTAACTCGTATTCGTTGGGTTTTAATCATTAGATCACGTACACATTTATACCCCGCCTTTAACTGCAATGGCCATATCGGCGACCGTTCTCCTTTAGAACATAGCGAAAGTGTTAACTCGTATTCGTTGGGTTTTAATCATGAGATCACTACACATTTATACCCCGCCTTTAACTGCAATGGTCATATCGGCGACCGTTCTCCTTTGGAACATAGCGAAAGTGTTAACTCGTATTCGTTGGGTTTTAATCATGAGATCACTACACATTTATACTCCGCCTTTAACTGCAATGGTCATATCAGCGACCGTTCTCCTTTGGAACATAGCGAAAGTGTTAACTCGTATTCGTTGGGTTTTAATCATGAGATCACTACACATTTATACCCCGCCTTTAACTGCAATGGTCATATCAGCGACCGTTCTCCTTTGGAACATAGCGAAAGTGTTAACTCGTATTCGTTGGGTTTTAATCATGAGATCACTACACATTTATACTCCGCCTTTAACTGCAATGGTCATATCAGCGACCGTTCTCCTTTGGAACATAGCGAAAGTGTTAACTCGTATTCGTTGGGTTTTAATCATGAGATCACTACACATTTATACCCCGCCTTTAACTGCAATGGCCATATCGGCGACCGTTCTCCTTTAGAACATAGCGAAAGTGTTAACTCGTATTCGTTGGGTTTTAATCATTAGATCACGTACACATTTATACCTCGCCTTTAACTGCAATGGTCATATCAGCGACCGTTCTCCTTTGGAACATAGCGAAAGTGTTAACTCGTATTCGTTGGGTTTTAATCATTAGATCACGTACACATTTATACCTCGCCTTTAACTGCAATGGTCATATCAGCGACCGTTCTCCTTTGGAACATAGCGAAAGTGTTAACTCGTATTCGTTGGGTTTTAATCATTAGATCACGTACACATTTATACCCCGCCTTTAACTGCAATGGCCATATCGGCGACCGTTCTCCTTTAGAACATAGCGAAAGTGTTAACTCGTATTCGTTGGGTTTTAATCATGAGATCACGTACACATTCGCACTCTCATTCATACTTCCAGACTCTGGGGAAGATGAGGAATTATCTTGGAGGAAGAAAAATCCCCACCCCTACTGCCGGGAATCGAACCCGGGACCACTAGCACGGCAGGCACTCTAACGACTAAGCTACGGGGCCACTTTGTGTCAAAGAAATATTCATGCAGAGATGTCAGCGGAAATACGCGTTTTGAGCTTACCGAAATTTACAAAAAGTAGAAAATTAGAAATCAGAAAATTACCCATCTATGTATGTGTGTGTCAGAGAGAGGGCGGGAGAGAGAGAGAGGAGGTTTTTATGACTTATTCTTACTTTATTCGCAATGTGCATTGTTACATTTCCTTACGGTTAACAGTTCGATTCGATTTTAATTCTCAACTGATTGTGTCCAAATGAATAGTTTCTGAAAGTGCTGTATGCTTCATCGCAGGACTATTTCATGCTTAGGCATTCGACTACCTTTATCATAAGTTTCTTACGGATGACATACATCCTTAACTCGTAAGAAATACTCCTCTACCTCCCCCAGGTTACGTTTGCTTAGTGATTTCCTGCCCATCGGTTTTAATTGATTATTTAAGCCTGAAACTTGATCTGATTTGTTTGACTTTCATTTATTTTGGAATTGACCTCAGCTGCTGGTTGACTGTTCTCTTGTTTTAAGCCAGTAGCAAGCTGGTTTTGTTTTAACACCCCATTTGCGCGTTGTTTTTCTAAAGTCCCTAGGTATCTGCTGCTATTCCAGTTTTGCTTATCAGAGGTTTTTGTTACCAGTTTTGCTTTGTCAAATGTTATTTTCACAATATCATGATTTAACTTGTGTGCTATCTTATCCTCCTTTTCCGACATTTATTTCTGTTCCTTGTCTGAACTTTAAAAGACCGTATGGAAGTGAATGGGATATATCTCTCTCTCTCTAACACACGGGAATTCTCATTAGCTTCGACCTTTTTACCCTCGTGTTACCACTTGCTAATGACATGGTATAAATATTAATTGTAATAATTTGCACTTTTTAACACACTGGATTATGCTGAATATTTTCTCTGTAATATTATGTCATTTTTTTCAGTAATTTTGTGTTGCTATGGGCCCAAAAATTTCGAAAAAGCTTGTTTTTCGGTCAAAGTCCGATATTTGCTATTTGTATGCTCATCATACGGTAACTACAAAGCTTACCGCTATAATACTACAACAATTTTATCTTAGGTAGAGAAGACTGTAGTCCTCCTACCTGCCAAGTTTGAATTCTCCATCTTAAATAATACGAGTGTTATAATTTTTTACATTAAGTAATTTCCGAACATGTTATGTATACACACTAGAAAATGTAGGCAGCGAGAAACTTTTTTGTTATTGGGTTTACATAGGGGGACAAAGCGAGAGAAATGTAAAGGAGGGTTGAAGGCAATTTTTAAAAGAAACCGCAATTCTCTAACTTCTTGCATTCGTCGTATTAGTCAAATAAACAAAAGGGGTTCATCTAGTCAAAGAAACAGCGACATAGAGGCAGGCGCCGTCCTGGCAATGAGCAGACGATGTGATGCAGTTCAAGTGAACACGTTTGCAAGAAGACCTACTATGACTATAGCGTGTGAAAGATTGTGAAGCTATTTAACAGTTTTGTAAATACTTATAGTTATGGAAGGGGAAGCTAAGAAGAAACGAAATATTGGTAAACTAAGAAGTAAGGCCCGCATATTAGTATTGAACGTCTTATGCAATTTTTCAACTAAAATTAGTATCAATAAGGCAGTCAAAGAAACTGCTAAGCTACCGGGTGTTCAGAAACATTAGTATATAGAATAAAACAGGAACGAATGTAAGGCCCCCTATGAACTCCATAAAAAAGGGCGGGAAACAAAACAACGCTAGGTTAACGCAATATGATGAAAAAGTGCAAAGCGGAGAGCGGCGTATTGTTCCTTTTTTGCTTCTTAAAACATTCCACCCATGCTGAATCTAGTTTTGGCAAGGGTAACCAGTGATAACGACACCCTACCTAATTTCTCAAGGGCCACTTTGAATCGGTTCTTACACGATTTGGGGTTCGAATATGAAAGAAGGGGTAACAAGTGTATACTAATAGAAAGAAAAGATATTATCAGATTTGTCGTCTAGGCTAACGGACGACGAAATAAGGAACTGCGCCCTTATCAGATAACAGTGAAGAAGCATAAAACTTACCAACATATTTAAAGCTTTTAATATTGCATGCCTCCACTTGGTTTGTTGTGATCAAGACTGTTCAATAAAGAATGATCCCAATTTTTTTGACAACGTACCTTTACTTATCCTCATAATTTTGATGGTCCTTCTCAAAATAGTGTCCCCTGAATGCGATGCACTTGTCCCAGCGTTTCTGCCAGTCTTCAAAGACATGCTGGAAACCATTTTTGAGAGATCCTTCAAAATCACCTCCGCAGCCTTCACCACTGCTTCTGATGATGGATAATGCCTCCCACGAAGGCGTTTCTTCAAGTTAGGGAATAGAAAAAAGTCATATGGGGCTAAATCCGGACTATAGGAAGGGTGAGAGATGCAATTCACGTTGATTTTTGCAAGATATTCAGCAACAACATTGGCAACATTCGGCCGCACATTATCGTGGTGCAGCATCCAGCCTGCTTCACGGAAATGTGGTCTTTTGCGCCTGATATGGACTTGCAATGTTTTCAGGACATCCCTGTAGTATTGTCCAGTTACTGATGTGTGTGCAGGTACAACATGCTGATAAGCCATTCCATGAATATTAAACAATGAGATGACCATTACTTTCCCAGTAGAAGCAACCACTTTTGCTTTTTGGGGGTTAGTGATGAAGGAGATTTCCACACTGAGCTTTGCTGTTTGCTCTCAGGATCAAAATGATGTATAGTACAGTAACGCAAAGAAAATGCCTGTAAGGAATGTGCTGTGGGACAAGGACAACGAATGTTTGTGACAGAGAACGCCTGCTATACAAGGAGCAGACCGTTAAAAAAAAAACATACGCCCTAATCAGTCTGTACATTAAAACCGAGAAGATTCATTCACAAAAGTAGAAGCCGCCAGAATGTTTTAGAATGGCATGTAACTGAACTGACACGGGGTGTCATAAACCTGTCCAGGGAGGGTGTGGGAACCTTCGCCAACACCCCTGCGTCTCGTCCCTCGGAGACTTTCTCTTCTGTGGAGGAATGTAGCCAAGTTTCATTAGCAGTGATTACGTTTGAAAGAAACTCCGGATCTTCCTCTAACATCAACTTTAACTGCATGCAGACCTGCATGCGAATGTCCTTTTGTTCGGGAATCAACAGTCTTGGAACCCATCGCGCACAAGCACGTCTCATGTGTAATGTTTCTGTCACCAACGTGTGGGTGGCTACCAATGAAATGTTCAGTATTTCAGAAAGTGATCTTAAGGTAATTCGTCAATCCTGTCTCACAATGGCAGCAGCAGTGTTGATGTTTTCTTCCGTAAGAGCAGCAACTGGAGCACCGGGTTCACCTTCCTTTGCAATTGATTGTCTCTCCCCTTTAAACATTTTAAACCACCTTCGAGCTGTGTTGTAGGGAAGAACAGACTCTCCATAGACCTCCTGTAACATTGTATAGGCCTTACCTGAAGATTTGTTGAGACGAAAGCAGAATTTCAAAACTGCATATTGTTCCTCGCGTGTTACCTCAATTGCAGCGGTAGGCGATACTGAACATGTCTGAACTTGCCTTGTTCTCACAGGCGGGAACCAGGAATACCAACAATGAAACTACTACGGCGTGTTTGTTTCACATTAAGCTAACAGAATATAATAAGATTGAATTTTAGTGCGCAAAATTATGACCGTAAAAATTATGATAATTATTTATTGAACAGCCCTCGTACATTTGTCTGCAAAATGGTGTTTTGAACTACTAAAGTAACATGTAAAAGGAGGAGTAAAAATTAAAATGCATGCACTCAGAATTTGAATACCTTAAAATAGAATTTAATAGCGATGTAGACAGTTCCGTATTAATGATGTATTATTTATAATACAATATCAAACCGGCAGCCCGGTTGCTGTCGTGGCCGATTGTACGTGTAGTACATGTGGCAACAGGGTGCCTCATAAGAGCTGTACTGTCTTCTAAGTGTGAGACGCGATATATATCCTTATTTAACTTTCTTGATGTTTTATCTTGTTTCTCTGACTTTTATGTTCGTTCCTTCCTTATCGTTACCATATCTTAATGTAACTTTTCTTGTTTACTATGCTCTTCAGTTTGACCTGACTCAGGAACATGATGTTGGGGTGTTCCTAGATAACGTTCAGAACGATACCTGACTACGTTCATACAAAGTGTTTGTAGTCCTTACATTGGTGAAGTCGATGATAGGGGCATGTTCCATCCCCCTTAGTCCTTCGATGCACTGCACGAGGGTGTGTCAAAAAGTAATGCCCCCTATTTTTCCCCTTCAATAAGTTATGTGAAAACTTTGAATTTGGCGCAATTCCTCAGACCATCTTCTCCAATCCCCTGCAGTAGTAGCTTCCTAAGTCAACAGGTGGTAGCACTGCATCCTATTGCAAAATGGCCGACGTCGACATTCGTATTAGACAGCGTTCTGTGACTGAATTTTTAACTGCGGAAGGTGAAACGCCAATTCGCATTCACGAAAGGCTAAAAAATGAGTATGGTGATGCAACGGTGTATGTCAGCACTGTTAGACGATGGGTTCGTCGCTGTAACGAAGCTGAAGGGCAAACACCATTGGCAGATGAAAAGCGAAGCGGCAGTGACTCCATGCAACATTCAGCGAGTCGATGACATCATTCGTGGTGATCGCCGGGTAACAACAGGTGAATTGTGTCGTATTACCTCCCTCAGTAAAGGCAGTGTGATGATTATTCAACAACTGGCTTACTCAAAAGTTTGTTCACGTTGGGTACCAAGAATGTTAACCGCCCAAAACAAAGAAACAAGGAAAACAATAGCCTCCGAACACTTGCAGCGCTTCAATTTGGAGGGAGAGGAGTTTCTGGAAAAAATTGTTACTGGAGACGAAACGTGGGTTCATTTTTTTAACCTGAATCAAAGACGCAGTCAATGGAATGGCATCACACAACGTCACCGAAGAAAAAAAAATTCAAAACTCAGCGGTTGTCAGGGAAAGCTATGGCGACAGTGTTTTGGGATGCATAGGGTGTGCCTATGATTGATTTTTTGCACAATAAATTCTGTCCAATATGTCAGAACTCTCAAAAAGCTGAAAGCACATCTTCGCCGAGTTCACCCAATAAAAGCTATGGCGGATGTTCTTCTTTTGCATGACAATGCAAGACCACACACCAGCCGTTACACCACTGCAGAAATTGAGAAATTGGAAATGCAAGTCTTACAGCCCTGACCTGGCACCACCAGACTTCCATCTGTTCGGGCCACTAAAGGAAGCTCATCGTGGGATTCATTTTGAAGATGAGAAGGCTGTGAAAGCGTCCGTGCGTCAATGGCTTAGGAAGCAAGACCGTGTGTTTTACCACACTGGAATACATGCCCTAGTTAAAAGGTGGACCAAAACTGTGGAAAAGGACGGAGATTATATTAAATAGCGACAAATTAATCGTCAATGTTGTAGTTTTCAAACTATGTAAATTGAATTCAATTTTCTTGGCAATTAAAAGAGAAAAAAATAGGAGGCCCTACTTTTTGACCCACCCTCGTATTTTCCTCAATGTTGTGTTTAGCCTTGGGCTTCGACGGTCTCAGGCTTCTTGGACTTCTTAAGGCCTTGCAGCTCCAATGTTTCTATTGAGATATTACTTGACTTCTGTAATTTATTTCCTTATTTCCCAGAAAACGCCAATTCAGAATAGCTTCACGTTGACGTTACATTTTGCGAGTATTTCTGTACACAATGCATTGATTAAGCACTTGCGGCCTGGCTATTTGATAGTAAATATGGTTGAAAGATTTAACCATCTAGTTGTGTATCCAAGTTCAGCTGAACCAGGGTGGCGGTGTTGAGGCTTTGAGGGTTTATCTGTCAGTTGGACGACCTCGTCTTATATCACTGGTCTCCGGGCGACTTTCAAAACTCTCACCTCTGTTGCATCGCCGTTCCAGCCTCGGCCTACAGTCTTCATTGTTACTCTACAAATCACTCGTTCGTCCGCTTATTACATATGCCTGCCAAGTGTGGGGGGGCCGCACACGCATGTCATCTGCGTCGTGTTCAGGTTATACAGAATCGCTTCATGCGCATCGCTACCAACGCTCCATGGTTCATCCATAATCAGCAGCTCCATCACGAACTAGGACTGTTACCTCTTCACGACTACATTCGCAGGATTGCCCGTCGTTTCTTTTCCACGCTGCAAGAAGTTCCAGGAGCTGTGCATTATAACATCGGCGTCCACACGCGCCAGACCTCACGCTTAAAGAGGAGACTACCACAGGACCTGCTACTGAGTGATACATCTGATTCGAGTGATTCTAGTGCTTGATGTGTGTCTTATATCTTCAATATTGACATAATTTCTCAGAGTGTATTATTGGAGTTCTAACATAATGTAGTTAGGGGACGGCCTGTTAGCCTACCCCTGAGTGTTATTGTGCTTTAATGTATTGTTCTGTTAGCTTCTTTTCACTCTGATCTGTAAAGCATTGTACTGCTGATCGATCAATAAAAAAAATAAAAAAAAGTTGGACGACCAGCAAGAAACGCCATCATTAAGAGGGCAATCATTTCAACTTGGTAACAGGTGATGGTCGATCTTCTGCTTCCCATTTCACGAATGTGAAATGACTGCAGTAACGGAAGGGTCAGAGCACCACATGTAGGTCATCCAGATGTCGTGATAGGTCGCGGGTTCAAACCTACCGGAGAGCGATGGCTATCTTTCTGGGAAGTGGCGGTCCCGTGTCGTATATTTACAATACCTCGAGGTTCATAAGGAGGACTCTGAGCAAAATGATACAGTCTTTCATCCCAATATGGAACGTAACGTTGAGAACCATAGCACTTAAAGAAGGTCCATACATCACAACTGAATGGTGTTATTCTTTTGTTCCTACTTAAATAACAAGGAAAGTACGGATTGCATTCCACAAAAATTTCATGGTGAGATTTCAGTAAAAATATGTTATGAGACTCAGTAAATACAAAAATAAAAAAGCATATTTATAAAATGGAGTGTGTATGTGTGTGTGAACAGCAGAAATTCCGGTTAGATACCAAACATGACCTTTAAAGTCAGCATCTTCCGAACAAGTGACACGAAAATCCTCTGGGTTCCATATACGTAGTGGAGGTCGTTTACAGTAATAAACATCAGAGAAGAGAGATGGCATGCAGAAAGAGAGTTCCTCAAAACTGTCATAATTAAGTTCACCATACTGAAGCCACTTTCACAGTTAGACGTGCTCACAGGGAGTGTATGAATGCAAACAAAAATTGGTTTCAGTTCTTCAGGAATTCTCTCTCCGCTGTTGTCTATGAAGTCTCTGAAACCCTTTCTTCAATTTGGAAAGGAAAGAACAAAGCGTCCACCAATCCTCCTTAGATATTCTTCTCCTTCTAGCCATGGGCTGGCAATGTTGTAAGGCCACTTCTTGTTGTCCCGAACTTCAAATTCTTTCATGAAGGATTTGAAATCCTTGTTGTTGGAAATTAACCTATTTTTCAAATTTTCACTAAGACTTTGGCAAAGTTGTTTCCTATTAATTTGGGTAGATACTCTGCTTGATTCTCTTCTCGGAGCCAGAATAATATCTCTGAAACGGCGTTCTGAAATACGGGGGCTGTTCAATAAAGAATGATCACAATTTGTTTTTGACGACGTATCTTTACTCATCCTCATAATTTTGATGAATGCGATGCACTTGTCCCAGCGTTACTGCCAGTCTTCAAAGACATGCTGGAAACCATTTTTGAGAGATCCTTCAAAATCACCTCCGCAGCCTTCACCATTGCTTCTAATGATGGATAATGCCTCCCACGAAGGCGTTTCTTCAAGTTAGGGAATAGAAAAAAGTCACATGGGGCTAAACCCGGACTATTAGGAGGGTGAGGGATGCACTTCACGTTAATTTTTGCAAGATATTCAGCAACAACATTGGCAATATACAACCACGCATTATCGTGGTGCAGCATCCAGCCTGCTTCACGGAAATGTGGTCTTTTGTGCCTGATATGGACTTGCAATGTTTTAAGCACATCCCTGTAGTATTGTCCAGTTACTGATGTGTGTGCATGTACAACATGCTGATAAACCATTCCATGAATATCAAAGAATGAGATGACCATAACTTTCCCAGAAGCAACCACTTTTGCTTTTTTTGGGGGTTGGTGATGAAGGAGATTTCCACACTGAGCTTTGCTGTTTGTTCTCATGATCAAAATGATGTAGCCAAGTTTCATCAGCAGTGATTACGTTTGCAAGAAACTCCGTATCTTCCTCTAAAATCAAATTTAATTGCATGTTACCTCCATTGCAGCGGTAGGCGATACTGAAAATGTCTGAACTTGCCTGGTTCTCACAGGCATGGACCATGAGTACCAACAAAAAACTACTACGGCGTGTTTGTTTCACATTAAGCTAACAGAATATAATAAGATTGAATTTTAGCGCGAAAAATTATGACCGTAAAACATTATGATCATTCTTTATTGAAGAGCCCTCGCATTTTGTCTTTTTATTGCGATGTTTGTCAAGTCCCAACCCCAAGCATGGATGCAGAAAACTTTCTCTCACTGAACTGGCCACTCAAACACAACCCTCCTGCAAACCTTCTAAGTTTAATACCGTATGTTGAAATTACGACATATACTGGAAAATGTATTAAAATTAATTTCCACTTACTACTATTGTAATTTGTTACTGTAAATCAGGCAGTATTTTGAATATTTTAATTAAGAAAAGTAATGAATTAAAAAGGAGTACGGGGACTTTCCCAACTAAAAACTACCATAATATAACAAACTGCAATTCTTTTAGTGTACCTTACACTTAACATCAATGTTCAAGTCACATACCTACGTACTAGTGGGTTAAAATGCTTGTCAGTTTCACTGCAAAAACATTTGAATACCACCAAACAGACTTTATGCTGTAGCGAGTGAAATGACGATAGCGAGATTGTCAATTGTCACTACAGTGCATCATGGGAGTCTTTCTTTACTACTTCATGGCATTCCTATGTAACAGCAGCAGCAAACAGAGGCGAAATATTGGTATTCTGTACTTCTGGATTATTCCATAATACCTCCTATCCTGTAGATTCTGTTTAAGCACACACTTTATGCCAAATACACTTTTTGGAGTGAATCATTTTAAACATACGGATTCCTTGTTATTTGTTTGAATTTACCAATGCTTATACTTCTCTCGAATGGAAAGGCGTTATTCATTTTTTATTCCTTGGTCACTAAAAGACAATATAGTTTCATCGCCATCGCATGCATGCGGCTTTAAAAGGTTAAATTCTACTAAATTCCTATATTTTCATTGTACCTACAATAAAATTAGCAATCAAATGGAGTAGATGGAGGCGTAATCATGTAAATGGAAAATTGTGCTGTTCAAAGACTACCCAAAGACCTCAAAATATGTACCTTTAGTGAAATCTCACATCAAATCTCTGCTTGGGATGCAAGCGAAGAATAGAGATTAAAACTAGATAATAGTAGCACGTGTTTGTCAGCAATTTTTGAATAGTGCCGTTCAGAGTTAAGCGTAAATACCACGTACACCTGAAACAATGGCCATGTGACGTCACTGCGATAGTATCGTACGCCAAAGTTAGCGCATTACGTCATGGATCATGCGCACAAGGACACTTGTTTATTAATGGTCACCTGACAGACTGCACTTCTGCAGTGGGAGGCCCGCAAGGTATCGATTATTCGAAAGGCTAAACCCCTGACCACCTCCCAATGGAGAGCGTTGAACCGGGACTCCATCTGATTAAGATCCATAGCAATATTTCAGTCTGGGGTCTGTGGTCAACGGAGCGTATCGGTGTGTACACTCGAACACAAGGTACGCTCACTTAATTAGCCACCTTCCAACAATTTAGACAATAATGTATGCTTTGTTGGCTTCATGACAAGGTCCGAGGGGTGGGGGACTTCGCATGAGATCTATGTCCCTTGGGAAGGACGGACGAGGTAGTGGACAGGTACTGGGAGGCCTCCCCGATCCGGAGGACGAGGATTCCCTGCCATGCACGCCCTGTAACAGTCAACCGGGATGAAAGGTGGACCCGCCCTGTCTTACGTTATCTACTCAGTGTGGTATGTCACAAGGCGAATGTTGTGGTAAGGACCACTAGCACTAGTGGTAAAGTCTGTTTAGTTGACGTGTGTGCAGTTCGGCCGACTCCTTTGACGAACGCTTATAATCGTTTTACAACCCCGGCCCTCCTTCTCCCAGTCCTTTCTGCAAGGTTGCCGCCTTTCTCGATACGTCATGGGTATCGTACGAGGTTTCGACTAAATAAATTATCTTATGTCCATTACTGCAAAACTTCCTTAGTTTTGACGAATACAATTCTACTGGATTCCAAAATAATCCTTATCTTATTCAAAATGCTGTGTCAGAAACCCAGCGCCTTTAGGAGGCCGCTCAAAGTGCAGTGCCCATAAAGAAAATCACAAATTTCTAGCAAATGTGCAACCAATTCGTCTAAGGTGGGTCTTCTCCCTTTTGCATAGAATTTATAAATTTCATGGCGAATTAAACCGCATGTGAAATTATCTACTTTAGAGAAACGTTTCCTTTTGTTTTCACACTTGATCGGCGTCTTTGGTATACGTTCCGTCACAATATTTCTTACTGTATTTCTGTGAATACCCAGAATTTATCATCAGGTTCATTCCACGACCACTTACCAAGATTATTTGTCAGCAAATATTTATATGTGTTCAGAACAAGCGCTTGAATTTGCTTAGAAACAGTTCCCGCTATAATTTTGTTTTTTGAGGCTTCTCCATTAACATAACTCGGCCCAGTTATTCACACTATTGTCATCACTTTGATTATTTTCACTTGACTGAAAGTTATTTACTACTTCATTTGCATTTACCACTGCATTTCGCTCCCACGGTCTCCACATTGTGAGGCACAACGAATTTCTGCACGTAATGAAACAGATCAACTGGAAGTTGGAACTTTGGCAACTGAGACTCCACGTGGAGTAAACATGCGACTGTCATTTTCAGGAAATCAAGGCTGCTATTGGTCCTCAACGACAGTGTTCCATTTCTGAAGTGTCAAGATAGATTTATGACAGTCATTAGTGGGCGGGAGGGTCCGTTTCCTTTCTAAAGCAACTGCACTCGCGCTGACCAGACAGACTTTACATCTGGCGTCACCTGTAATTCATTGGACAGGAAGGATTGGGTTGGACTCGTTAGTGCTGTGGTTCCAGACACTAGCCCTGAGAATTGGTAGACGGTGATTAGACTCTGCCACTCCCACCGAGGTGTGTCCACTTCCGTTCTGGCACCAGCTGAGGGGTACTGGAATCACATTTGGTGCCAACCTGAGTTTTGGAAGGTGGAGCTTCACCTTATATGCCTCAATTCATTCCCCTTTCATGTTTCAAGTAGACTTAGGGGCTGTTAACTGTTTGTTGGTCGTTGTAAAATTCTTGCCAAACCTCCTAGAGGTTGCCTTCCCTGAGGAGCGTGTCGATAAGTTCGGTTCCCCAAACTTGTGCCATTAGCCTCCTGAGGCTGGATAACAGGAAGTATGGGCGTTGGGTCGAGGTGCGAGGTGTTTACATTCATTACACATGTGTTTTTGTATCAGAAATTCATTCAAGCCCGCCTCGGTAGCTTAGATGGTAGTGTGTCTGCCTCACGCTCAAGAGGTCCCGAGTTCGAATCTCGGTCACGGTAAGCTACCTAGATAAAGTTTTTCCGCGGTTTCCCTTATCCTGAAAGACGAATGTCGTGTAGCTCTAAGCTTCATGGACCCCGGACTCATTTGAGCATCACTTCGTCCATTTCATTTATCCTCTGATATGACTTAACGTTGGAGGTTTTCCCTTATCTGAAAGATGAATGTCTGGTAACTCTAAGTTCTATGTACCCTGTACTCATTTGAACATCATTTCATTTATCGTCCGATATGACTTAACGTTGGAGGTTTTATCTTATCCTGAAGGATGAATGTCTGATAACTCTAAGCTCTACGTACCCTGTACTCATTTGAACATCATTTCATTTATCGTCCGATATGACTTAACGTTCCCTTATCCTGAAAGATGAATGTCTGATAACTCTAAGCTCTATGTACCCTGTACTCATTTGAACATCATTTCATTTATCGTCCGATATGACTTAACGTTGGAGGTTTTATCTTATCCTGAAGGATGAATGTCTGATAACTCTAAGCTCTACGTACCCTGTACTCATTTGAACATCATTTCATTCATCGTCCGATATGACAACGTTGGAGGACGTAAATTACAACAACAATAACAACAACAATGTACCAAGGTCGATGACCACAACAACAGCGTTCTGATTACATCTGTTTACAGCACTCCTGTTACAACATCTGCTTGCGACTGCCTATCAGTTCCTTTGTGTAAACAAGCCGCCAGTGGTAATGATGGATTCGCGACACTTGTTTACACCAATCAGAACGCTGTTGTTGTGGTCATCGACCTCGATAGATTGAGATGGAGTATGTGATGTAATATTGCTACAGTGAGTGTATTTCTATGGAAATAAAGAATATTTAGAACTTCTACAACTCGGACTTTTAATTCTACGAACCCAGAAAGTCATAATATTGTTTATGTAGTTTTCTACAGGACGCTATTGTCTGCAGCGTTGACATTTTGAAAGTGGGAACCGCCACTGAGACAGGTCATTTGAATGCAGCCGAGCACTCCTGACCTTCAGCCCAGGCAAACACACGGCCTGGCCCTCTCGTAGAGAGAACAAAGGCATCTACGGGACTCGAACATACACCCGCCATCCCCGAGGGAGAGGTTTCATTTAAACATTGGATGTCGCTATATTGTCACCTTGGAATGCCATGCTCTGACTTCCTGTACAAACGACTACCGACTTCCTATTTGAGAAAGGACATCTCCAAAATCGTTGTCCATAAAAAAAAAAAAGTGTTTTAACAACATCTACACTTCATAACTAGCATACGTCTACAGATAAAGTAATTTGCGGTGGAATGATTTTGTTGAAAATTTTTACAAGAAGCTGAACTTCAACATAAATTTTGGTATTTGATCTAATTCTCGTTTCTGATTTCACAAAAATCTTTCCATTGTGTTTACTGTAGCTAGAGATATTTTTTTTGGGCTCCATTTATACCCCTCGCCTTGTGACATCGGCGGCTGTTCTCCTTTGGAACACATCGAAGGTGTCGTAAGCGTTGGGTAGCTTGTACTTTAGCCATTAGATCACGCACACATTCACACTCTCGTTCTACCAGGTTGCTTCACGAGTCCTCGAGTCTTCCATACGTGGAGGATGAAATTAGGCGCCGGGCTTCAAATTATACGCAAGTTTACCCAACCACAGAAGCGCCCTTGTCAGGTCCTTGGGAGATTATGACCCCACTAGACGCCGTTCTAGACAGCACCCGCATGGCTTGCGGGCATCCGAGATAACCCAGGAGCTAATCCGAACAGCAGCTAAAGCTGAGCTCCACATTATCCTTCCAAGCTGCTTGGCATCAAAATTATTCCCCAAAGTAAAAACAAATGAATACACCAGGGTGCAAGATGTTGCATCCTGTCCTTCAACCCCTAGGTACACGTTTGTAACCTTATAACCAAATACAGTCTAAAAACCCACATCTCACCCTACAACATCCCGAAAAATATACCTAACCTGCGGTAAACCCCTTGACGGGTGGGCACGCAGCAAAAACCTTCTGGCTATATACAGCCAGCCAGCACCACATGGCATTACACTCTCATTCATACTTCCAAACTCTGGGGAGGATTGGAATCATCTTGGTTTGGAAAAAAATCCTCACGCCCAGTCCGTGCTCTACCAACTCAGCTACGAGACCAGCCACCAGCTTATTGTTACAAAATATCTGGTTAAGGTAGGTGCAAAATAAGAATGAACATAAGGAGGAGCTAGGCGTGTCTAGCCAATAAGATGAGTGCAATGCATACTGGCTCGCTTGGCCGAACCGTACGGATAATTTATTTGCGTGCTAAAAAGATACTAATTACAGAATTATTTTGTTTGTCCTACGTCACAGAGCTATTTTTTCTGAGGGCGACTGTTAAGTGAGAGTTAAGTGCAGAGGTTCCACGCAATTACTCCAAGACCCTTAGGTCTTAGGACCCTGGCCTCCTTCAACCAGGGAGCGGGATAACTCCAGGGCTCTTTCCATAGGGCAATACCTGATTTCCTAAAAAGCCCCCCGTTGACAACAACGTCAAGACGGGATGGAATGGGTCCCTGGCTGGTGGTCCCCGCAGAGGAGCGGAGACCGGCAACCGACCTACCGGAGGTGGAAGTAGTTTACCTCAGAGCATATTGTCACGTATGCCATTAGGGGAGAACAGGTTTGTGGGTACATTTTGGACATTATACGATTTTGGACAAAGAAGTTTATATTCGCTGGCAAATTTGTACATTAGAATCATATATTACCTTCTGGAGCTTAACAGCTTGCAACATTAACAGGAAAGGCTTGGTTACCCACATCCTATGAAATTCTAAAGGCAATTCTTTCTGGAACTGAGTAACTGGTGACACTAACAGGAAAGGGTTGGTTACCCACATCCCATGACAATCCCAAAGGGATTTTTACCAAGGCATAGGCATCCGGTTTGCCTACAAGTTTGTCACGTAGGCCGGAGCTGTCGTGCGTCACTGGGAGATTCCTCGGGAAGTTCTAGAAGGCACACGTATTGCCCGCGAAGCACAAAACCGAGGGCGGAAGCTCACGATAGTTGGGCTTGGCCCAGAGATAACCGGAAACCCCCAGGAAGGGGAATCTCTATAAATTCTGTAACGGGCATCGGCTTGGGGTCGGTTGCCACTGAGATGCTGCGGGATCGAGACGGCCGCTCTGATCCAGAGTTGTGTACAAACACCGACGTTACTCTCCCCTACGGCTTCGTGACATCGCCCAACCAAGGTAAGCCCGCTAGGGCGCTTCATCAATGATATAACTGCCATACGCAGTCTAGACTATGTGTTAGATTAATAACCATGTAATGATTGTAGTAATTTTATGGGTGGTCAATCAGGAAACTGATGCCCGAGTTGTATCTCGGGAACCCAAGTGGTGTATGTGGTGGTAGATAATAAAAAGGGGACTTGTGGCTAACTAGCGAGTCTTGCTCTATCATTCTGTTCCCTGGCTATGTATCTCCAGTCGCAGCCCTCATCCCTGGCTGTGACAATATCATCCTGCCATGCACCGCCGAGACACCCGCCGACACTTCTACCCTCAAAGAGACCACCAGATGAGAGATGAAGTGAAATGATAGTAATGGAGATGAAATGCAGGGACAGGAAATTCGAGGATGTAATTAACCTACCCAGCATTCGCCTAGTGACCCGGAAAAACCCGTAAAAAGCTCCTGGGTCAGGTAGGTCGGCCACGGGAATCGAATTCGGTCCTCCTGAATGCAGGCCAGACGAAACCGCCTGAGCCATCCCGCTCGGTGACAGAGAGAGGTTCCAGAGAGGCGCTTTTTTTTAATTTTACTTCCTCCAACGTTAAGTCATATCGGACGATGAATGAAATAGGTGAAATGATGCTCAAATGTGTCCAGGGTCCATGGAGCTTAGAGTTACCTGACATTCGTCTATCAGGATAAGGGAAAACCCCGGAAAAATCTTATCCAGGAAACTCACCCTGGCCGAAATTCGAACTCGGGACCTCTTGAACGTGAGGCAGACATGCTATCATCTACGAAACCGAGGCGGGCAGGCTTCAGAACCTTCGGTCCATTCTTGTTGCCGAGAAAGTTCTCGAAAGGTCTGCAGCTATCTAGAAACAATGGCTGGGGAGATATAAACACCGGCAAGGTGTTAGAAGCGGCAGTTGTCAGTTATTGCGACAGTCGACGATTGAAGTGTATAGCAATGACAGTAATTTATTTCATTTGTTTTCGTGCAGTAAAACACCGAGTCAGCCTTGAAGACAGCTGACTGTCAATGTCACGTCTTTCAACTGCAGCAAATTTCTGCAAGTCGGATTTCCGATTCTACTGATTGCCCAAGACAAGAAGGCAAGCTAGAGTAATGTGCAACGTAATCACTTTTGCTGTCTCCTCGGGGTGTATGCTCGCCTTCCGAGTATGACAAGGATGGAAGGCTCGTTTAAAATACCTATCGCTGCAACAGACATTAGATCTGGCAGCATGGGTGACTCATATGCACTCTCATTCACTCATTTCCTAGTGAACAGATCCACTAATCCTTGTTTCACGTAAGCTTGCCCCTATATCTTAACGGTCACGTGACCTAGTCTCCTCTCATTGGCTGCTGTTGTGCGGTAAAAATTAGTTCGTTATTTAACATGGTGATATATCTTTATATGTTGGAAGAGAATTGTCAAATTTATATTTTCGTAACTGTTTGAATTAAATATATTACGCAACAGAGTTGATTTATCTGAAATGCATGTTAATTCTTAAACGAAGTAAAGAGGAGGTTCATTTGCTTTCAAGCACATGACACGATAGCACGTGATTTAGCGGTAGTGATGACATATTTGTTTATATGACTTTTATCACTGACCTTGTTTTGAACTGGATTACTCATATATCGCCATTCGAAGGTGTGCTGTGCCGAGTACGAGAGCTAAATTATTTTATTGATCGTTTATTGCGCGTGTACTTATATATAATGGCAGAGTCTAGCGGCAGTTCTTCGCTGAAGCATTGCAAGGGAAAACCTTTACAAAGCGGCGAAAAAAGAATCGTGGTGCATGTGTACAATGCACTCAAAGAGAAGAATCCGTCTTTGTCAGTGAGAGAAGTCGAACTGCTGTGCTCTGAACTTACAGGTGGGAGTGTTAGGTCCGTAGGAACATCGCGACGTGAAATTGAGGCAACAGGAAAACTTACCACTCCAGGCAAAAGCAGGAATACACAAAAGCGCGTGCTCGGAGAATGCCAGAGTTCGTGATGTTCACTATGCTGTGCATAGTTTCTTCTTTAGAAACGAACTCCCTAATATAAATAACATTTCTCTGCTGTAAATGAGGATGCATATTTACCAAATTTCAGCAGATCTAGCCTGTATAGATTGCTTACACAGCTGGGGTTTGTGAATGAAAAAAAGGGACAAGAAAAATGTGCCAAGAGACAGAGGCAATATTGTTGTGCGGCGAAGACATTATTTAAGGACAATCAGACTGTACCGGGATACAAGTCGCAAAATATACTACCTTGACGAGACTTGGGTGAATGAAGGACACACGAGTATGGCGTGACAGGACTTTTAAGACTGAAAGACAAGCAATTTTGCAAGGTATGTGTGCTGGTTTTAAAAAATCACAGGGGAAAAGGCCGAAGGCCTTTCGTTATAAACTTGTTTCAGTTTCATTGCTCATTCATTCATTTTCAACTTGCTCAGTTTCATTATAAACTTGTATTTTTGCATGCCTTCATATTCTTATTTGTATGATTTTATCTATCTTCCTGGCAAATATTATGACGTTTACTGCAGGTTTAAATGTGAAGGGGTGGCACCGCCTATGGCCTATGGCGCGAAAGCATTACCCAATTAGGGTGAGGGGAAAAGTAGTTGCACGCGGAGTGATACATGTCAGCGGGGCAAGGTTATATGAAACAGAGCAGATAAACATTCAAGCTTCTCTGCCCTTCATACCCCTCTAGCCTTCTTGTTGTGGGCATACAGTATGTAACCCTCACAATCACAAGATTAAGTTTTTTCCATATTTACAGTTATTAACATTTCTTCACAATGTTTATGTTTACAGAAGTGAGCGACGAATTGTGATAAGTTATTGGCGAGAGGTTGTGCAGTGTCAAGGTGTTCCGCCGGGGCGCCCGCCCGCTTCGTGACTTGGAGTGCATTCTGTAGGAGAGGAGGCGCGGCAGTTGAACCTGAACAGGTTCCAGCAAGTGTTGCCAACCTCCATGTTTGTTGCTATGCACTTACCTTGGACAGATAAGAGTTGATCCAGTTGACAAACGTCTTCTTCTGTACCCGTTCTTGTTCATCTGAAACAATACAAAAAGCAACTTTAGCCAAAACAAGCATAAAAACGCTATTCTTCTGTTTCCTGCTGTTGTTGGCAGACAAACATAGTGAGAGTCGCTATGCAGCAACCACTTGATAAGGGGAAACCAATAATAAAGAATATCTCAGAAGCTGCTAATGCTACAACAGAAGAAGAGCCTATTTGACAAGAGATCGACATTTTCTGTGCATACTTGTTAAATACAGAAAAATCAAACAAATTTAAACAAAATCATTAAAAAGCAATAAAGAACAACGAAACCTTTTATTAAGGATGGTTCGATACAAGTTTTCGTCATCTCTACTTCTAGTTTCAATACAAAATAGAATTAATTGTTTTTTTTTCACACTAGCCGTCTGTAGGACGCACTATGAAAGTGTAGAGCCAGACTGAAAAATTCAATGCCATAGCCGGAATTTGAACCACGGATCTTCTGTTCTCCATCCAGGGCTCTAAACCATTGAGCTACCATGGCTCAGAGCTCGATGGTTTAGAGCGGCCGCACGGAAATCAGAAGATCCATGGTTCAAATCCCGGCTATGGCATTGAATTTTTCAGTCTGGCTCTACCCTTTCATAGTGCGTCCTACAGACGGCTAGTGTGAAAGAACAATTAATTTCCATTAATTGTACCTAATAGTGGTCCGAACTATAAAGCCCGGGCCCTAAAGTACTTACAGCATAGTAAGTTGCTATTAAGGTAGTTGTCTCATGTGTTTATGAGAACTCCTGGTGGTTTACCGGGAGAAACACGAGTCATTTGGAGAATTTAATGTCATGTTGGCACGTTGGCCATAGTAGCTCAGTAGTTTAGAGCGGCTAGACGGAGACCAGAAGATCCGTGGTTTAAATCCCGGCTATGACATTGATTTTTTCCCCTTCATAGTGCGTCCTACACACGGCTAGTGTGAAAGAACAATTCATTTCTATTAATTGTACCTAATAATGGTCCGAACTATAAAGCCCGGGCCTTAAAGTACTTACAGCATAGTAAGTTGCCATTAAGGTAGTTGTCTCATGTGTTTATGAGAACTCCTGGTGGTTTACCGGGAGAAACACGAGTCATTTGGAGAATTTAATGTCATGTTGGCACGTTGGCTATAGTAGCTCAGTAGTTTAGAGCGGCTAGACGGAGACCAGAAGATCCGTGGTTTAAATCCCGGCTATGACATTGATTTTTTCACTCTGGTTCTACCCTTTCATAGTGCGCCCTACACACGGATAGTGTGAAAGAGCAATTGATTTCCATTAATTGACCTAATAGCTGTCCGAACTATAAAGCCCGGGCCTTAAAGTACTTACAGCATAGTAAGTCGCCATTAAGGTAGTTGTTTCATGTGTTTATGAGAACTCCTAGTGGTTTACCGGGAAAAACACGATTCAGTTGGAGAATTTAATGTCATATCGGCACGTTGGCTATAGTAGCTCAATGGTTAGAGAAGCTGGACGGAGACCAGAAGAACCGTGGTTCAAATCCCGGCTATGACATTGAATTTTTCAGTCTGGCTCTACCCTTACAAAATAGAATGTTGAGGGAACTGTGCAATGACAATAAAATTAAATAGATGCACATATTCTACTTGAGGAAGTAATATTATACGATTTTAAAATGAAATAAGTCGAGAGTCCAGCCAAATGAACTTCAAATGTTAAAGCGGATGCGGGATAGCGTTGCTCGTAAGCGGTACACTAAACTGAGATAGCAGAAGCTCGCTGCATTTTATAGTTTGTAGTACAGTGCAGATACATATGCTATTTTTTTTCTTAATTTACGTCCTCCAACGTTGTCATATCGGACGATGAATGGAATGGGTGAAATGATGCTCAAATGAGCCCGGGGTCCATGGAGCTTAGAATTACCCGACATTCGTCTTTCAGAATAAGGGAAAACCCCAGAAAAAGCTTATCCAGGGAACTCACCCTGGCCGAGATTCGAACTCGGGGCCTCTTGAACGTGAGGCAGACACGCTACCACCACGCTACCGAGGAGGGCTATTTTGGTGTTTTACACGATTTTTTATCGTCTTTTCGTCATTGTCTGGATAACGTAGATTTTCGTTAGCTCTAATGGGCACTGGTGCAGTTGGTCTGGGTAAACGAGTTTCTACTGTTATTGCTACAACCTTTAATTCTCAGTCAAGCGACATGCTCTAGAACGTAGGGACTGGGTTCTTCAATGGTATTTCAATGACGTTTACGTACAGTGTGATCCAAATAAACCTGAACCACTTCAATAGGCCATAACTTTGGAACCAATATCAGGACACGAGTGCAAATTTGGGAGAATATAATAGACAACTGGGAGATTACATTACACTATTTACATCTCAGAGAAAATGTTGGAAGTGTCCTCCAACAGCATCTATACATGTTTGTACTCCTCTCACCATATTCTCTGAAGTTTTACAGAGAGATTCCTCGCCAATGTTACTTATTTTGGTTCCAATGGATACCTTGAGAACATCAATTGTCCGTGGCATATTCTTGTACACTATTTTTAGATACCCCCACAAGAAAAAATCCGGTAAGTTTAGGTCAGGGGTTCTGTGGGGCCACAGACCTTTTGAGATTATTCGATTATCAAAGAAACTGATTACAAGTTCCATGGTGTCATTAGATGTATTACACGTTGCTCCATCTTGCTGGAAATAACCTTCTCTCAATTCTCTTTAAAACTTGAGAGAATATGGTGAGAGGAGTACAAACATGTATAGATGCTGTTGGAGGACACTTCCAACATTTTCTCTGAGTGTAATGTGATCTACCAGTTGTGTATTATATTCTCCCAAAGTTGCACGTGTGTCCTATTACAATGGGCAACAATAAATAATTGTTGAATGTTTCAAGCACTTCATGAGGCAATTCCTACTAATTTTGTGTTGAGGGAAACAAATATGACAATGAAAAACTTTTATTAGCTCTTGTTTCTATGATATACACAAGGTGGAAGTATTACATATTACCGGCCTGAGAGAAAAGGATACATTTTAATTGCATACATGCTAACAACAATGAAAGTGCATTTGATTTTTTTAACAGGTAATTACATGCAAAGAGTTCTAAATTGCTGGAAAAATACTTCGCAGATAGTCGTGTCTGAAGAGAATCATGTGGTGGAGCATTGACTTCGTCGTCTTTTAGCATGCCTCTTGTGATGGAGTTCCGCAGAATCCCTATACAAAAACCAAGCATTACTTCATTCCAACGGCCCTGATATCTTTGTTCCATAACAGAAATGTCCTGATGGAATCTCTCACCATGTTCATCACTAACAGCTCCACAACTAGGAGGGAAAAAGTCTAGGAGGGAGTGGAGAAAATGGATCTTACGGGACATAGGGGCTCTGTCACCAAATGCTTGTAGTTTTCATCTCTTTTAATGCCTAAAACTGCATGAAAAACGCCCTTGAAGGCTTCCCAAGCTTCCTTTTCTTTCCCCTCCAAAACTTGGTCGAATGCAGGATCCTTTACAAGTTCTCTTATTTATGGTCCGACAAAAATGCCTTCCTTAACACTTGCATCACTTAATTTTCAAAATTTCTCTCTGATTGTGTTTTTTTATTTGACAGGTGTGCCAACTCCGCAAAAAAATTCCCCCAAATTTAAAATCTTCACTCTAAAAAATGAAATATCACTTTATCTTCCAAACAATAGCTAATCTATCATTTTATGGTGATTTTTGAATTCCGCAGATGGAAATACATGCAAATTCACTATTTTTAAGCCAGACACATTTTCATTGTTGCCCAGTGTTATCAAAGAAACTGGTTACAAGTTTTATGGTGTCATTATTAGGGGACTGGATGTTACCCGAACCTAATTTGGATCTCTCCTTCACCGTTAGGATTCCTGAACGGTTGAACTGGAGGGAGCACATATATGAGAATAAGTCATTCGTATGCTATACGGATGGCTCAAAAATGGACGGGAAAACTGGAATTGTGTTTCATGAGCCATATTTTAGCCTTTCTAAAGCCCTGGGTACCAGCCCCTCCATCTTCCAAGCGGAAGTTCATGCCTTAGAAATCAGTGCCCATGAGAATGTCAGAAGAGGCATTCCTGGTGCTGATGTCTATATTTTATGAGATAGTCAAGCTGGGTTAAAGGCCGATGGTCCTTGCACCATTGAGTCAAAGATTGTAAATGACTGTGTGAGGATTTTAAATCAGCTGGCAAAACACAATAAGGTTACCCTTGTGTAGGTGCCAGGACATGAAGGAGTCGGAGGCAATGAAGTTGCTGATCGCCTTGCCAAAGAAGGTGCTAATACCCCTTTTATTGGCCCTCAACCTTTCTGTGGTGTACCAAGTGGCTATATCAAAGATAAGATAAAGACCTGAGAAATCAAGAAAGTCACTCGCTATTGGGAAAATATTCCAAAGCAGGATCATGCAAAGGAGTTCACTGAACGCTCTGCAAAGAAATCCAAGAGAATCCTCGCTCTCAACAAACACGAGTTAAGGCTACTAATTGGCCTTCTAACTGGACACTGCCCTCCAAGGGATCATCTCTATAAGATGGGTAAGATTGGGAAGAATATCTGTAGATTCTGTAAAGAAGAAAAAGAAGCGGCAAGACACATTCATTGTCAGTGTGAAGCCATTGCCTGGAAAAGATTAAGGCATCTGGAGTCGGCTTTTCCAACTCCAGGACAGATTTCCTTACTAGCACCCTGAAAAACTTATAGGATTTTTAATAGCCTTAATATAAGCTGGGACTTGTAGACTAGGGTAATGCGCAATAGATTTTCTAGGTCGCAGTGCTGAGAAGTCGCAAGGGATTTCACTACCCCTTTTCAATCATCATCATCATCATCATCATCATCATCATCATCATCATCATCATCATCATCATCATCATCATCATCATCATCATCATCATCATCATCATCATCATCATCATCATCATCATCATCATCATCATCATCATCATCATCATCATCATCATCATCATCATCATCATCATCATCATCATCATCATCATCATCATCATCATCATCATGGTGTCATTAGATGTACGGCACGTTGCTCCATGTTGCTGGAAATAACCTTCTCTCAATTCGATATCATCTCCGTAAAACTTCAGAGAATATGGTGAGACGAGTGCAAACATATAACAGTAGTTTCGAGTTATATTTAGAAGAGTTATGAAACGTTTATAAATTTGTTAAAAAAAAGTGATTGTGTATTTAGTAATTTAAATAAGTAAAAATATATGTAATTTTGTGATTGGCCGTAGTAATAATTGTATGACGTAATGTTGTGACGTGGAATTAAATCGGCCAATCACAAAATTAAGATAGCAGTAACGATAGTTACGTAAAATCAATAATCTTGGTAAAGAGATGTTTTGTGATGAATAGTGGTGCAGGATCAAGAACTTTTATGCAATATTTGGAACTTTTTAAATATAACAAAGTAAGAATTTATCGATAGACAGGAGGTAACCTGCAAGTGACTGGCAAAGAAAGTTCAAGTAAAATGTAATCCAAATAATACAATTAAATAGTTACAAAATTTAACTTCTCCGAAACTTAATTCCGAACCACGCCTGGAAATTAGATGTGTCATGACTTATTTAATCAAACACAATCTTCAAGAAACAACTCAAAATACAACGAATTAACCCTGTTATATCTGGTTTCTTGACGTGGACCTTCGAAAAGTCAACGTGCATCTCATCTCAAACATAGAAATCCCGCGCCAAATTGCGCCCGAACGTGTGGCTGATTAAGATGGAGAGAAATTAACTACGAAGAAAAATGTGTAGTGTTTAACGCCCGCTTTTACTACATACGGCACCGCAGACGATGACACTGATGATGCATGAGATGAAGATGGAGCACCGGTGGAATGAGATGGCGGGGGAAACCGGAGATCCCGGAGAAAATCCGCCCCAGCGCCGTGTTGTCCACCAAAAATCTCACCTTGCGATCGCCTGGGATCGAACCCAGGCCGCCTTGGTGAGAGCCAAGCGGTCTAACCACTGAGCCACGGCGCGGCTTAACTACGAAGTGAATTCCTGTCCCAATGTATAGATGCTGGTGGAGAACACTTCCAACATTTTCTCTGAGATGTAAATAGTGTAATGTAATCTCCCAATTGTGTATTATATTCTCCCAAAGTTGCACGTGTGTCCTATTATTGGTTGAAATGTTATGGCCTATTGAAATGGTTCAGCTTTATATGGATCGCACATGAAATCGCATATGGAAGTGTATGAATTGCGTACTTAGAGATGCAAGACGGAAACGTTTGTGAAGGTGCGTATTTGTGAGGTAGGCCACCTACAGCGATCATGGCCATGTTCCAACGGAAGTAAAACCAATCGATTGTCTCTCCTTTAAGAACAAAAACAATAATTCCGATCAGAGACACGATACTGGCATCTTGTTTTTCGTCTGAGCACGAGGTCAGCGGGTCGGGAAATTTGAACCTGAGTATCAAATGGTTCAAATGTGATGCTGTGGTCTTCTGGTCCAGACATAATTGTCTTAACTTTAAAAAGTGACTGTTTCTTGAACTGTCATTTAACAAATACCGCAGAATCAAACGGTGTCAACTGCTTGTATTTCTGCTGTGGTAAAGTTCGTTAACAGGATATGCTAAATAATTGTATACAGAGAAAACTGCTAACGGGGACTTCGGCCAAGTGACCTTTTGTACCGTGCTACCACAAGGGGGCGTCGCAGGGATGAGGTGAGAGAAGACAGGGGGTAGCCGATCCAGGAGCAGGGGCTCAAAAGTTCCCCGGTGGCACCTGGAAGTGGGTACATTCCTTCGGGAGGTTTCACGTAGGTCAACCCTAAAATTAGCAGAGGGAATGTGAGTATAGTAAAATGGAGGGAGACAAAATTCAGAGGATACTACGAATGGTCATAATTCTTCGCAATAAAATTCAGTCTTATTACATTCTGTTAGGGTAATGTGAAACAAACACGCCATAGTAGTTTCATTGTTGGTACTCCTGGTTCCCGCCTGTGAGAACCAGGCAAGTTCAGACATGTTCAATATCGCCTACTGCTGCAATGGAGGTAACATGCAGTTAAAGTTCATGTTAGAGGAAGATCCGGAGTTTCTTTCAAACGTAATCACTAAGGAAGATCCGCAGTTTCTTTCAAACGTAATCACTACTAATGAAACTTGGCTACATCATTTTGATCTTGAGCGTAAACAGCAAAGCTCAGTGTGGAAATCTCCTTCATTACCCACCCTTAAAAAAGCAAAAGTGGTTGCTTCTGCTGTGAAAGCTATGGTCATCTCATTCTTTGATATTCATGCAATGGTTTATCAGCATGTTGTACCTGCACACACATCAGTAACTGGACAATACTACAGGGATGTGCTGAAAACATTGCAAGTCCATATCAGGCGCAAAAGTCCATATTACCGTGAAACAGGCTGGATGCTACACCACGATAATGCGCGGCCGCATGTTGCCAATGTTGTTGCTGAATGTATTGCAAAAATCAACATGAAGTACATCCCTCACCCTCCCTATAGTCCGGATTTAGCCCCATGTGACCTTTTTCTATTCCCTAACTTGAAGAAACGCCTTCGTGGGAGGCATTATCCATCATCAGAAGCAGTGGTGAAGGCTGCGGAGGCGAGTTTGAAGGATCTCTCCAAAAATGGTTTCCAGCATGTCTTTGAAGACTGGCAGAAACGCTGGGAAAAGTGTATCACATTCAGGGGAGACTATTTTAAGAAGAACCATCAAAATTATGAGGATGAGTAAAGGTACGTTGTCAACAAAAGAACTGTGATCATTCTTTATTGAACAGCCCTCGTATTTCTACTTATGTAGGTGGAAAGTTGAGTAGTAATCTAGCCTACCAGTGGCCCCAATCGTATTGGGGTTACACGGTATTTGAACTCGCGATGTTAGAATGTCAGAGTGCAAAGTGGATGGCTGTCAGACGTCGCTTATTGATTTATTATAGTGGCTCTTGTTAAGGGATGCAATTTACTTCCCTTGGAACAACAGTAAAATACATTTCACTAACTGGCAGCTGTCTATCAGACCTTGCCTTCATGGTGGCGGCTTTTGAACATAACAATTCCCACCTATTATGTGTTCTAAATGGGATGATGTCTGTCCTTGAGCGCTGCTATGTGAGCAACCAATCGGAGTCCTGCGGTGCTGACGTACTGCATTGGTCCTAAGTGGTGTGTGACGAGCGCCAAACTAATCAATTTCTAATAAATACACTCCTGGAAATGGAAATATGAACACATTGACGCCGGTGTGTCAGACCCATCATACTTGCTCGGGATACTGCGAGAGGGCTGTACAAGCAATGATCACACGCACGGCACAGCGGACACACCAGGAACCGCGGTGTTGGCCGTCGAATGGCGCTAGCTGCGCAGCCTTTGGGCACAGCCACCGTCAGTGTCAGCCAGTTTGCCGTGGCATACGGAGCTCCATCGCAGTCTTTAACACTGGTAGCATGCCGCGACAGCGTGGACGTGAACCGTATGTGCAGTTGACGGACTTTGAGCGAGGGCGTATAGTGGGCATGCGGGAGAGCGGGTGGACGTACCGCCGAATTGCTCAACACGTGGGGCGTGAGGTCTCCATAGTACATCGATGTTGTCGCCAGTGGTCGGCGGAAGGTGCACGTGCCCGTCGACCTGGGACCAGACCGCAGCAACGCACGGATGCACGCCAAGACCGTCGGATCCTACGCAGTGCCGTAGGGGACCACACCGCCACTTCCCAGCAAATTAGGGACACTGTTGCTCCTAGGGTATCGGCGAGGACCATTCGCAACCGTCTCCATGAAGCTGGGCTACGGTCCCGCGCACCGTTAGGCCGTCTTCCGCTCACGCCCCAACATCGTGCAGCCCTCCTCCAATGGTGTCGCGACAGGCGTGAATAGAGGGACGAATGGAGACGTGTCGTCTTCAGCGATGAGAGTCGCTTCTGTCTTGGTGCCAGTGATAGTCGTATGCTTGTTTGGCACCGTGCAGGTGAGCGCCACAATCAGGACTGCATATGACCGAGGCACACAGGGCCAACATCCGGCATCATAGTGTGGGGAGCGATCTCCTACACTGGCCGTACACCTCTGGTAATCGTAGAGGGGACACTGAATAGTGCACGGTACATCCAAACCGTCATCGAACCCATCGTTCTACAATTCCTAGACCGGCAAGGGAACTTGCTGTTCCAACAGGACAATGCACGTCCGCATGTATCCCATGCCATCCAACGTGCTCTAGAAGGTGTAAGTCAACTACCCTGGCCAGCAAGATCTCCGGATCTGTCCCCCATTGAGCATGTTTGGGACTGGATGAAACGTCGTCTCACGCGGTCTGCTCGTCCAGCACGAACGCTGGTCCAACTGAGGCGCCAGCTGGAAATGGCATGGCAAGCCGTTCCACAGGACTACATCCAGCATCTCTACGATCGTCTCCATGGGAGAATAGCAGCCTACATTGTTGCGAAAGGTGGATATACACGGTACTAGTGCCGACATTGTGCATGCCCTGTTGCCTGTGTCTATATGCCTGTGGTTCTGTCAGTGTGATCATGTGATGTATCTGACCCCAGGAATGTGCCAATAAAGTTTCCCCTTCCTGGGACAATGAATTCACGGTGTTCTTATTTCAATTTCCAGGAGTGTATATTCGCGCTAAGACAAAAATTCAGATTTTGCAAAAACTGATCCATGAGGAAGGAGAGAGTAATGTATTTAACATAACCGTAAAAGCCCATATTTTTAGCTCAGTTTTCCTAATACAAATAAATAAAGTAGATACTATTATAACAATGCATTGGGACGTAAGACTGTAATGAATATCATTATTGGTTGGCATGTATGCGTGAACGTATATTTGAAATTACTCAGAACTGAAACGTAAACATTTGACATGACGTGGTAAAAGAAATATGTACTTTGAATAAGCCAAGGTGTTTGTTAAATTCAATCATTGTCGGTCTGGAGAGGTGTTCCACCCAGGTGCGACTTCAACTCAGAAAATAGATGATAATCACTAGGTGCTAAGTCTGGACTGTAGTTGGGATGGGTGTGGAACCATCAGAAATGGACCAGAAGAGCATTTTCGGGACCCACCTCGCACACACCTTGCGATAATGCAAATGTTCGGTCAAAATCTTGTCAATCGTAGTCTTACTGACTTCAGGGATAAGTCCGCACATCTCGTGAACTGTCACACGCCGATCTTTAAGCATTTCTTGTTCCACTTTTGCAATTGTTTCGGCTGAAACCGAAGGCCGACCAGAACGCTGTTCGTCATGGACGTCTGTACGTCCGTCTTTGTACTCTCTGACCCACTTTCGCCCGTTTTTGACGTCCTTACATTTTGGCCCATAGACTTCGCATAACTGACGTGGAATCTCAGTGGCGGTAGTGCCTTTGGCACTCAAAAAATGGATCACTACACGCAACTCGCACTTGGCGGCAGAAGTGGTAGGAAGCTCCATCGCAAACGGCTGCCCAGCCAAGACTAATGGTTTCAACGGGTTCGTTGTGCTGGGGATTTGAAGGGGTGAAACCAAGCTACACGGCAGTGTTGCCGGATCTTGCGTAATAGCGTTCCTCACGGCTCCAGCGCCTTGGAGACCCCATTTTACGGACACGCCTCCCATCTTTTTTTCAGGACTCGCAGCTCATCAATTTCTGTATATGACTACTATCATGATTAGCACATGTATTGTGTGAACTGGGCCTACTAACCTCAATATTACATGTCACTTCATTGTCTATTCTATTTATATTTTCTACATTTACTGTTCTGTTTTTTTTTTTTTTTTTTTCAAATGTCTTGGCCTACCCATATCATATAGGTATTCACCAATAACTGGTACAAAATATTATTCAGAACAAATAACTGTTTACATACACAGTCAAAGACAAAAGAAAAACTAGCATAATTGGAGTTACAGTGCTACCAGCAGACAGCTTGGAAGATCTGTTACAAAACAAGGCTTAGTTCAGAATTATCTGTTCAGTATTACAGAAGTTATGATCGATTATCTGAAAGCTTAGGAAAAGGGGCGTGGCAAAAACTTAACACCCACTGATATAATTCGCAAATTAGGTATATAATATTGCTCCAATGAACCTTTGAACTAAGAGGGCGGGTCAAAAGGTAATGCCTCCTATATTTTTTCTCCTTTAATTGTCAAGAAAATTGAATCCAATTTACTTAGCTTGAAAACTACAACACTGACGATTAATTTGTCACTTTTCAATATCATCTCCGCACTTTTCCACAGTTTTGGTCCACCTTTTAACTAGGGCATGTATTCCAGTGTGGTAAAATACACGGTCTTGCTTCCTAAGCCATTGACGCACGGACGTTTTCACAGCCTCCTCATCTTCAAAATGAATCCCACGATGAGCTTCCCATAGTGGCCCGAACAGATGGAAGTCTGATGGTGCCAGGTCAGGGCTGTAAGACTTGCCACCCCAATTTCTGCAGTGATGTAACGGCTGGTGTGTGGTCCTGCATTGTCATGAAAAAGAAGAACATCCGCCATAGTTTTTGTTGGGCGAACTCGGCGAAGACGTGTTTTCAGCTTTTTGAGAGTTATGACGTATTGGACGGAATTTATTGTGCATCCCTCCTCCAAAACTTCAATCATAAGCACACCCTCTGTATCCCAAAACGTTGTTGCCATAACTTTCCCTGCCGACCGCTGAGTTTTGAATTTTTTTCTTCGGTAGCGTTGTGTGATGCAATTCCATTGACTGACTCTTTGATTCACGTTCAAAAAATGAACCCACGTTTCGTCTCCAGTAACAATTTTTTCCAGAAAACCCTCTCTCTCTCCAAATTGAAGCGCTGCAAGTGTTCGAAAGCTATTGTTTTCCTTGTTTCTTTGTTTTGGGCGGTTAACATTCTTGGTACCCAATGAGAACAAACTTTTGAGTAGCCCAGTTGTCGAATAATCGTCTTCCCACTGTCTTTACTGTGGGAGGTAATGCGACACAATTTACCTGTTGTTACCCGGCGATCACCACAAATGATGTCATCGACTCGCTGAATGTTGCATGGAGTCACTGCAGTCACCGGCCTGCCGCTTCGCTTTTCATCTGCCAATGGTGTTTGCCCTTCAACTTCGTTACAACGACGAACCCATGGTCTAACAGTGCTGACATCCACCGTTGCATCACCATACACATTTTTTAGCCTTTCGTGAATGGGAATTGGCGTTTCACCTTCCGCAGTGAAAAATTTAATCACAGAACGCTGTCTAATACGAATGTCGATGTCAACCATTTTTCAAGAGGATGCAGTGCCGCCACCTGTTGACTTAGGAAGTTACTACTGCAGGGGATTGGAGAAGAAGATTTGGGGAATTGCACCAAATTCAAAGTTTTCACATAACTTACTTATTTAAGGGAAAAAATAGGAGGCATTACTTTTTGACCCACCCTCGTATATATGTGTAATCTAGAGGGATGGCATTATAATAAAATATAAAAATAAAAAAGTGAATTTTAAACCCAAGTGAAGTCGCTTCTCACCTTAAACTTGTAGTATAAAATTTGATGAAGCAAATGTTGCACTATGGTGTGAGGATTATTTTTGTAATATTTGTGCCACAGACTTGGAAGATGCTGAAATTCAATAGGAAGTTAACCAACAGTTGTTTTCAGTTGTGCTGTTTATTCACATGCATGGACCTTTTCCTAAAAGCCAATGTTCGGGAATAAGGGGTTCTCAAAACATGTATTTCCGTTGAAATCTCGATATCGAAGTTTTGGGGTGAAATACGTAGCAAACCTCGATCGATACTGCCTCTAGTGTCTCGACGTAAGAAAGGAAGGTACACGTGCGTAACTGCAGCAGTTTAATCTGTGAAGGAACAAGATTGACCGATTATACCCACATCGGAATTTCTCCATCCAACACGCACAGTAGAAGCGCCGTGCTAAATGGGCTTAAAGTCGTAACCTCTGGGTTCACTTCCCGTTGGTACGCAATAGCCATTCATGTTCTAGGTTTTGTTGCGCATGGGAGTGTCAGACAGATGGCGCGGATGTTTCCTCAAAAGAAAGAGTATCCTCTATGAGTACTAGAGGGCTGCTTGCTCGACGGCCCTGTTTAGGGGCTTCAGGGGCTTAAAGCATCCCCAGGCGGTTGCCTTTGTTTGGAAAAACTGTTCTAACCCCTAACCATAATGTCCTAAACATCTTAGGTTACACTTACTGGGGTGGAGGGGTGTGATACCGAAATTAAAGGATTGCAATAAGTAAAGAATCATGATGGATTTCAAAGGAATGAGCATTATCACAATGGACAAGATTGTTACAAAGGGAATCTTTGTGTGAAAAGAGGGCTTCGAGAAAGTGAAAGTCACACATACACCCACGCGCAGCTGTGGTCATTCAGTCTTCGGGGTGAGGCCGATTAGGGTAGTCCTCTTCTTCTGTCTTGGTCGAGGGCAGACTAGAAGTGATGAGAGAAGATATTTGTCGGTTCATATGTACGTGAAGAAGGGATTAAGTTTTTATCGAGTAATAAGTGTTTCATAAACAGTAACTCTAAACAGTGATATATTGGTAACCCTTGGTCGGCGACTTCAAGTTTAATGTAATGATAAAAGAAGCAGTCATTAAACCAGTTTGAAACGAGCATTACAGTGTCATTGAAACCATTCTTTTCACACATATCCACGCATACCTTGGGAGAAACCTCATTGCTTTACCCAAAGATAAACATTATTTGCTTCAAACTGTAGCGGAAAGTAGAACTGTGTGCCACGTACATATTAATTGCCTCAAACTGTCGCCCCAACGTGGAACACTTTGCTCGCCAATATTTGTTTCAGGTGAAGAACGTTAGGCAAGTGTTTATAGCTGAGAATACCCAGGGTTGCCGTTGTTTAAAATAACATTTAAAAGAAAAAAAACTTCAAGCTGATTTCACTGTACAAACTAGACATTTGCTTTACTTATTGATATTGTCACGTATGCTTTGGTGAAGTGAAGGAACTTGATTTATTATTTGCAATTTTAATAGCATGAAGTTTCTTTATACAATTGAAAGTATTAATTAATTAATTCATTCATTCATAGCGGAGTATTAGACGTCAAACCCGTAATTTGCATATTTTCGGAGCATTGACCAAGTAAGAATGTTAAAAGTAACCAACGTGTTGCTCTGTTGGCGCAGTTTAAGCGCAATAAATCCGAGTTTTGGCGCCGATTAATTACTGTATATGAAACTTGTATACACCATTATACGTCCGAAGCAAATATACAGTCGAAACAGTGGACTGCAAAGGGGGAACCGGCTCCAAATAAAAGCGAAAACTGTTTGTACGGCTGGAAAAGTGATGACGACTGTTTATTGGGATAGTCATGGAGTTATTTTAACCGATTATCTTCGAAAAGGAAAAACCATTGCAGGAGCATACCACGCATCATTACTTGACAAGCTGAAGGCAGAACTTGCGGGAAAACGGCCACATTTTCAGAATAAGAAAATTTTGTTTCATCAAGAAAACACCTCAGCGGTTGCAATGGCGAAAATCCACGAATTACGGTTTGAACTGCCTGACCATCCGCCTTACTCACCAGAACTAGCCCCAAACGACTTCTTTTTGTTCGCTCATCTGAAAATTGCGCTTGGAGGACAGATATTTTCGTCAAATGAAGAGGCATTCACCTTCGTGAACAAGAGAAAAACGCCGAGTACTATTTGGACGGGTTACAGAGATGGGAGCATCGCTGGGAGAAGTGTGTAGAGTTACAAGGAGACTATATTGAAAAACGCCGAGTACTATTTGGACGGGTTACAGAGATGGGAGCATCGCTGGGAGAAGTGTGTAGAGTTACAAGGAGACTATATTGAAAAACGCCGAGTACTATTTGGACGGGTTACATAGATGGGAGCATCGCTGGGAGAAGTGTATAGAGTTACAAGGAGACTATGTTGAAAAACGCTGAGTACTATTTGGATGGATTATAGAGATGGGAGCATCACTGGGAGAAGTGTGTAGAGTTACAAGGAGACTATGTTGAAAAACGTCGAGTACTATTTGTACGGGTTACAGAGATGGGAGCATCGCTGGGAGAAGTGTGTAGAGTTACAAGGAGACTATATTGAAAAACGCCGAGTACTATTTGGACGGGTTACATAGATGGGAGCATCGCTGGGAGAAGTGTGTAGAGTTACAAGGAGACTATGTTGAAAAACGCCGAGTACTATTTGGAAGGGTTACAGAGATGGGAGCATCGCTGGGAGAAGTGTGTAGAGTTACAAGGAGCCTATGTTGAAAAACGCCGAGTACTATTTGGACGGGTTACAGAGATGGGAGCATCGCTGGGAGAAGTGTGTAGAGTTACAAGGAGACTATGTTGAAAAACGCCGAGTACGATTTGGACGGGTTACAGAGATGGGAGCATCGCTGGGAGAAGTGTGTAGAGTTACAAGGAGACTATGTTGAAAAACGCCGAGTACTATTTGGACGGGTTACAGAGATGGGAGCATCGCTGGGAAATGTGTGTAGAGCTACAAGGAGACTATGTTGAAAAAACGTCTAGTACTATTTGGACGGGTTACAGAGATGAGAGCATCGCTGGGAGAAGTGTGTAGAGTTACAAGGAGACTATGTTGAAAAACACCGAGTACTGTTTGGACGGATTACATAGATGGGAGCATCGCTGGGAGAAGTGTATAGAGTTACAAGGAGACTATGTTGAAATACGTCGAGTACTATTTGGACGGGTTACAGAGATGGGAGCATCGTTGGGAAATGTGTGTAGAGTTACAAGGAGACTATGTTGAAAAAAGCCGAGTACTATTTAGACGGGTTACAGAGATGGGAGCATCGCTGGGAGAAGTGTATAGAGTTACAAGGAGACTATGTTGAAATACGTCGAGTACTATTTGGACGGGTTACAGAGATGGGAGCATCGCTGGGAAATGTGTGTAGAGTTACAAGGAGACTATGTTGAAAAACGCCGAGTACTATTTTGACGGGCTACAGAGATGGGAACAACGCTGGGAGAAGTGTGTAGAGTTACAAGGCGACTATGTTGAAAAACGCCGAGTACTATTTGGACGGGTTACAGAGATGGGAGCATCGCTGGGAGAAGTGTATAGAGTTACAAGGAGACTATGTTGAAATACGTCGAGTACTATTTGGACGGGTTACAGAGATGAGAGCATCGCTAGGAGAAGTGTATAGAGTTACAAGGAGACTATGTTGAAATACGCCGAGTACTATTTGGACGGGTTACAGAGATGGGAGCATCGCTGGGAGAAGTGTATAGCGTTACAAGGAGACTGTTGAAATACGTCGAGTACTAGTTGGACGGGTTACAGAGATGGGAGCATCGCTGGGAAATGTGTGTAGAGTTACAAGGAGACTATGTTGAAAAACGCCGAGTACTATTTGGACGGGTTACAGAGATGGGAGCATCGCTGGGAGAAGTGTGTAGAGTTACAAGGAGACTATGTTGGAAAACGCCGAGTACTATTTGGACGGTTACAGAGATGGGAGCATCGCTGGGAGAAGTGTGTAGAGTTACAAGGAGACTATGTTGAAAAAAAAAAAAAATCCTGAAAAAATGTCTTGTTACTTTATTAAGTTGGAAACTTTTCAGAACAGCTATGTGCATTTTCTCTCAAATTACAATTTTCATATAAAAAGTGGAACATTTTTATCACAAAAGTAAATTTACACAATGAAAAACTAGCCCGCCTCTGTAGCGTAGTGGTAATATGTCTGCCTCACGTTCAAGAGGTCCCGAGGTCGAATCTCGGTCAGGGTCAGTTACCTGGATAAGGTTTTTCCGGGGTTTTCCCTTATCCTGCAAGGTGAATTTCAGGTAATTCTAAGCTCTATGGGCCCTGGGCGCATTTGAGCATCATTTCACCTATTCCATTCATCGTCCGATATGACTTAACGTTGGAGGACGTAAATGACAAAAAAAAAAAAAAAAAAAAGTAGTATTTGTATAACCATGGTAGAAAGAACTTTCAAAAACAGGGCAAAAACATTATTGTAACTGTACTGACAGATGTTTGATGCCAAATTTCACAGTGTAGTCTGTGCGATTGTACCATTTTTGGGTTTGTTTCGTAAAATATGCAATAAGTACTAGAATAGAATACAAGACAAAAAATGTTGTGCACGCTTGTGAAATGTAATGGCATGTGCATTGACAATAGAATTGTAAATTTGTCAAATATATTTTGTTATTAGTCGCATGAGACACGCGAGCGATATTCAGTTGTTCCGTTATTCATAAGTAAAGGATTTTGGTTAGTTTCGTGGCCTATAAAGAAAACACCCCCGTGCCCCCCAACCGAAGACCGTGCTAGGACCAGAATATCCAATGCCGTGACACTGATGAACCATATCACGAGATATTTACAATGTCGCGTGCAGACACTCCGAGGAGAACAGTGGCATAACTCCAAGTAGTGCAAATTCTTCACAACTACTTGCATTACGTACATGCTTACAGAAAGCATTCAACAATTCAATACCTAGCAACATTTCACCGAAAATACTCGTTTTGAGAGTACGTGTACATGAAAAGAAAAGAATTTTTATAAAAGCTCTGTGTGTGCATAATTAAAAAACAAAACACAATATAAACACAAAAACTGGTATTTTATAATTTTAGTTGAGCTTCTTCCAAAAATACGACACGAAATTTTCAAGGATATCTCCCCATACAAAGCTATCCTTTTCATGCAAAATACTTCGAAAACTGTATTTTCACCAAAATGGTTCATATGTTTCAGATATTTGTATGACAAATCAAATGAATATCTTCAATTTTCTGTAAATGTCTTCAGAAGTCTTCTGGATGGCTGACAAACTGGAAGAGACAGTACACAGAATACGCACATCTTGATAAAGCACAAAGAACTTTGCACATACGTCATTTACAAGATAATCCCTCCAATTGTTGTTTTCAACTCCTAATGCTTTCTAGCCATTGTATGCATTAAAATGAAATACACAAAAAATAAATTTACACACAGCTTAGAGTTAACAACATTCATCTTTAAGATTAAGGGAAAACCTACAACGTTAAGTCATATCGAACGATAACAATGAAATGATGTTCAAATGAGTACAGGTTACATAGGGTTTAGAGTTGCTAGATATTCATTGTTAAGATTAAGGGAAAACTTCCAACGTTAAGCCATATCGAACGATAACAATGAAATGATGCTCAAATGAGTCTAGGGTACATAGAGCTTAGAGTTACCAGACATTCATCTTTAAGATTAAGGGAAAACTTCCAACGTTAAGCCATATCGAACGATAACAATGAAATGATGCTCAAATGAGTCTAGGGTACATAGAACTTAGAGTTACCAGACATTCATCTTTCAGGATGAGAGAAAACCTCCAACGTTGTCATATTGGACGATAAATGAAATGATGTTCAAATGTATTCAGGGTACATAGAGCTTACAGTTACCAGACATTCATCTTTTAGGATGAGAGAAAACCTCCAACGTTAAGTCATATCGGACGATGAATGAAATGATGTTCAAATGAGTCCAGGGTACATTGAGCTTACAGTTATCAGACATCCAACTTTCAGGATTAGGGAAAATCTCGGATAACAGCTTATCCGAGTAATTCACACTGAATTAGGGAGCTCTTGATTACGTGGCAGAGACAAAGCACCTACAATTAACGTGCGTGTGTTGACACTATTGCCTTTCAAGGCCTCTCTATTCTCTTTCCCTGCCATACAACGCCGATATTCATACTGACACAACTAGTGAAGTCGAGGGGTATTGGCCACGTGACTAAGGAATCGAACTCACGACTACCTTGTTTTATTATCCTTCCGATTAAGTGGAAGCTATTACTCTATATTTAATTTGATTTATACATAAATAGTGACGTAGCAGTTTAGTTCCGTTATGAATGTGACCTTAACCTAAAATACCGGCAGTTTCTAAATTGCTGCATCGTAAAACGTTTGATAGACAATTTGGTCGTGAATGCAGCGTAATAATATCCCACCAAAATAAACCGAACGGCTGACCTTCCGTGATGTTGTTTTGTTTTCTTAGTGTTACATAATGACCGGCATGGCAACAACAAACCAGACTTGTAGTGGGCTGCAAAATTATATTTATTTCATGCAACATCAAGTGAAGGACGTGGACAACAACAACAACAACAATAATAATAATAATAATAATAATAATAATAATAATAATAATAATAATAATAATAATAATAATAATAATAATAACAATAATAACAATAATAACAATAATAACAATAATAACAATAATAACAATAATAACAATAATAACAATAATAACAATAATAACAATAATAACAATAATAACAATAATAACAATAATAACAATAATAACAATAATAACAATAATAATAATAATAATAATAATAATAATAATAATAATAATAATAATAATAATAATAATAATAATAATAATAATAATAATAATAATAATAATAATAATAATAATAATAATAATAATAATAATAATAATAATAATAATAATAATAATAATAATAATAATAATAATAATAATAATAATAATAATAATAATAATAATAATAATAATAATAATAATAATAATAATAATAATAATAATAATAATAATAATAATAATAATAATAATAATAATAATAATAATAATAATAATAATAATAATAATAATAATAATAATAATAATAATAATAATAATAATAATAATAATAATAATAATAATAATAATAATAATAATAATAATAATAATAATAATAATAATAATAATAATAATAATAATAATAATAATAATAATAATAATAATAATAATAATAATAATAATAATAATAATAATAATAATAATAATAATAATAATAATAATAATAATAATAATAATAATAATAATAATAATAATAATAATAATAATAATAATAATAATAATAATAATAATAATAATAATAATAATAATAATAATAATAATAATAATAATAATAATAATAATGTTATTTTTCACTCCTTTGTTACGTACTTTCAATAGACGAAATACCAACATTTGATATCAACATTTAGGCAGAAATGCACGTTTTGAGAATCCTTGAATTTAATAAAAATATTTTTTTAAAAGTCCTGCGCCGTGACCTAGTGGACTAAGGTGTCCTGCTTTGATTCCTTGCCACGGAAGGCGCCCGGGATCGATCACACACCTGGAAGGTATGGATTTTATGTCCCGGATATAGGATCGGAGCTCACTGAACTTCGTGAGGAAATTAGGAGCTACGATAGGTAGCGAATCTGGTCTAGGGGATGCCCAGATGCTGACCACGTCCTTCCCGTATCGGTTATATAATCACACACGTCTACCTTGCGTGAGTGAGCATGAGGCCGGCAGTTGGGTTGCCAGGTCTTGTCCCAGTAGGGGCTGTTGCGCCAGGTTTTTTTAAGTGTGTCTGTGTGTGTGAGAGAGAGAGAGAGAGAGAGAGAGAGAGAGAGAGAGAGAGAGAGAGAGAGAGAGAGAGAGAGAGAGACAGACAGACAGAGAGAATTTTAAAGAAATTCCCTTCACTCTAAACTTCAATTTATATGGGCAAATTTTCAAATTTTTGATTTTGTAAAAGTAACTCCGATGATATATACAAATATAGAAATAATTTGTAACTTAAAACTTCACTATCTTATAAGACATGATGATAATTCTTATAAAGTCTCCAGTTTGATCGCGATTTCATGTATACTTATACACATCTTCAGCTGTCGCCATCTTTCATTTTTCTTTTTTACTAATTTTACGTCCTCCAACGTTAAGTCATATCGGACGATGAATGAAATGGGTGAAATGATGCTCAAACGTGTCCAGGGTCCATGGAGCTCAAAGCTACCCGACATTCATCTGTAAGGATAAGGGAAAACCCCGGAAAAAGCCTTATCCAGGTAACTCACCCTGACCGAGATTCGAACTCGGGACCTCTTCAACGTGAGGCAGACATGCTACCATCTACGCTACCGAGGTGGGCCCACCATCGTTACTAAACAATTGATGTTAATATATTCTTCTTAGTACTACCAACATCTGAAAATAACACAAATTTAAAAACAGAATCGACTGCCGGTATTTCAAAATTCATTACGCGATGTAAGTTTCTTAAAATAAATATCTTTACCCAAACCATTAAATCTATCGGAGCATATAATTGTTTTAACAATTTAACTTCTGGCTTTATTTCATCGTTAAATAACCAAAAATGATCTGCTACGGCCGATGTATCAGTTTGTTTATACTTAATGTTACGATAATGTTCTTTCGTTCTGGTTTCTAAATTACGTTTTGTCATTCCAATATAAACTTTATTACAATCAAAACAATTAAATTGATAAATAACAGATTTTTTATTTATAGGAATTTTATCCTTTTAAGAGCAATGTAATAAATTCTAATACCATATTTATTTTGAGGAACTAAAGTTATACCAAACTCTTTAGCTCTTTAAAATAAATATAGCATTAAAAATTTATTACATTTCTGTATAAGAGATAAAATTCCTAATAATGCATAATCTGGTACTTATCAGTTTAACTGTTTCTATTGTGATAAAGTTTATATTGGAAAGATAAAACGTAATTTGGAAACCAGAACGAAGGGATATTTTCGTAACATTAAGTATAAACAAAATGATAAATCAGCCGTAGCAGGTCATTTTTGGTCATTTAACCATGAAATAAATCCAGAAATTCAATTATTATTACAATTAAATGGTACGATAGATTTAATGGTTTGGGAAAAGATATTTATTTAAAAAAACAAAACAACGTGTAATGAATTTTGAAATACCGGCAGTCGATTCTGTTTTTAAATTTGTTTTATTTTCAGATTTTTTAATACTAACAAGAACATATTAACATCTAGAGGTTAGTAACGATGACAACAGCTGAAGCTGTGTAAAAGTTTTACATGGTATCGCGATCCCGAAGAATTTATAAGAACTATCATCATTTCTTATAAGTGAAGCTTTAAGTAACATTTGTATATACTTGTTTGCTTCACTGTTAATAGTTTCATATTTTACGTATTGAACTCTGATTATATTTACTAAAATACCGAATGTTTTAAATATTTTCATAGCAAATGAAATAAACATATTAAATTTTCTGAAAATTTTCCTGAAGAGTTCTTCTCATTTAGAAAGATTTTTGTATAACTAGTAAACTGCAAGCAATAAACGAAGTCTTACAACACAGATCTCATTAAAAGATATAACTTATGCCATTTTTGCATGGAGACATATCATTTATTTATATATTCCTTATTCCTTTCAGGCAAATACTTATACTTTTCTAAAACAGAAAGTCGTTATTCATGTTTTTATCTTTGTGCATGCAAAGGGAATAAAATTTCAGAGGACCAGGTTTTAAAACATCTGACTAAGGTTTAAGTTAATTATATTATTCTATTCCGGGGCGCCGGGGTAGCGCGGTGGTTTCGTTCGCGGCTCCCGTTCTAAGGGTCCCGAGTTCGATTCCCGGCTCTGGGGTTGGCGATTTTAAGTCGGCCCTATCCACGCCTTCACCTCTGTCTAGCACACGTGAAGTATCCCCTATGCCCAACGTGGTTCGGAGTCCACGGTAAAAACTGTAGGTCCTCTCACCTCACCGCCATCTTCACTATCACCCTATCATCGGAGGTAATGGACACCGCCCTCTGGGCGCCTCCACCTGAGAAATGGGTCCGGTCATCACTTGGTGGGGTGAGGTTACCCCGAAGGCCAAGGTTGCCATGTGGGGAGTGTTAGTAACTAACTATTATTCTATTCCTATTATAGAAGGATTTGTAGGAAATATAGGTAAAATAAAACCATTTCTATGTGCCTTTATTTCGATTTACATAAGGTAAATAGAAGAATAACAACTTAAACAATTTATTCAGGACTTATTCTTATGCCCGATTTCACCAACAGATGTTAACACTTAACAAGAGTTTAGCAATTGTTATAACAAAAATCGTATTTCATCTCAAGTGTTAGCTTAACACTCGTCTTAAATCTCTTGTTAAATAAACAAAACAAATTTCTGGTTTTAAATCCTTAACCATTGTAAATAGACAAGATGGCGAGCGTGAACTCAGCTGTTGATGTCGATTTGCTATATTTAAGAGCGTCTAAATGGCATTCGTAATAGAGTACGGCCTATGAGAAGAAAATTTTCTACAGAGGTATAGACTGTCCAAACAAGTTGCTATGAAGATTACTGCGGAAGTACAAGAGAAGTTAGTACATGTATCGAAAGGAATATGCCGATATCGCCTTTGTTTCAAGTATTAATAACTTTGTGATTTTGTAATTTACTGAATTATGTGGATAATACACTGTCCACTTCCCGTCTTGAAACGTTCACGTCACTCCTCCTTCTTCGCTCCTCGTTTTAAATTTACATAACACTGAGCTAGAACATGCATCGAAAGGAATATGCCGATCTCGCCTTTGCTTCAAGTATTAATAACTTTGCTATTTTATAATTCACTGAATTATGTGGATAATATACTGTCCACCTCCCGTCTTGAAACGTTCAAGTCACTCGTTACTTGTCCTTCTTCGCTCCTCGTTTTAAATTTACGTAATACTAAGTTAGAACATGCATCGAAAGGAATATGCCGATCTCGCCTTTGCTTCAAGTATTAATAACTTTGCCATTTTATAATTCACTGAATTATGTGGATAATATACTGTCCACCTCCCGTCTTGAAACGTTCAAGTCACTCGTTACTTGTCCTTCTTCGCTCCTCGTTTTAAATTTACGTAATACTGGGTTAGAACATGCATTGAAAGGAATATGCCGATCTCGCCTTAGCTTCAAGTATTAATAACTTTGCGATTTTATAATTCACTGAATTATGTGGATAATACACTGTCAATCTCCCGTCTTGAAACGTTCAAGTCACTCGTTACTTGTCCTTCGCTCCTCGTTTTAAATTTACGCAATACTGACAAGTTGTTTGGTGCTTGTAGTAGTGACACATGCATTTGAATTAAATTAGTTTTCAATATTTTCCCCGACATCTTTCTCTTTTACATTCACCGTATCCGTCTTCTTATTTTCCACAATATCCTTACACTTCGTCACCAATTCAATTAATAGTTCTTCATCCATGGAAGAGAAATTTGTCTCACGGCTTTTGTTAACGATTTTGTTTACCCGCCATTTTTCAGCTGTCTGCAGACGAAAAGAAAACAAATGCGCATCGCAGTACATTCAGAAAATAATACGACTCATCCATAGGCTTCTATAGCTGTGATATTTACAAGTTTCTTGGTGTTAACACGTGTTCGTTAACATTTTCAGGAAACAGGTTGTGACATGCAAGACAATTTAACTGCTTTGTTAGCGCTGTGACGTTTGCTAACATCGATTTTAACATCTGTTGGTGAAATCGGGCATTAGAGTGAATAGAGTCCACACATATACAGTCAGTGTAAAATTGTTCGTACACGTTACAGCGACTCTTTCAAATGAAATGTTATGTTTGGCATCATCATTCTTTCACATGTGCCCACATAAGTTCTATAGCATTAAAGTCGTAGTGATAAGGTGGAAATCTTACTACGGTATGACCGTGTACCTCTGCGAGACCGCCTCGTAAGCGTAGATGGTAGCGTGTCTGCCTCACGCTCAAGAGGTCCCGAGTTCGAATCTTGGTCAGGGTAATTACCTGGATAAGGTTTTTCCGGGGTTTTCCCTTATCCTTAAAGACGAATGTTGGGTAGCTGTAAGCTTCATGGAACCTGGACACATTTGAGCATCATTTCACCTATTTCATTCACCGTCCGATATGACAACGTTGGAGGATGTAAAAAATGTACCTCTGCTAGACTGTCTATTTCATTCACTTTGAAAGTATCGTTTTACAGTTTAATTAATTCGTATAACACAGGGTTTGTTGCTCATGGATCGAACTCAATATTTCCATAACGAAGCCATTCCTGCATATGGGATTTGAGTGAAGATGAAGTGGGTGCTTTATTAATTTCTATGGAATGATAAGGGGCATTGTCCATAATGACAGTATTAGACGGGATGTTAGGTAGTAATGTTTTAACAAACCAATCCTTGAAAATGTTATTATCCATTTCTTCATGCTAGTCTTTGGTTGAATTTGACTTAAAAGTTAGCAAGGCATTAGGAATGTGAAACTGTCAACTTTGACTACAATTTCCCTAGAATCTGATTTTAGAATTTTCCCTCGAGATTCAACTTGAAACAACACAAACACAACTAAAACGACAAGAAAATAGTTCAACATTATATCCATATGTTGCAACAATGAAAACATTTTGTGTGTCGTGTAAATCCACAAAACAATAAATTCGCAGTTCTATCGCTCATACGCCACTGACAACCTTTAATCAACACACAACGGAGTGGGGGTTGCGAGCGTCTACTTTCCACCAATCACGACAAAGCAGTGGTTGCTGACCCGCCCACATGTGCTAGACAAGGACAGCATTCTGTGTTAGACAAGGATAGTAGAGAATACGCCAACTTAAACCTCACAGACGCTTTCTCTAACGGTCCGTTGCAAACATTTATGCGAAGGCATGTGCTCTGCGCGACGGTCAAACTCTTATAGCCTGTTGTCAGAAGCACGCATGGGATTTTAACATTGGGTTGGTTTCCGACTGGAAGGCGCCAAATTTTCCTTGAGGGCAAAACAGACATTAGAGTAGGGCTGTTTGTATACAGGGATTGCAAAGGGAGTTTACTGACCTTCGCAGAGTGGCCTTGTCACTGTGACGGTCTCCGGGGTACATACTAGCATTATGGCATATGTCTATTCTCGTATACAGCATTTATTTATATTTATAAATCTATAATTTATTTATATTTATTCGTTTGTGTCAATGCCTATCTGATATCAGGTTATATGTCGTCTCAGTGTTCTTAGGTGACAGGGGCTGCGTCAAACTATGGACCATAAAGTCTATATGGACATTTTAAAGGAAAATCTCATGCTAGTGCCCAGAAAAGTAGGTCTTGAGAACAATTTTGTGTTTCAGCAGGACAACGACCCCAAACACAGCTGGAAATACTCGCTTGTGGGTCCTTTATAACACGCTAAAACTACTTCACACACCTCCCTAGTCACCAGATATCAATCCTATAGAACACATGTGGTCTATTTTGGACAGAAAAATCAGAAATCACTCATTTTCCAATAAAGAAGGATTAAAACAGGCACTTCAAATAAAACGGGAACTAATTGAACCAAAGAAAACAAGAGAGCTAGTGGAATCAATGCCATGGAGACTGGAGGCAGTTATAAAAGCAAAAGGAAAGCCCACCAAATATCGAATGATGGTATACATTATAAAAATGTTATTGAAATCGGAGGTGTACGTACACTTTTTGTGCGAAATAATAACATATTTTTATTTTAAGAAGAAGTAATTAATTTATTTATATGTTTTGTTAACTAAAATATTACCAAATACAACATAAATGGTTTACTGGACATGATTAATTTATTTATAAATTTGCCAAACGTCCCATTCCTTTTTCTCCAAGAATTTTGATGAAATTTCTTATGTGTCCGAACACTTTTTACACTGACTATATATTTTCTGTTTACAGTAAATTTAATACATGGAATATGACTGTTTGATGTTTTTATACTGTCCAGTCACGTCTAGACGTATTTGAAGCGGTAAACGCTCTAGGTGTATCCTTTTGAACACAAGCTTCGTGTTGCAGTGAGAGGATAATGTTTTAATTGAGTTACGTTAGCTTGGGAACACATTACGTAATGCTTATTTGCTAATGTGTGTCTTCGCGTGCTGGAGAAGTACAAACTAATTAAAGGAAGAACCTCTTCGGTAGAAATTGCGTGTGTTGCGTACGGTAGTAGCACTTGTGGGTTTTTGTAAATATGTAACGTAGGTCACGTGCTGCCCTGTCCGGTCTTGTCTGCCTCGGAGATCTTTTGTTTAAATCACCAGAGCGCTCTTTAAACTCGGCCTCGTGAAATGATATATCAGCTTTAAGTTTTTACTTTCTTTACTACGTGCGTAAACTAAAGAAAGTATTGTATTCCACACAAAAATGCCAAACGGTGTATGTGTGTGTGTGTCTGAAGAGATATCCGTCGGCGAGTTTCGATCGTACAAACACTGACCCACTTGGATATAGACTGCCATTATGTGTAATTTCTTGGGCGGTAGTCAGATGTTTTTCCTTTGTGCAGACGACAATGTCTGCATCCAAAGAACGTCTCCAGCTCTTTCAGAGTGGGTGTATGTAGGTCATGGTAATTGACGAGAAGTCAATGTTAAACACGGTCAATTACTCCGCGCCAGACTAAATAAGCTCTTATTACTTTCTCTACCACTCACATAAGGTGAAGGCATTTCACCAGTAATAAGCAACAAATTCTTGTTACGAAATTATCTTTTTGTATACTGTTTCGTGAAAAACAACTGAAGGGTGTCAGCATTTAGAATAGTGCAAAACAAAGTAATTTATTTTTTTAAAAAAGTGTTTTAAAGGGATTCACATATGTTTTCTCGCTACTGCTTTACTTACACAAATTACAGGAAGTATTCTATTCCACTATGTCGAGATTTGACAGGAAATACACGGTTTGAGATTTCGTAATTCCAAAAATGACATATTAACAGAATTATCTATATACGTGTATGTTTGTATATAAATGTAACACGCGCACGTCTCGTAGCATAGCTGGTAGCGTGTCTGCCTCACGTTCAAGAGGTCCAGAGTTCAAATCTCGGTGAGGGTGAGCAATTTGGATAAGGGATTTGTTAGGGTTTACCCTTAACTTGAAAGTTTAATATCGGGTAACTCTACATTCGATGGGCCCTGTACTCATTTAAGCAACTTTAAATCCATTTATATATAGTGCTGCCGAATGAAGAAAAATTTACAATATACTTTGTAATTGTCAGATAAATAATCTATATATTGCGAAACGTGTACTTTTTGTGAAATATTAACATGGAATTTCCTCGTAAATAACTTTTAAATTGAGAAAAGAGCTTTATTTTGTTGTTCCTTTTTTAAATTCATTCAAGTGTCGCAGTATTTTTGCTAAAAATACATATTTGCCATATTGGTATGGTACAATGTACATCTCGAGTTTTGTTCTCTGTATTGGAAATGACCTTCGTATGATTTTGTAGAACTGCTAAAGGAAAACAGCTAAACAGTACGTTTGCAGTTCGTTATAACTGCAGCGGTGTCATCTGGCGGAAGGTGCTTAAAGATTCAGTTATTGTTTTTTTCTTTTTCCATCAACGGCCGTTATTATCATTTGTGAATGTATTTATTTATTTTTTCGAAAAATACAGGGTATTTACAAAATATTGCTGGCGTTTTGAAGTGACATATTTAAATATTTAACGAAACAAATTTAGAGATAATATTTTATACGTGTTTTGAAGGAGTTTCTTTTGTTTTCCTTTCCTTTATTTTCTTTATTTCCTTCCCCAATAAAGAGCATTTTAATATTGCCTCACTTCTGATTTCATTAGAATGTGAGTCGTTTTATAGACACCCGTATTTAAACTTTTCAACTTTTTCTAACGCGTACATATTTATGTAGCTATGGCATTCCTCCCGGAAATTAGATATCGACATCTTAGTGGAAATACATGTTTCCAGCGCTCTGAAAGAAAAGGTGCTTTTTAGAAGATGAAAAGAGGTTGAGAAGCGCGCGTGCGTGTGGGAGAGAAAGACAGAACTGCATAAGTCAAAAACCAAAGTCGGGTAGGTTGGTCCCGTAGCCCAGTCGGTAGAGCATCTGCTTGCCGTGCTAGAGGTCCCGGGTTCGATTCCCGGTGGTAGGGGTGGGGATTTTCCTCCGATCAACATAATTCCTTATCTCCCCCACAGTCTGAAAGTATGAATGAGAGTGCGAATGTGTACGTGGTCTAATAATTAAAACCCAGCGAATACGAGTTAACACCTTCCATTTGAATTTATGAGCTTTCAAAAATGCCACATGAAGAAATTTAAGAAAAGCCGCATCCAAAGCCACCCTTTGCATGGAAGATTTGTCAAACTGTTATACAAATGGCTTTAGCGAAGATACTTTGATAAAACATTATGTGTTTAAGTACAATACACATAAAATGTATATCTTAAATTTTGAGGACACGTCATTCAGAAAATTTGTATAATCTGGTATAACTTACATCATTACAAGTTCAGAAAAACACGTAGTGCATGTAAAGTGTAGAATTCTTTCAAACAGAGTGTGGTTTTAGAAATTGGTGAAAATTAATCATTTCTCCACACTAGCCGTATATAAGCTAAGGTTTTTGATAGAGTCAACATGAAATACTCAATGCCATTGATTGATTCATTTATTATCTCCTGTAAAAATTACAAAGTAATTTATAAAATCGTCAAAAAACAGAAATACATGGGATTACACATATTACATAACAAAAGAAAAAAATATTTACAATGACATTTACATGTGCACCTATACTAATGCATATGAACCTATTTCTACACAATAGTTTCGTAACTACCTTTACACTTTTTAATAATGCATTCTATTACAAGTTGCCTTACTAAATATTTACAATTTTACAGTCATGGCTTAAATACTATGTGTAAATTCGTCTAAGGCAAAAAATGTTCCAGCAATACAGTGTCGGGCTCAATGGGTTAGAGTGACTGGACGGAAACCAGTAGATCCGTGGTTCATTGAATTTTTCATCTTGACTCTATATATCAAACACAGTGTGGTGTTTATCTAAATGCTTATTTCGCTTATTGCTAATTTGTTGTAAGTTTAAGGGGAATGTGGGAATACAGTAGTGTGTGTAGTGTTTAACGCCCGCTTTTATTACAATCGACACTGTAGGCGGTGACACTGATGATACATGAGATGAAGATGGAGCACCGGGGGAATGAGATGGCGGAGGAAACCGGAGGTCCCGGAGAAAACCCGCCCCAGCGCTGTGTTGTCCACCACAAATCTCCTTTTGCGGTTGCCTGGGATCGAACCCGGGCCGTCTTGGTGAGAGCCAAGCGGTCTAACCACTGAGCCACGGCGCGGCCTGGGAATACAGTAGGTTTAAGAGCTGGTGGCATATGAGAGGTTTGAAATTTCGTTCTCTTTCCAAGGTGTATAATGTATTCCTACTTGAGTAAAGGATAGCTATTAGAACATACAAATAAATAAACAGGAATACCTCGGAAATGGTTCATTTGACATAAATTGTGTGGTGTCTGAGTTTGTTTATCTCTTGTTACGTAAATTTAGAATGAAGACGATTTCTGAGAAAATTATCATATAATTCAACATATCTATATTATTTTGCCACGAAAATATATTAAACATGTGTATTTTAATTAAAATATTTAATCATTTAGAGAAAAGTCAGACTTTTCAAAAAGTGCTTCATGTTAAGGTGTGGTTTGTGAGATTTTCTTGAACAGCTTTTCGCATTTTTAGAAAATGCTGAAGTTTAAATATCAGTGAAAGGGCAGAGCCAGACTGAAAAATTCAATGCCATAGCCGAGATTTGAAACACGGATCTTCTGGTCTCCGTCCAGCCGCTCTAAACCATTGAGCTACTATGGACAACGTGCCAACACGACATTAAATTCTCCAACTGACTCGTGTTTCTCCCGGTAAACCACTAGGAGTTCTCATAAACACACGAGACAACTACCTTAATGGCGACTTACTATGCTGTAAGTACTTTAAGGTCCGGGCTTTATAGTTCGGACCACTATTAGGTACAATTAATGGAAATTAAATGTTCTTAGTGGTTTACCGGAAAAAAAAAACATGAGTCAGTTGGAGAATTTAATGTCATATCGGCATAGTAGCCATAGTAGCTCAATGCTTTAGAGCGGCTGGACGGAGTCCAGAAGATTCGTGGTTCAAATCCCGGCTATGGTATTGAATTGTTCAGTCTGGCTCTACCCTTTCATAGTGCGTCCTACACACGGCTAGTGTGAAAGAACAATTAATTTCCTTTAAATATCAAGTTTGTTATTTGACCAATTCTTTTGTTTTTCAGTTGTGGTATTTACACAAAGGCGTTTCACACGGAAGTTTAAAACGTATCTACATTCCTTTGTAGTTATTTATTTTCTAATTTGGTTGAACAGAAACATGTAGGTGCATCCCGACATGAGGACGACCTCCGACCTTTCCAGTAAACGGAACTGGCGCGCACCACGTCCAAATTTGGCAATGTCGGTACCGCTCTCCCGCGTCGCAGTCACAACAAATCTCCCCGCTCTGAAATTAATGTCTCTGATGTATTGATCCCAAGGTCATGGCTTCAAATCCGGCCCAAGAGATGAGCACATTCCGTAATACCGGCGGCGAGATGTGGTCTTGACTTGTTTACACACACATATTAGAAGTTCGATGCCCTGCATCAAGAAACCCCTCACCCCAAACTATTATGTGTTTCAAATGGGAAGGTGTCTGTCCTTGAGCGCTGCTAGGTGAGCAACCAGTCGGTGTCCTGCGGTGTTGTCGTATTGCATTCCCCCCTAAGTGGTGTGTGACGAGCGCCAAACTAATCAATCTCTAATAAATAATACACTGTTCGAGAAATCTGTGGAATGTTCTCTAACAATCAAGACGGCACTAGACGAAACCGAACCTTGCAATCATCTAACTTTATCTGTTTTGGTAAACTTTTTATCTCCGCAATGCACTATCTGTCCCTTTGTGCGCGCTCGCCGCGGTATCGCTATAATGGCTCGCGACATTATTAAGGTTTGACGTTTCTTATACTTTTTCTCTCCTACAAGGAAATGGGGGAGATGCGCCCAGTACCGCACACCTAAGGTTTTTTTTTTTTTTCAAAATTTAAAGAAAATGCAATGGAAAACAAGTAGCGTGTTACTATAATCATGAAGCTAATAACATACAGAAACAGCATTAATAGTGAACGCAAGTCATGTTGACTTTTAAAAACTAAAGTAAATATTAGTGATAACTACGCATCTCAAAAAGTGTTTCCCAGTACCGGACAGACGTAAGTAAATAAATATTTCTAAATAAAGGAAGAGGAACTGCATAATAAATTACAAGATAATTATTCTTATCATAATTTCTGTATTTTTGAGATAAAACAGAACACGGTAACATGAAAATATATTTTTCAAAACGTTCTCTAGGGATTATCACAACAAAATAAAAATATCGTAGAACTAATGAAACATTTTTAAACACAGTGATCACATCTATAAAAATCAATGTTCTCTTGCCCTGTACATTCAATACGTGTCCAACTCTTGCACGATACACACTGAACCCAAGCCTCGTCTGTAATTTCTAAACAAATGATACACTCTGTTAGAACACTTCAATCGACACTGGTTTTGGTTCCGAATTTTAATTTTCTTTTAGTCTTCTAAGGCTCTTCACTAATTCCAGTTTCTGTTGGCACAGAGTTAGACCTAGGTTCTGTATCTATAGTTTTATTAATGTTAGTCTTACGTCATTTGTTATTGGTTTGTTCTTCTGTTTTTGTGCCATTTCCTGCAACATCAACTTATACAGAGTCGATGTTAATGTTTCAGCAATGTTGCTACTCCCAGGCTCATTGATCTTTCTATCACATTCTTTAGTGCTTGCTTAATATTTTCTTCTATCGATTTTCCTTCTTTTTGGCCTATAAACAAAAATTAATCTAATATCAGTGCAAGTTCTGGGGATAAAAATATACCTTCGGGTACGGTACTGGGAAAATTGCTATCGTACGGTACTGAGCAACTCACACGTACGTATATATAACGTCATAGCACGGCCCGATTCTTTTAAACCGACACTGTATTTTGTGTTTGTGTAGTCTACTTAATACCAAATAATATGAGTACAAATACTTAATCAGTTATTCACCGGACAAGGCAGCAACAATGTCAGCAAGTTCTTAACAGCACAGCTCCAGTTCACTATACGACTTCTCTGAACAATAACTTCTGATTCAACGGTCAAAGAGGAGGGAAAACTTTCCTTTGGTAACAAAGATAGTTGTTTGTCTAAATACACACCATGAGCTTTTACTATCTATCGTCAACTACGAGATATACCGTGCGGTACTTGGCGCATCTCCCCTATGTAGAAATAAAATATTTAAAATTATTTCTACAAATATTAATATGAAGTAGAGAGGAGAAGAAGCTTAAGTAAAAATAACATTTTAAAGGATGGGTAGAAAACTGACATTAATGTAAGAATGTAGCCGAGAACATGTAGGTGAGATATCGGATGCAACGCATTACTTGCTAAGCAACAAGACAAAACCGGCCGTGAAGTATCATTTTCACGGTGTATCTGGTTTATGTAACGGGATCTTTATTTGGCAAGTTACCGAGCGAGGTGGCGCAGGTGGTAGCGTATTCGCTAATGGCTCATATCGACTCCGTTTAGCTAGGTCGATAATGCAACTAAACAGCGGAACGCATTCACACAGGATGTGACGTAATGGTGATTCATCAGGCCCACTCAAATTCGAAAACAAAAAACGCTCGGCTCTCTCGTACTAAATAACAATACTTTACACTCTATATTGTAACAGCTGTTCTAGTTTAGTCCCTAAAAATCAATATTATCTATATATTTGTTAATATTATCTAGAGTTCTAAAATATTTAAAGAATGTTTTAAAATGTTATGTTTATATTAAGTAAGTGAAAATGAAACGTAAAAAAAAAATAAATAATAAAAAAAAAAAACTTGAGAAAAGACTGGACAAGAAATGTAATATAGGAATTATGAATGTTTATTATTTATGTATAAACATGTGGTTACCATAGCAACAGAGAAATAAGTAATCTCCTCCACGGAGAAGCTTGATCGTGTGTAAAGACGAGAATCAATTCAGAAAGTGGATGTATCAGGAGACTTATAATATAACTTGGCTTGCTTCATTTTGTGTTTAATGATCGAATATTGAATTTATTATAGAGAAGAAAGATACGTACTTTTTATTTACGAAACTCAACATAATAAGAGAAAAAGGTCAATCCTGGACGACGACCTGGGATTGAATTTTCATGTGCTGGCTGGAACATCAAAGATTAATTCAATTTGAATTCATTATATTTTCTTAAATTTTCACATCCAGTCAACATGTCCCATCTTTAATTTTTTTTTCACAACACGGAATGTAACATCACAAAATTATCCTTCAAAGGGCGCAACAACGTGGCACAGAGCAAAATAATGCTCTATAATTTATCAAGCGGTTTGGCTCAGGCGGTTTCGTGTGCCCGCATTCGGGAGGCCCGGGTGCGATTCCCGTGGCCGATGTACTGTATACCCACGACAAGAAGGCAAGAGAAGAATGAAGCGGAGAGGGGTTTGAACTGTTTATCTCCGGTAGCGGATCTGTTTACTAAGAAATGAGTGTATGAGAGTACATATGAGTCACCCATGCTGCCAGATCTAATGTTTGTTACAGTAATCCTAGCAATAGGTATTATGTTTGGGTGATTTATGTGACAACACTTGCGTAGCTAATCTAGCATCTAATCTATTATGTGTTCCAAATGGGAAGGTGTTTGTCCTTGAGCGCTACTAGATGAGCAACCAATCGGAGTCCTGCGGTGTTGTCGTATTGTATTCCTCCTATGTGGTATGTGACGAGCGCCAAACTAATCAATCTCTAACAAATACTATCCGCGCTAAGACAAAAATTCAGATTTTGCAAAAATTGATCCATGCGGAAGGAAAGAGTAATGTATTTAACATAACCGTAAAAGCCCCATATTTTTAACTCAAATACTTTTCCTAATACAAATAAATAAAGTACATACCATTATATTATAACAATGCATTGCGACGTAATCACTGTAATGAATATCATTATTGGTTGGCATGTATGCGTGAACGTATATTTGATATTACTCAGAACTGAAACGTAAACATTTGACATGACGTGATAAAAGAAATATGTACTTTGAATAAGTCAAGGTGTTTGTTAAATTCGATGAGAGGAAACAATACACTTCTTGCTAGTCTGGCAGAACGTGTCTGCTCACATTATATCTTTGTTTATGAATGGTTCGTAATCTCTATTTACTCTAGAGAGTTCAAAGCAGCATTATTCAGTTACTCTTCCATGAAAAAGTGTATCAGCTGGATCAGTGACACACGATCTACCTTTCTCCTTACTACTGCCAGAACAATCCAATAGAGTTAATGTGGGCTCAAATTATGTTGCAAACAGAAATAATATTTTGAAAACTGACCGACGTTAAACGACTTATTCACGAAGAAATTGGCAAGGAGCACAAGACTGGGAAAACTGCGTGAGACATCAGATAAACTACAAGAAGATGACTTTTGGAAAGAAATAGCACGTAATGAGATTTTGGAACCTATCATCATAAATTTGCAGTACTCAGACGATGAAGACAATGACAATGACGAATTATCTCTTAACGTAACATTCACAGCTATACGGATGCACCACTGGTATTTTCTTTGGATTAGAAAAATAAGTAATTCATAAACTATAATTAAATTTAAACTAAATATTTAAAACATTTGCGTAATATGCCAATTTCCACGTTGCAAATGTGATTTCAACAACTGCATTATTACAAAACTTTGGAAAATTTAGTTTGCGTTAGCACCAAGAACACTCACAAGTATACGAGAGATAGGGAAATATAAAAAGAGTGGGGATAACGAGGTGACAACGCTGAAGGCTCTAACGCATCCCATTCGCTACAAGCAAGAACCCTTCCACTTTGAAACACACAATAGCATCCTTGTCATACTGGGAAGGCAAGCATAAATACCGTTGGGACAGCAAAAGTGATTACGTTACACATTCCTCTAGCTTGCCTTCTTGTGGTGGGTGTACAGTACCTGAACTATGGGTTTCTTTCGGGAGTTGTTCCGGGTTGCTATCCCTCGAACTTCCTGTCCTTCTATTTCATCTCCATTATCATTTCATATCTCACATCTGGTTGTCTCTTTCAGGGTAGAAGTGTCGGGGGTGTTGCATGGCAAGATGATATGTTCTGAGTAAACCAATTCCTCCTCCGATTAGGATGGTTTCCGGGCTCGGAACCCAGGTCTTGTGTTCCCAAACCACAGTAAGGTAGGATATCCATTGCCCTGACTTGCCGGGAGAAGTTTCCATTTAAGTAAAATATAGGGACCCTGCCTTCTGCACTGTCGTAGCCGCTTGGAACGGCCGCCCGCTGTCTGCTCTCGTCTCATCCTTCCTACCCGGGAATGTCCCACTTGTCCCCTCGGAAATAATCGAGTTCCAGTTACACTTTATATCAATTATGCTAAGTACCTGTACAAAGAAAGGGTTCTTCTCAACAAAATTTAAATTACACATTTGTCAAGTAAATATCTTTATTTGTTATTTTCTATAACTGATAAAGATAAGCCATAGACGAAAAATTAGTATATGAAATATGTAGATCTGTTTAAAACAGATATATTTACTGTCAATATTTTTTGTATTATATTAATGGTTATGTTTCTTTTATTTGCTCCATTTATACCGCGCCTTTAACTCCAGTGGTCATATCGGCGGTCGTTCTCCTTTGGAATATATCGAAGGTGTTAACTCGTAGTCGTTGGGTTTTAATCATTAGACAACGCACACATTCTCACTCTCATACATACATCCAAACTCTGGGAAAGATGAGGAATTATCTTGGCCGGAGAAAAATCCCCACCCCTACCTGCGGGAATCGAACCCGCATAGCAGGCAGAGGTGCTCTGCCGACGGACCAGCAAGTTACGTTACTCAATACTATCTTAAACAGCTTTCGAAAGTCAATTGTTTCTCGCGAGAGCATGGAAATACTATGGAATATTAACCCCGACTGGCGCCTAGTTGTTAAACATTTGACAATCGCTATTCTTCAACGATGTGTAATGCAACTGTTTCTAAAAGTATAAGTACAAAGAAGAATAAACTTCCATAAGAACAGTCTATATAACCACAGAGCAGAGAAAGTCGGATTTTTAAATGATGCTCTGCACACAGAGTGACCTAAAATAAGTATTTCTGATTTCGAAACGATCTACTATGGTTATCTGCAACATAAAAATCCCGGGGATTTATCTGCACAATATTGGCACACTAAAGCCTCATTTCACCTGCCAATCCTGATAAATATTACAACAAAAAAGGGAAAAGGAAAAAACGAAACCCACAAAAATTGTGACACAAGCATATCATTGCTTTGCATATACTCGAGGAACTGCGTCGCGAATAAACAAATGACTTGCGCTATGTGTTTTCTGTACGATGTTCAAATGTTTACCTTCTGCTTCAGTATACCAAGGAGTGTATTCGCTCAACAGTCAGGATAAAAAAAAAGTTGAATGCGGCTACACGTAAACAGGCTCTGTGAATGAATTTGAAAAGAAAACTAAAACTGATGTTACTTCACACGACTTTCTCCATTCACCATCGTTTATGTTTATATAATTTCTCAGATGATTTCTGTTTCCTTCACGTTAACCAAATAAAAGCTTGCAAAGAAAAAAAGAGGATAGGTAAGTTCATTACACTTTACGTTCTAGTTAAGAGAGGGATTCAGGCAAATGTTTAAAAACCAGTTTGTGGTGCGGAAGGTCTTACACATAGAGAAATTGTTGCTAAAGTGAATATACTTGTTTGAGACGTCATCCGACGATACAGATAAGATAGAATCGAGTCTGCCACAAACGGGACGTCCACAGAAGTGAGTGAGAGGGAAGAGACTGCTTATAAAAAAGGTAATAAGTAATCCTTAAATAAGTACTCCAAAACTGACGACTGCATTGCGTCTGGCACCCAGAACTAGTTAGAAAAGCAAATATTGAGGAAGGCTATACTGGAAAAGTGGCGAGGTATAAACAAAACTTGTAGGGCAAAGAAGTTGCACTTTGCTAAAGAATTGTACAAAATAGACCAAGAATAGTGGAGTGATGTAATTTTTGCTGATGAAAGCCCCTTTTATGTGTTTGATACAAAATGAAGGGTTCGTGTTTGGTGCAAGACCAATACAGAGCTGAATATAAGGAATTTACACACTGTAGTCAAACATAAAGGTGGCAGTGCTACGATATAGAGGTGCATATCAGCAAATGGAGTGGGAAATTTGGTATTTATTGACATCATGGATTAACACATCAGTATCTCAAAATTATTAGACGAAAACTTCACCAGTGTGTGGAGAAATTAGGAATAAGAAATGATTTTACGTTTTATGAGTATAACGAAGCAAACCACCAGGCGTACTGTATGCCCGCTACAAGAAGGCTAGAGTGAATAAAGGGTAGAGGAGCTTGAATTGCTTATCTGCTCCGGTAACGGATCTGTTTACTATACTCTAATTTTTAAAAGAAGATATGTGAAGTCATCAGGCAAGGGCCGCGAAGGATAAGAAGGGATGGTCTTTGCTATGGCAACGTAAACAAAGGTTGCCAGATTGGATACACTGGTTAATCACATACTCCTCAGCTCAATTATCGCTAGTTGTATGCGGGAAACAGAGCATGCCTGAGTATTTAATTGCGCTGTGTATCGTTAGCCTACTTTGTTAAAACAATTAAAATGCGTTTTTATGGAAGCAAGACGTAGTGGCTGTAGGATTAGAGGTGGGCCGAAAATCATGGCCAAAGACGAAGATCAGCTTACGGTCGGATTGTTACATTGCACAGCCAAGCTAGACAATTTGTCTGTTCTCTTAGAGAATTCTTCCAACAGGAAGACTGTTTACTAGGAAATGAGTGTATGAGAGTACTACATGGCAAAGCGAGAAAGCGTATCGGAAAAAATTCGCAATACAGAGATGTTTACCTCAGCTTAACGCACATACACGGCGAGTCCAGTGTGTGTATACTCTGTTCAGATATAATCATGTCTTCTGGACAACAATGTGTCATACATCGGCAGGCGCGAGAAAACATATATAGACACACGCAGCTTCCAATCGCTCTATTTGTGTTTCGTAACTTACTGTACGTCAACTTACTAATATTTCACTCTTCTAATCGACCAACAGGAAGACGAGAGTTTGCTCCTTATCAATGAACAGCTTATTCCTTTCATCCAAAAGCGACAGTCACATGTCAGTAGATATGCTTGTACGTTAAGGAATTCCTGTGGGTCAAAATTCCGACATATCGGCGACGTTGATATGAACATGTCAATTAACAAAGTCGTTAATAATAGTATATTGCGATATTAATGTATACAGAATGAGGAAAGGTTTGTAAAAACAAGGCACTTGCACGAGTTTTTTTTTTTTTTAATTTTTTAATTTTCGAGATTCCATTCTGTGCTTACCACATGTGTGTTGTACATTATTTTTTGCACTATGTGTATTTATATCAATCTCAATTTTAATAGTTAACATATTAGCTGAAATATTAATAAATATAATTGAATATAAATGTTACATCTTATAACGTGCATCGCGTATATGTGTTTCTATGGAGAAATACTTAGCGCACTGTGCGGGAATGTCAACTTACAATGCATAGCAACAATAACGGTAAGTATGGAATATTAGTTACATAATGCAAACAATTATTTAAAAGAACTCACATGTGAAGACTCTACAGCGTTGTGAATATGTGAACAACTTATTTCTGTTTTTAAAGTAGGCTAATACAGATTAACTGTCCATATTTTTGTTGAGGTAAGATACCTCGAACACTTGTTTATGTTTCGAGTGTTGAGAGCATAAAGGAGGATCTACTGGGCAACATAACAGCACTCACGTGGAGAAACAGATGACCTTCACGTATCTTCTTTTAAAAAGCAGACTGTAGGAAATGAGTTTATGAGAGTGCATATGAGTCACTCATGCTGCCAGATCTATAATGTTTGTTGCAGCGCCCGCATTGGTAGCGTGGTGGTAGCATGTCTGTCTCACGTTCAAGAGGTCCCGAGTTCGAATCTCGATCAGGATGAGTTACCTGGGTAAGTTTTTTCAGGGTTTTTCCTTATCCTTCAAGACGAATGTCGGGTAACTATAAGCTCCATGGACCCCGCACTCATTTGAGCATTATTTCATCCATTCCATTTATCGTCCGATATGACTTAACGTTGGAGGACGTAAATTAAAAAAACAAATGTTGCAGCGATAGGTATTATGTATAAGTGAGCTATGTGACAACACTTGTGTATTTTAAACAAACGTTTCATCCTTGTCATACTCGGAGTGCGAGCATACAGCTCGAGGAGACAGCAAAAGTGATTACGTCACACATTCCTCTAGCTTGCCTTCTTGTCCTGGGCAAACAGTATATTGTCACGAAATGGTTGTGATATAGCTGCCGAAATGTAATACATCTGCAGAGCCCAGATCTTAACCCTATAGAGAATTTACGAAGTGAGGCAAATAAAATATTCAGAAATTCTTCCATCTCCTCTAAGATCAAATAAAGAAAGCACTGCTCGAAGAATGTGTGAAAGTTGAGCTTGCTTAGAGAGAGTGAAATGAAGAAATGGGAAAAAATGGGCAGAACCTTTGCTGGCGTGTAAACCGTGCTATGTACAGAACCTCTGCCCGTACACTACACTTGGCAACAGCGCTCCGCTTCAGCAATGGCCAGCGTTCATGTGCCTTTAACTTTTGCTAGCGGTATAGATGCTTCAAGTTGCTGGGCTGCTAGATGAAAACAGTGTTTATGTTTGAGGTTCATTTCACAAGTTTAGGTGAACCCATTGTTGCTGTATATATCATTATGTTCATCACTCCACTCTACTCCACTAGGTGCTGGCTGGCTGTATACAGACAGAAAGTTTTTGCTGCGTGCCCACCCGTTAAGGGCTTTACCGCAGGTAAGGTATAGAATTTGGAAATTGTAGGATGAAGGTGGTGTAGGTTTTGAGGTTGGGTTTAATTTGAGGTTACAGAATGTACCTTCGGGTTGAAAGGGGGGATATTTGGAATTCTGCTTTTATACCCGTTTGTTCTTTTACATTCCAGCATAACTACTGACATAGGGCTATCGATTTTAAGCACACTTGACCGACATCTTCAACCTGAAATGTATTCACAACTTCTTGAATTTTATTTGACTTCTTTACTTTGCCACTTAACTCCTAGATTTTCTTCTCAATTTGGAGCTGATTGTTATTAGCTAACCAATGCTGAACCTTCATTTTGATACTACCTAGGTTTTGACTGACTACTCTTACTTCTCTTTTATAATTTCATTTTGTTTCATCTATTTAGCTACAATAAAATTAAAGGCAGTACATATTAGTAATATCATTATTGAACATTGGCTTTTTATTAATTAACTTTGAGATTTGATTTAATCTACTATAATGTCATTTATTCTGAAAGCTAACACAGCTGCCAACTGACTCTGTTCCTCTTTTAACTCAGTAGCAAGCTGGTTTTATTTTAGTTAAAATTACATTGCTCATTTCTGTTTCTCTTTAGGATCCCTAGCTATTTGTAACTGATAACTAGCTGTTGTGATTTAATTTCTCTAATATCCTATCCTGCTTCTTTTGTTACTTGCTTATATTTAGTATACTCTAACTTCTCCACTATTTTATCCTGATTTTCTGACATCTCTTCCTGTTTATCTATGACCTCCAATTTCATCTGACTCAGTAACATTATGATGTTCAGATGTTCCTGGTTCAGAACTAGCCTGACTACTTACATTTATATTTTAATTAATTTCTGTATCCCTGTCTACATATAGTTTAGATTTTCTTTCTATAATCCTGAAACTTCTTAAATATGTATACTGCTATAAATAAACTGGCTACCAACAATGCGAAAAAACTAATATACTATATTTATGATTACTACAAAGTGTTTACAGTCCTACTTATTTTAGTGACACCTTAGTTCTTCATTTCTGTCCTGCTTGGTCCAGGACTACATTTACATTTCGCTTGATATGTTAATTCTAGGGCTTCTGACAGTCTTGGATTTCTAATCTCTGTTTCATGTAGCCTTGCGCCGCTGACATGTATCCCTCCGCGTGCAACTACCTTCCCCCTCATCCTAATTCGCTAATGCTTTCGCGCCGTAGGCGATGCCTTCCCGTCACATTTAAACCTGCAGTAAACGTCATAATAATTGCCAGGAAGATAGATAAAATCATACAAATAAGAATATGAAGGCATGCAAAAATAATGAAGTTTATAATGAAACTGAGCAAGTTGAAACTGAATGAATGAGCAATGAAACTGAAACAAGTTTGTAATGAAAGGCCTTCGGCCTTTTCCACTGGGATTTTTTAAAACCAGCACACATTCCTTGCAAAATTGCTTGTCTTTCAGTCGTAAAAGTCCTGTTACGCCATACTCGTGTGTCCTTCATTCACCCAAGTCTCGTCAAGGTAGTATATTTTGCGATATGTATCCCAGTACTTAAATAACGTCTTCGCCACACAGCAATATCACCCCTGGAGTGGTAAGTTTTCCTGTTGTCTCAATTTCACGTCGCGATGTTCCTACGCACCTAACACTCACACCTGTAAGTTCAGAGCACAGCTGTTCGTCTTCTCTCACTGACAAAGACGGATTCTTCTCTGTGAGTGCATTAAACACATGCACCACAATTCTTTTTTCGCCGCTTTGTAAAGGTTTTCCCTTGCGATGCTTCAGCGAAAAACTGGCGGTAGACTCTGCCATTATACATATTATAAGTACACGCGCAATAAACGATCAATAAAATAATTTAGCCCTCACACTCGGCACAACTCACCTTCGAATGGCGATATATGACTAATCCAGTTCAAAACAAGGTCAGTGATAAAAGTCATATAAACAAATATGTCACTACTATCGCTAAATCACGTGCTATCGTTTCATGTGCTTGAGAGCAAACGAACCTCCTCTTTACTTCGTTTAAGAATTAACATGCATTTCAGATAAATCAACTCTGTTGCGTAATATATTTAATTCAAACAGTTACGAAAATATAAATCTGACAATTCTCTTCCAACATATAAAGATATATCACCATGTTAAATAACGAACTAATTTTTACCGCACAACAGTCTATACTACAATAGCAGCCAATGAGAGGAGATAAGGTTATGTGACCGTTAAGAGATACGGGGCAAGTTTATGTGAAACAAGGATTAGACGGTTTCCAATTTTTTAACTTGTAGAAGTTGTAGATACAATTTTTGTTATAATGTTTGGGCACCTTTGCGCGTCTTTTTTGCAATATGTTTGACGTGCTTTCTCTCGTAGTTGGCGCGATTGTGCAATAGATTCTTGTGTAGGTTCTGTGACTCTGGACAAGACGCTGTAAATTCCGTTGGTTAGCTTTCTTGTTTTGGGTCCTGGCACTGTTTTGGGGTTTGGTGCTATCAATCGTAGAGCTTAACTTTTGAACCAATAATAGGACACACGTGTAACTTTGGGAGAATATAACACACAATTGGAAGATTACATTACACCATTCACATCTCAGAGAAAATGTTGGAAGTGTCCTCCACCAGCATCTATACATGTTTGCACTCGTCTCACCATATTCTCTGAAGTTTTACGGAGGTAATATCTAATTGAGAGAAGGGTATTTCCAGTAAGATGGAGCAACGTGCCATACATCTAATGACACCATGGAACTTGTAACCAGTTTAGTTAATAATCGAATAATCTCAAAAGGTCTGTGGCCTCCCGGACACCCTGAACTACCCTCACCGGATATTTTCTTGTGGGGGTATCTAAAAAATAATGACTGAGTTATGCGACAACACCTGCTATTTTAAACGAATCGAGCATTCTTGTCATACTCGGAAGGCAAGCAAAAGTGATTATGTTGCACATTCCTTTAGCTTGCCTTCTTGTTTTGGCTCTACAGTAACTTAACACCCACAAACGCTGTCATGATGAAAGCAAACACGACAAACGTAATTCTAACTAGTAGCATGAAGTCTTATTTCAAAACGCGATGACATAGACAGACTTAAAAATTCGTTGTCAAAATATAGCACCAACGTGTAGAGCATAGAACACGTGACCACAAAATGGCATTACTTTCTAAAGAAGCAAAATCACCCCAGACTTCAACGAGTACCTCCAAACAAAAGGAAATTAGAAACGTAGTTCTATTTTAAGTGTATTTTGTCCAACACTATGGAGAGTATCTGAAAACTGACACAAAAGTTTGTATGTTAAGGTATGTGAGGTTATTGTAAAAAAATAAATATTGTTAAAAAAATTTCAGCATGACTCGCTTACTTGAAAACACAATGACAAAAACGACATTAGAAATGGTCAATTCCACAGAAAAATTATTTGGTATGCTTTAACGAAATTTACATTTTTTGTGTGGTAAGATCAGGTTTCCAAAAGTCATCCAAAATGAAGTGTTTTTATACGTCAATTAAAAGGAATAAAAGTCAAATTACTAATATGCTTCAACACGCCAGTAATGTTCGAAAATTATAGATAGGTACATTTTAGCAAACATAAGAGGGCTGTTCAATAAAGAATGATCATAAGTTTTTTACGGTCATAACTTTTAGCATTAAAATCCAATCTTATTATATTCTGTTAGCTTAATGTGAAACAAACATGCCGTAGTAGTTTCATTGTTGGTACTCCTGGTTCCCGCATGTGAGAATCAGGCAAGTTCAGACATGTTCAGTATCGCCTACCGCTGCAATGGAGGTAACATGCAGTTAAAGTCGATGTTAGAGGAAGATCCGGAGTTTTTGCTAATGAAACTTGGCTACATCATTTTGATCCTGAGAGCAAACATCAAAGCTCAGTGTGGAAATCTACTTCATCACTAACCCGCAAAAATTCAAAAGTGGTTGCTTCTGCTGGGAAAGTTATGGTCATCTCATTCTTTGATATTCATGGAATGGTTTATCAGCATGTCGTACCTGCACACACATCAGTAACTGGACAATACTACAGGGATGTCCTGGAAACATTGCAAGTCCATATCAGGCGCAAAAGACCACATTTCCGTGAAGCAGGCTGGGTGCTGCACCACGATAATGCGCGGCCGCTTATTGCCAATGTTGTTGCTGAATATCTTGCAAAAATCAACGTGAGGTACATCCCTCACCCTCCCTATAGTCGAGATTTAGCCACATGTGACATTTTTCTATTCCGTAACTTAAAGAAACGCATTCGTGGGAGGCATTATCCATCATCAGAAGCAGTGGTGAAGGCTGCGGAGAGGATTTTGAAGGATCTCTTTAAAATGGTTTCCAGCACGTCTTTGAAGACTGGCAGAAACGCTGGGACAAGTGCATCGCATTCAGGGGAGACTATTTTGATAAGGACCATCAAAATTATGAGGATGAATAAAGGTACGTTGTCAAAAAAAAAAAAAAAAAAAAAAAAATTGTGATCATTCTTTATTGAACAGCTCTCGTAACAAGATGCACCTTTGCTACTAAAATGTCCACTCCAGGCTATACAAAAACTCGTGCTTACGTGAATATAATTTTGACATAATGCAGAACCAGTCTTCTCCACGACTATTCAATGAAAACAGTTTATACTACTCCGAGTGCAGTGCAACTTGTTTCTGTAATGTCAAACCTAAATGTAAACATTCAAATTGTAAATGATGAAGTTTAAGATATGGATCAAAATCCTAGTGATTTGATCCACTACAAAAATTCTAATGAAAAGCAAGCAGGCATACAGTCAATGCCTAGTGCAAAGATGCTTTTCTTGAAATTCTGCCCTAGTTTTAAATATAACTTGCCGACAAATGAACACTATATAACGCAGAAAATCAGTATTATTGTAAAAAAATAAAGCGAAACTATTGCTACGAAGGTCTATTCTACTTTATATAGCTTTTTTATAATCGCCTAATACGTAATGAATATCATTCTAAGTTTTTGAAAGTATATTTTCGTTTATTTACTCACAAGAAGGGCAAATAAAGCTTATGCTGCCATCTACCGTGACGTAGAAGAAGAAACTGACGTCGTCATTTATCCATAGAATAGAGAGGTAATTGGAACTCACAGAACACATCGAGTCGGTCTAAAACTACAAACGCTGGAAATACAATGCGAAGTATTGATTTAATCGATTATAAAGCGTTATATTCATTATTACAGACACAAATAAAAGTAGAAGCTAATACAGATATGCTTTAGAGTAAGAGAAATCTTAGATAATTTCCAAATAGAAAGTTGTACGTTCATCTAAATGGAGTAGCACTTACATCGTCAGCATTCGGTTATTTCCGCCCCAGACAGAGGCTTAGTCATTTACATATTCGTAAGATACGACACGATGGGGGACGAACTTTGGCAAAAACAGACCAACTAATGGAGGAAAGAGAGAGTAAAGTATTTTATCATTGTAATGCATTTTATAACAAACCAAATCAGCAGAGCAAGTGTTCGATCTCCTTTAATGTGGGAGGCTCAAGTAATGTATGGACAGCACTAGTCGATATTTTGTTCTGGAGTTTGGTGCACGTTTCCTAATCCTGTTCCTATCTTGACCACGATAGTTTTTTCTTTGTCAAGGTGGCCATGACAAAAAACAATCTTAAATTCTCAGAACATTTCTGCCAAAACTACTTATCGTTTCGCAAGATTTAAATATAGATACACGAGGGTGGTCTAAAAAGTTTTCGACCTCAACATGAAGATGGCAGCATTCCTAAATAAAAGCTAGTGCATTTCGTTGTTCATCTGTTGACACTTACTCACCAAAGTTTCAACGATTTTGGACGCTCAGTTGTTATGTAATAGTCCTTTGAGTGAGTTGATGTGACTGATTTTATGAAAATGGACAAAATCGAGTATCGAGCTGTAATTAAATATTTGTTTTTGAAAGGCAATACGCCTACGCAAATCAAAGATAAGATGAATTTCATGTATGGGGACTGCACCATCATTTACCACAGTGAAATTTTGGGCAGCTGAATTTAAACGTGGCCGTAAGAGCTTGGGAGACGACGAACGTTCGGGACGTCCAAAAACTGCAACTACCGACGAAAACATTGCCAAAGTTCACCAAATGGTACTAGACGACCGCCGAATTAAAGTGAGAGAGATAGCAGAGGCTATTTAATATGTCACATATTAAATCAAGATTTAGACATGAGAAAGCTGTCCGTGCGGTGGGTGCCACATTTGTTCACGACAGACAAAAAACGTGTTCGAATGAATATTTCCAACGCTCTGTTGGCGCAGTTTAGGCACAATAAATCCGAGTTTTGGCGCCGATTAATTACTGTAAAAGAAACTTGGATACACCATTATACGGCCAAACAAAAATACAGTTCAAACAGTGGACTACAAAGAGGGGAATCGGCTTCAAAAAAGCAAAACCTATTTTCTTTGGGCTGGAAAAGTAATGGCGACTGTTTTTTGGGCTAGTCATGAAGTTATTTTAATCGATTATCCTCAAAAAGGAAAAACCATTACAAGAGCATATTACGCATCATTACTTGACAAGCTGAAGGCAGAACTTGCGGGAAAATGGCCACATTTGCAGAAAAAGGAAATCCTGTTTCACCAAGACAACATTTCAGCGGTTGCAATGACGAAAATCCACGAATTACAGTTTGAACTGCTTGACCATACACCAGGTCTAGCCCAAAGCGACTTCTTTTTGTTCCCTCGTCTGAAAATTGCGCTCGGAGGACAGAGATTTTCGTCAAATGAAGAGACAATTACCTCCGTGAACAATTATTTTGCACAGAAAAACGCCGAACACTATTTGGACGGGTTAAAGAGATGGAAGCATCGTTGGGGAAAGTGTGTAGAGTTACCAGGAGACTATGTTGAAAAACGTCGAGTACTATTTGGACGGGTTACAGAGATGGGAGCATCGCTGGGAGAAGTGTATAGAGTTACAAGGAGACTATGGTGAAAAACGTCGAGTACTATTTGGACGGGTTACAGAGATGGAAGCATCGCTGGGAGAAGTGTGTAGAGTTACTAGGATACTATGTTGAAAAACGCCGAGTACTATTTGGACGGGTTACAGAGATGGGAACATCGCTGGGGGGAAGTGTGTAGAGTTACAAGGAGACTATGTTGAAAAACGCCGAGTACTATTTGGACGGGTTACAGAGATAGGTACATCGCTGGGAGAAGTGTGTAGAGTTACAAGGTGACTATGTTGAAAAAATAAATCTGAAAAAAATGTCTTGTATCTTTATTAGGTCGGAAACTTGTCAGACCACCCTCGTAACATGAAATAAGTTTCCTATCTGTATAGACAAATAAACCTAACGTTCTGCACTCACATGACTTTCTCTGCTCTTGGACAAACCCTTCCTCCTCTTAATATAAATATCTCCAGAAATTCTCTTATTATATATGCCCTTATAAATATAACTGGAATGGAAGAGTAGAGTAGACCTAAACTATTTTAAGAGCTGTTCGCAATGTAATGACTTTGAAATTATATTCTCTGTGCGTGTCCAGGACATCAAAAAGAGAATGACTTGTCATTCGGAAAAACTATTGGAAAATTCAAAAAAATAACAAGTAATATTTCGGAAATGTGTATTTTAACTAGATGTGCATTTTTCTGCAGTAAGATTCTATCAGTTACAGTTAACCAATTATACAAAAGTCATTCAGAGGACATTTCATTTGCCACGACAATATCTTAAGCATGTGGCATTTTAATACAAACCATAAAAGCCATAAATGTTTTTAAAAAGTAACAATCCGTCACTAGGTTAGTACCATCACCTGGTGTTGCATGGGAAGACAAAAGGATGCGTTCTGTAATCCTTCATCCTTTGGAACGAGTATGGCATTCGAGTTACGGCCCCTCCATTGGGAATGTAAATGAGACTCTATGCTCTCCTCTACCTCATCCCTCCGTCCAGGTTGAGTTGCCATTTTCACAATAACAAGTTTGTAAGACTTGAAGCTTTCACGACAAACATTACTAATCAAGGCTTCGCGGGTGATCAGCCGTGTCAGGATCTTGAAGAAGGCTATGGAATTTACAATGGCCGAAAGCTCGACATTTATTAATTTGACACGGCTGATCACCCGCGAAGCCTTGATTAATAAGTTTTGTATTCTACCCCAAAAACTCACATATATCTAGGGCATATTTTGGGGGAGAGTAATGTTTTATGCTAAAATGTCACAGAAATCCACGTCGGACACCACTTAAACATATCAAGGGAAAATTTTATAGCTATCTTTGGTATACAACAAGCTCCTTTTGTTATTTTCTCTAAAACAGCTCTAAGATTTTAATTACGATATTTTAATGAGAATCAAAATGTACATATATCTTTAACATTCTTGGAAGTCCAATTAATTTAGAACGACTCTTTCATAAATGCTAAACTGTAAGATACACAGCAAATCTAACCATCTCCCAGATATTATTTCTTGTTGGTTTGAAGTATCTAATCGTTATTCTTTTCTTTGTTTTTAATCTCTGGGCCATGCAAAGAGAATGTAATTTAAAAGCCTTAAAACACTTGACAATCGCTCAAGGTATATTTCCAATGTACGTACAAGAACATCTTGTGAATTAGAGACTACAGACTATGCTAAAGATGTTTTATCACGATGGTAGTAGGTTCTTATCTCCCGATTAGCAGACACTGATCAGTAGTGAATCAACAGGAAACGCCTGTACTGCCTACTCGAGCATGGCGAGCTTCCTTTGGCGGAATCTATGGACCAGAACATCTGTCCCACGGACGTCATTTCTTCAGCCGTCACATGTCTTTCTCTACTATAAACTCTTCTTATTGACACATTTTTACAAATTCTTTTACTGCATTTTCCTTGTAGCTACAATGGGAATACAGTAGGGTTAACTAATAATGAAATATCTCAAGAGGTGGTCGCTTATGGCTTTGACATTACATTCTGTTTGCATGGCTAGGGCATTATAAAAGAAATAACAGGAACACAATTACGATAATACAGCATAAGGATAAAAAAATTCCAACCTTTGATGAGGAACATCCTGTAACTGGCATAAATAATGTTTTAACAAAATGTACATACATTTTTGTGTAGTAATATTTTGTCTACCTCTTACGGTATAGTAGCTATGCAAAAGTCATTAAGAATTAATGGCACTTTGGACGAAAATTCCAGAAAATGCAAGATGTATTTTTCATTTGTCATGAAAATGCCTTAAATATATTGCAATTTATTCAAAAAATTTTGAGCCATTTTTGAAAAAATAAGCATTTTGTAAAAAAATTGTCCAGTTAAAAGTTTCTAGAAATGAGAAATTTATTTTCTAAACCTTCGTGTCGTTTCTAAGTTTGCTATTTGAGCACACAGATGCTGTACCGTTTGCTTGTGTTTAGGCCCCGAGAGATGAAAAATGTTTAAATATGTGGTTTAAGAATCGATATGGAGAAGATAAAATGAATAGGAAAGGAAATTGCTCAAGTTGTTCTCGGGAAGCAAGCCAGGTGGTGGGTGGGTGGGTGGGTAGGGGGATTCTGGGTCTACCCAAGGCTGCTTTAGGGCTTATTTCGCCCTCTTCAGCCAGAAATTTTTATTTGTTTGGGAGAGGCAGATGGCTTTTTTTTATTTAATTTATTTATTTATTTATTCATTCATTTTTTATTATTATTATTTTAATTTTTGATAACTTATTTTTTAACATGTTCTATGATATTCTAAATAGTGAGAAATGTATCCGTCAGTCGCCAGATGAGTTTTTTCTAGGTCAGAAGTAGTCGGAGGTGCTGTTGTATTTTCTCATCTTCTTCTTCTTTTTCTTGTTCGTATTGTTTAATGATGGTTGTTAGAGGAGGGTCGCTTAAATTCTTACTCTGATGCATCTGGCTTTGCTTATAATTCCTTGCGGCGTCAATGATGTTCTGTCTATGGGTTCGGTCCTTTGCGTTGTCCATGTATTTGGTGGTATTCTTTGTTATCGTTTCTTCTATACTTGTAGATTTTGCTATTTCATAGATTTCGTTACTCCTGGACCATGGTGGTAGCTTCATTGCTATGCGTAGGCATTTCCGTTCATATCCGGATATTCTGTCTTTTGTGTTTTGCGTGGTGATGGGCCATAAGGTGTTTGCTGCGTAGGTAAGTGTTGGTCTAATTATGGTTTTGTAGATCTGTGTTAGGGTTCTTGGGGCTAGTCCTTCCTTTCCTATTTTCGCCAAGAGCCTTAGGCATGATGTTGCTGCTTTCGCCTCTTGAAGTTTGTTTTGATAATGTGTACAGGTTGATAGCTTTTCGGTTAATGTCACTCCAAGGTATTTAACTTTCCTCTGGGTCGGTATGTCGTGATTGTTGTAGGAAATGGTGGAAGCTCTGTAGGTTTCCTTGTCTTGTATACGGAAGATTATGTATTGGGTTTTTGCTGGGTTTATGGTTATTCTCCACTTGTTCGCCCATTTGTTGAAGATTGCGAGCTGTTTCTCAAGTCGTGATTTGCTGCTCCGTAGTTTTGGTGCTGAGCACCAGTATGCGGTATCGTCTGCGTACTGTGCCAGTTGGATTGTTGGGTGGATCGGTTGGGGAGTATCAGAAGTGTATATTATATACAGTATGCCGGATATGGCGCTACCCTGAGGGGTTCCTGCTTTAAGTGAAAATATGATTAGATACAACGTATCGGGAGTGTGCATCTCTTCCATCATCAGGCAGGATATTTATTAAATGTTATAACCACAAATGAAACACTGGATGTAACACAACTATAAACAAAGACAAAACACTATCAAAATTCGCATTACTGAACAAAAGACTGTTTTCAGTAAATTAAATGCCAGGCCAGGAGATGGCGTGAGTATAGAAAATTTATTGGTCAAAGAAACGTAACTACTGACGTTGGGAACTGACCAATGCGCGCACGAAAAAAATATCGCATATACGAGGGCTATGCAATAAAGAATGATCACAATTTTTTATTTGACAACGTACCTTTACTTATCCTCATAATTTTGATGGTTCTTCTCAAAATAGTCTTCCCTGTATGTGATGCACCTGTCCCAGCGTTTCTGCCAATCTTCAAAGACATGCTGGAAACCATTTTTTGAGAGATACTTCAAAATCGTCTCCGCAGCCTTCATCACTGCTTCTGATGTTGGATAATGCCTCCCACGAAGGCATTTCTTCAAGTTAGGGAATAGAAAAAAGGCACATGGGGCTAAATCCGGACTATAGGGAGGGTGAGGGATGTACTTCATGTTGATTTTTGCAAGACATTCAGCAACAACATTGGCAATATGCAGCCGCGCATTATCGTGGTACAGCATCCAGCCTGCTTCATGGAAATGTGGCCCTTTGCACCTGATATGGACTTGCAATGTTTTCAGGACATCTCTGTAGTATTGTCCAGTTACTGATGTGTGTGCAGGTACAACACGCTGATAAACCATTCCATGAATAACAAAGAATGAGATGACCATAACTTTCCCAGGAGAAGTAACCACTTTTGCTTTTTGGAGGTTGGTGATGAAGGAGATTTCCACAGTGAACTTTGCTGTTTGCTCTCAGGATCAAAATGATGTAACCAAGTTTCATCAGCAGTGATTACGTTTGAAAGAAACCCCAGATCTTCCTCTAACACCAACTTTAACTGCATGCAGACCTGCATGAGAATGTCCTTTTGTTCAGGAATCAACAGTCTTGGAACACATCGCGCACAAACACGTCTCATGTGTAATGTTTCTGTCACCAACGTGTGGGTGGCACCCAATGAAATGTTCAGTGTTTCAGAAAGTGATCTTAAGGTAATTCGCCGATCCTCTCTCACAATGGCAGCAGCAGTGTTGATGTTGTCTTCGTAAGAGTAGTACCTGGAGCACCGGGTCCAGTTTCCTTTGAAATTGATTGTCTCCCCTCTTTAAACATTTTAAACCAACTTCGAGCTGTGCTGTAGGGAAGAACAGACTCTCTATAGGTCTCCTGTAACATTGTATAAACCTCAACTGAAGATTTGTTGAGAGGAAAGCAGAATTTCAAAGCCGCATATTGTTCCTCGCGTGTTACCTCCATTGCAGCGGTAGGCGATACTGAACATGTCTGAACTTGCCTGGTTCTCACAGACGGGAACCAGGAGTACCAACAGTGGAACTACTATGGCGTGTTTGTTTCACATTAAGCTAACCATAGAACTTAGATTTACCAGACATTCGTCTTTTAGGATAAGGGAAAACCCCCAGGAAAACCTTATCCGGGTAACTCACCCTGACCGAGATTCGAACTCGGGACCTCTTGAACGTGAGGCAGACATGCTGCCATCTACGCTACCGAGGCGGGCTTACAAACGTCGGTCATCGCGCTGTCAACTTCGCCGAGGATTATGACCGACAGGTTTTGTGTATCAGCAAGAAACAGAATATGAAAAATGATTGTGAAATAGCATATAAAAATAAAATACAAGTAAAACAGTATATTATGCGATTTGATGATACTTCCTTTATACATCCTTTATGTATAACCCTCTTCGCAAGGTCGCAAGTGCGTCGTCATTCAGTTGTTTCAGAGTATTTTCATTTGCTAGTACACTTAGCGTAAGCCATGGGCTGTTTAGCTCGCAGCTGGCCTCTTTGCGTAAGAATGAGTGTCAACATTACATTTGTGAAAATAATTTTTAAGAATAATTTATAATGAATAGTTTTTAAGTTTTCACTTCTGTCCTGTGGTCTTAAGCACACACAACTTTTTTTTTAGAATGTTCTAGTACTTGTATGGGTATACACTAGAATTATAAGCTAACATATCTATGGGCGGATTTTTCCCTATTTGCCTATTTTATTCCTTTGTTCAGAAACGTAGACTTTTAAGTTATAAGCAGGTTTCCTACAATTATCAGCCTAATATATTAGTTTTATAGTGCCTATAAATGCTTATTTCATACGTTTGTGCCTATTCTACTTATTAGTGTCTAAAACTGCCTTTTTAGCCAATTTCTTCTGCTTGTAATTTGTGACAACAGCTTTTGTATTTGTTGGTTTGGACGTGAAGTTTTCGGGGAAGAGAAATTTCTTACTGCTGCACATTGGATATACAAAAAGGGGTTTATTAAGGAGACACATCTGTACAAATTGACCCTAAACTTACAATACCAAATTTAGTTTTTTTGTCTTAAAATTAATATAGACATACTTCAATAATATAAAGTTCTTTTTCTTTTTCTAGCGGCACTACAGAAAACGTCACATGACTATTTAAATAACCCTACACCTGTATCGTAGCTGCTATTACGTAATTTTAACCTCAGATTTCTCAGATTCCATATTTTGTACATTTTCCTAACTTCAAAATATTCCACAGGATGCAGTTTTCTATTAATCTGTATGAAATTCTAAACATGCCTCTAAGGGCAACTGCATATTAAGTGTACCCATTTACATTTGTTGTGTTTTTGTTATTTGTATTGACAATAATTATAATGCTTACTTCTTACTGAAAACGCATAGGAAAATAAAAATTGTTAAATAGGTATGATTACCTTTTCCCTTCGTTGATATGGCGAAGACAAATATTTCACATAGGTACAGGTCATTAATAGGTTAAAATGGCTGCAGAAACTTACACCCCAAGCATTAATTTTTAAAATTACAATATGTGGGACATTTTGAAAATCGTCTGTAATTTAGACATAAACTGTTAATTCCTCAGAAACTATTGTAACTAGAAAGCTGAAACTTGGCATTATTCCATTCTTGATGGATCACAAAAATAAATGGTATACATTTGAAACAAATCTAACAAAAGCTTCAGATATTTCAATTTTCACCCTTAAGCGCCCCCCCAAACCAATGTTTTTGTTTTTTGACATAGTTAATTAGTTCACACCTTTCTGCACATTATGGTTCTTACTTAGTGAAGTGGATTTATATGTATTTTAATTATACGACAATATCTGTTATTTTAACTTGCTGTGGAGTCATTTATGAAATTTGGAATAAATGTAGAACTATTTCGTCTAGGGAACCACAAAACAGTATGTGTTTAGCGAATTTGTTGCAGATATGTTGCGATGATTGTCATTTTGTTATAGTGCATTTTAAGAGTCATTTTACTAAAATTGTGTATTTCTAAGTGTTTATTTAACAAATTTCTAGTGCCTATTTAAGTGCCTATTTCATGCATTTTTAGTGCCTATAAAATCCCTCCCCATTTATGAAAATGCCTGATCTTTAGTTCAGAATGTCATAGAATATAAATAGTTAATTCATTCTGCAGCAGAGTATGAAAGCAGAAACTATCCTTACGTTAGGTATATTGGAAGGAATGTATGTACATAGATAGCGCATGACGTAATAGACACTCCCGGAGGAAATTAGCACAGTCATGTAGTATGGAAGTAAACAAGTTAGAATTTACTATTGGAGTAACACACCTTTTGAGAGAACTACGAAACCGTATCGTGTTTGGTGAAGATATTTTGACTTGAACAAGAATTTCTTGGATTACATTGATGATCTGCATGAGGGAAACAAAAGAATGCGATAGTATACTTATACAGACAGCTAAGGGAATATGTCGTTTTCAGGGAACCATGTTTTATATTTATTTTGCATTTACACGTGTCTCGCTAATGTTTTGTATTGTATAGATATGTAAATTTCAATTAGAAATTGTTAAAATATAAATATATCAGTTTTAGATATACCAATAAATTGAATAATTTTAGGAAAACAATTTGAAATAATAGTAATAATAACAAAGTTAATAATAATAATAAATAATCTATAATTTATATTTTATATATTTATTGCTTGTTGTTAATAGATGTTTTAATTAGATTGAATTGATGAGAAATTTTGTTTATCTTTAAGTTAATCGATGGAAATTAATCATTTTTTCATACTAGCCGTATATAGGCTAAGGTTTTGAATAGAGTCAACATGAAAAATTCAATGTCATGGCCGGGAATTGAAACACGGCTAGCCTATATAGGGCCAGCGTAAAGAAATGATTAAATTCCAGCAATTAACAAAAATGTAAATTTAAATTAAAAATTGTTAAAATATAAATATGTTAATTTTAGGTATACCAATAAATATAATAATTTTAGTAAAAACAATTTAAATAATAATAATAATAATAATAATAATAATAATAATAATAATAATAATAATAATAATAATAATAATAATAATAATAATAATAATAATAATAATAATAATAATAATAATAATAATAATAATAATAATAATAATAATAATAATAATAATAATAATAATAATAATAATAATAATAATAATAATAATAATAATAATAATAATAATAATAATAATAATAATAATAATAATAATAATAATAATAATAATAATAATAATAATAATAATAATAATAATAATAATAATAATAATAATAATAATAATAATAATAATAATAATAATAATAATAATAATAATAATAATAATAATAATAATAATAATAATAATAATAATAATAATAATAATAATAATAATAATAATAATAATAATAATAATAATAATAATAATAATAATAATAATAATAATAATAATAATAATAATAATAATAATAATAATAATAATAATAATAATAATAATAATAATAATAATAATAATAATAATAATAATAATAATAATAATAATAATAATAATAATAATAATAATAATAATAATAATAATAATAATAATAATAATAATAATAATAATAATAATAATCTATAGTTTAATTTTATATTTGTTGTTAATAAATGTTTTTAATTAGATTGAATTATGAGAAATTTTGTTTATTTGTAATCTCGAATGCGATAGCCCCTAGTGGTTTCCCGGGGAAATATACGAGTCAATTGGAGAATTTAATGTCAAGACGGCACGTTGGCTATGGTAGCTCAATGGGTTAGAGCGACTGGACGGAAACCAGGAGATCCTTGGTTCAAATCCCGGCCATAGCATTGAATTTTTTATGTCGACTCTAACAATCCAAAACGTTGGCCTATATACGGCTAGTGTGAAGAAATGATTAATTTCCATAAATTACCTAAAATAATGAGTTAAAAGATGAAGCCTGGGTCTCAAGTACTTACGACAGTAAGTCGCCACAAACGGTGTTTCACGGATGCGAGAGCCCCTGGTGGTTTACCGGGGAAATATACGAGTCAATTGGAGAATTTAATATCATAACTGCAAGTTGGCCATGGTAGCTCAATGGGTAAGAGCAACTGGACGGAAATATACGGCTCAAATCCCGGCCATGGCATTGAATTGTTCATGTTGACTCTATCTATAAAAAGCCTTAGCCTATATACGGCTAGTGTGAAGAAATAATTAATTTCCATCAATTAACTAAAATAATAAGAGTTAAATGATGAAGCCTGGGACTCAAGTACTTACGATAGTAAGTCGCCACAAACGGTGTATCTCGAATGCGAGAGCCCCTAGTGGTCTACCGGGGAAATATACGAGTCAAATGGAGAATTTAATGTCAGGACGGCACGTTGGCCATGGTAGCTCAATGGGTTAGAGCGACTGGACGGAAACCAGGAGATCCGTGGTTCAAATCCCGGCCGTAGCATTGAATTTTTCATGTTGACTCTGTCAATCCAAAACCTTAGCCTATAACGGCTATATATTTTTCTTTTGTTTTATAAATACTTTATAATTGCAAATATTGTTGTTTATACTTATATTGTATGTATGAATAAATGCTAAACATCTGCTTTAAGAAATTTTGTGACAAGGTTATTATACATATTTTTATTTTATTTCACTTTTAAATTTATTTTATATTCTGTTAAGTTTCGTATCATATTTCAGATAGTTACAGGCGATTTGCTTAGCGTAAGTCTGTCCCCGCGCTTGAAGTAAAATATTCCTCCTTCAGCTTTGCAGGATTCTCATACATTTGGATGCAATTGGCAGCACAAATGCTCCCATTCTGAGCTCATCCGGTGAACTTTCGCAAAAAAAAGTGGTATCTTTACGTATTACTTCCATGGTAGTAACAGTAAATTATACTTCCAAAGTAATTTACTACAATACGGTGCCCACAAGGTACCCGCTCACGGTATCTACAGTCAAGTACTCTTCCATATTTTCATTTTTGAGTTATATATTTACAACACAACGGATTCAAGTACCTTCAAACATGTATTTGGAGTGAAAACTCAGGTCCGTGTCCTTGTCCTACATTAACAAGCGAGCGCTGTTCCCACGGCCACGCCCCCAACTCTGGCTCCTCTCTATACACAAACAAACGTACACACTCCATCGACATTTTACTGTTTTGAGATCTTCTGTCACTTGTTTTACTTCTCCCAAAATAATCCACGTGTGCGTGTGCTCATAATCAAAGCCAACTGCATCTTCCAGTGATGGTACATGAACATCTCCTAACCTCAAACTGCCACTACCACATACAAGATGTGGAACCTCCACATCCAGACGACCTGGCTTCGCGGTTTGTACATAGACGAATGGCTGACATTAAAGTCAAAGGTGTAAGTGAGTGAGCACTTGATCCTGATGTGAAGTAAAAGTATTTCAAAATTCAAGCCAATAAGAAGGAATATTTCAAAAAAGGACGTAAGTTGTGTATTTTAATATGTTTTGTCTTCTCTTACCATTAATTCAAAACTGCCCCCAAAAATTAAGATACACGTTTCATATGTTATGTAAATATAAAAAATTATTAGAAATGTTTTTTGTTAAAATCAAAATTTTCGAAAATGCTTCCATGTAAAGGATAGTTTCGAGTGAATGGACTTTCCTGAAAATCTTTGTCTTACATTCTTGGAACATACTGAATTTAGTCATATCATTCATTTTATTGAGGGTTTCGGGTGGAATACAACACCTCTTTGTCCTGCGCCATGGCGCAGTGGGCTAAGGCAGCATGCCTTTGTCCCTGGCTAAGGAAAGCTGCCCGGGTTCAATCCCACCTATCTGGTGGGGATTTTAGGTCCCGGGTATAGGAGCGGTGCCCACTCAGCATCGTGAGGTAAGCGGCCCTGGTCACGGAAACCAACATTCCGGCTGGGGGATGTCGAGATGCTGACCACATCTCCTCCCCGTATCGGTTGGATGATCGTCCACCTCGGCCGTGCGTAAGTGGGCGTGAGGTCGGCAGTCGGGTTGGTAGGCTCAGGCCCAGTTGGGGCTGTTACGCCATGGGTTACAATACTTCTTTATATTTAGTGTAACTACATACAATACCGAGCGGGAGGGCTCGTTCGGTTTCGTCTGTGGCCCTCATTCGGGAGACCCGGGTTCGATTCCCGTTGACGACCTACCTGACCCATGGGTTTATTCGAGGTGTTCCCGGATCGCTAGGCGAATGCTGGGTAGGTTAATTACATCCCACGAATTTTCTGTCCCTCAATTTCATATCATCTCTCATCTGGTGGTCTGTTTCAGGATAGAAATGTTGGAGGGTGTCTCGGTGGTGCATGGCAGGATGATATGCTCTGAGGAAAACCATTTCCTTCTCCGGTATGTCGGTTGCCGGCCTCAGCTCCTCTGCTGGGACCATTTCGTGACCGCCAGCCAGGGACTTTTGGGGATCGGACCACCTGCCTATGATCTTTGGGTCTCGGCTGCTGTGCTCATTGCCGTCCCGCAGTAGGGGAGCATGTCCGTTGTCCTGTCCCGTAGGAGAGGGGATCCGTCCCCTTCAGCTGCCGTGGTGCGGGCGCTGCGGACCCCTAGCACTCGTGGTACCTCTGACGTTAATAGAGGAACCTTGGGCGAACATTCGAGTCCCTCCCTTTGGCAGTTGTTCGGATTGGGTTGGTCTCGAGAGGGCAGTGGGAGATCGGGTACGTCTGCGGATGGGGTTGAGGGAAGCCAGCGTACTAGCCAGCATAGCTAGTAGAAGGTGTGCTAGATCACCAGGCGGCCCCACCGAGGTCATATCGGTAGCCTTCCCATTTTGGAGTTGGCGCGCGTAAGTGGTGCATCCACTTCCATCCCATGTTGAGTCCACAGGACCAGATGGGGGGGGGGGTGTCAGTCTCTAGGTTTTGCCCTATGGAAAGCTCCATGGAGGCGCCGGGCGCCCTTTTAGGACAGCTCGGTAAGTCCCTGGTCGAAGGAGGCCAGGGTCTTTGCACCTACGGGTCCTGGACTAATTGGAGTAGAACCTCTGCAGTTAACGTGTTTGTTGTCCTGGCCTGTCGGGGGAAGTCTCTATCCAAGTAAACTGTAGAGACCCTGCCCTCTGTACTGTCGTGACTCCTTGGGTCAGCCACCCTCCTGTCTCCTTCACCTCATCCCTCCTCCCGGGGGTGCCCCACTTGGTGCATAGGAACAATGGGCCCAGCATGGTGGCCTACGTACCAAATGCCCTCCGTAATGAAATCGTAATCCAGCCCGCCTCGGTAGCGTAAATGGTAGCATGTCTGCCTCACGTTCAAGAGGTCCCGATTTCGAATTTCGGTCAGGGTTAGTTACCTGGATAAGGTTTCTTCCGGGTTTCCCCTTATTCTGAAAGACGAATGTCGGGTAACTCTAAGCTCCCTAGACCCCGGACGCATTGCGCATCATTTCACCCATTTCATTCAGCGTCCGATATGACTAAATGTTGGAGGACGTAAATTACAAAAAAGAAAAGAACAAAAAAACTACATACAATAGTCTTGAAATGCCCATGCAGGAAGTGGCACAGTGCCATGTCGTCCTGGGTGTGGGTGGGCGGAGGGAGCATTTTGGAATTAAGTCCTCCAACCTTAAGTCATGCCGGACGATGAATGAAATGGGTGAAATGATACTCAATGCGTACGGGGTCCATGGAGCTTAGAGTTACCCGACATTCGTCTTTCAGGATAAGGGAGAACCCCGGAAAAGGCCTTATCCAGGTAACTACGCTAACCGATATTCAAACTGGGGACCTCTAGAACGTGAGGCAGACACGCTACCATCTAAGCTACCGAGGCGGGCACGGAGGGCGTTGCTGTGTAGCTTTAATTCTCTCCATTTGGCCGAACGGGGATGGATGTGTGCAAACTGTGTCTGACATCCTGGACCAAAAACTGTGATAAATTAATTCTTTATTTCATTTTTACGTGGAAAAATGTTCATTATTTTTTACTTTCTAAAACAGTGATATTTTAATTAAAAAGGAGGGGAATAATAATAGAGAGAATATTGAAATTCTGGTATAAGTGTATTATAGGGCAGAAAGGGGAATTACTGAATCTGTGCATGAAGAAACAGAAAAGCATTAAGGTGGTCGGAATCGGAAAGAGAGATATTGAAGTTGGGTATAGAAGATTTATGGAGAGCAGAGGAGACAAATTATAACGGTTTTTGGGAATGAGAACTAGAGTACAAGACATAGATAGGCAAGAGATTTGGGAAAGTATAGCAGAAAAGAAATCTTTGAAATTTTATAAGCAATTAAAGACATAATGGGGTAGGGGTAAGCATATAGATCAATGTGACAAAACTGGTAGAGAAGGCATTGCATGGACGAGAGTAGGAATAATATATCTAACAGTGTTTGGAAGTAATAAGGTAGGGATATGTAAATTTTGTGAAGATGAAGAGAGCACTGTTCATTATCTGATAGAATGTAAGGAGTTAACAAATTACAGGTGAAAAATATGGGATAAGAAATGGGGCAGTTTAAGTAAAGAGATATTGGCGTTGTGCATGTTAACGAAATGAAATGTGTAGTGTTTAAAGCCCGCTTTTACTACATACGGCACCGCAGGCGGTGACACTGATGATACATGAGATGAAGATGAAGATGGAGCACCGGTGGAATGAATTGGTGGGGGAAACCGGAGGTCCCGGAGAAAACCCGCCACAGCGCCGTATTGTCCACCACAAATCTCACTTTGTGGTCTCCTGGGATTGAACCCGGGCCGCCTTGGTGAGAGCCAAGCGGTCTAACCACTGAGCCATGGTGTATGTTAAGGGTGAAGGGAGAAAAGAAAAATAGTTGTATAGGAGATTTCTTATATAGTGTGACTTTGTGGCTTCGTGGAATCAAAGGTACAACTCGCAGAAATTCAAATTGTTCTTTCTTTCCGTAGAAATACGCTTCGTACACCTCTGATAAGACGTACGCAATCTTCCAGTCCGTCTGCACACTGTTCACTAGCACTGCTATCCGCCTGCGGTGTCGTATGTAGTAAAAGCGGGCGTTAAACACTACACATTCATTCATTTCACTAGCACTGCACTCTTCACGGCTGCCTGCCAAGAACTGATTCCTCTAGCCCAATGCATCACTTATAGAGACACCAATTGCAGATCTAGAAGTTTCCCGACTCAACGAAGCATCATGGTCTTTCCAGACGCAGGAGGAGGGGAAAGAGACGGTCCAGTGACTTGTGGTTACTTCTATCCCCACCGCCTCAGCAAGTGCCAACCAGCCACATGAGTAGCCGTGGCCTCAACGCTGTCCGTCTCCCACCCTTCCTGCCAGCTGGTTCTATCGTGTCTTCCGACAATCGGGTTTGCGACAATAGGTTAAGAAAAAAGTGAATTAGGACAAAAGAAGCGAAGGTCAAGAAGAAATGACAGCAAGCTGCTCAGTAAAACCAGGGCACCTGAGTCAGCAAGTAAATCTTAATGTCAGCAATTACATGTATTTGTACAGGAGGTATAATACAGCAAGTTCTATGTTAAAGTGATTGTAATGAAAGTGTACAAAATCGTATCAAATATCAGATATTTTAAATAAAATGCGTACCACTTATTGAAGATATGTAGCTGCCTTTATGCCCAACTTCTGAGCTGTATTACAGACGTAACTAGAGCTCTTTAATATTACAGCTGCAGCATCTCGCATGCAGTCAGATAATCGATTGCGCTCGGTCGGAGTTCAGTGAAAGTGAATAGAGTGTGTTCAGCATCAAATTAAGGGTAGAGATAGGCTGCAGCGAAAATTGCAACTCCAAAGCGATATCTAGACAGTAAATAGGGCGACAACTTTCTCCACCACAAACGTTCGATACCGAGATGACTCCCTGAATTTAAAAGCAAGACCTTTTAGAAAAAATTTAGGGGCGTGTCATGACTAGAATAACTGTCAAACTTGGTATCCTGCAAGAATGTGACACGAATAATTTCCTAATTCCAAACAACCTTTTGTTGGGGACAGTTTTCTAACACTTCGAGTATTTCAAAAATGGCACTAATAACTTTTATTAAAATATAATTTATTTGAAATATTTTCATGACAAAAGAGGAGCATAAAGCCTCCGAAGCCCTCTTCTTTTTAGATAATTTAGACAAATTTGTATTACACAGAAACATTTTCGTTTTGTTCAAACAATACAATTTATGCCAATTACATTTTTTTAGCGGCGCCGTTAGCGCAGTGGTTTCGTTCGCGGCTCGCGTGTTGAGGGTCCCGAGTTCATCTTTGTTGTTGTAATTTGCGTCCTTCAACGTTAAGTCATATCGGACGATGAATGAAATGGGTGAAATGATGCTCAAATGGGCCCTGGGTCCATAGAGCTTAGATTTAACCGACATTCGTCTTTCAGGATAAGGGAAACCCCCGGAAAAACCTCCCGAGTTCAATTCCTGGCTCAGGGATTGGCGATTTTAAGTCGGTCCTATCCACGCCTTCACCTGTGAAGTGTCCCCTATGCCCAACGTGATTTGGAGTCCACGGTATAAGCTGTAGGTCCTCTCACCTCACCGTCATCTTCCCTATCATTGGAGGTAATAGACACCGCCCTCTAGCCCGCCTCGGTAGCGTGGTGGTAGCATGTCTGCCTCACATTCAACACGTCCCGAGTTCGAATCTCGGTCAGGGTGAGTTACATGGATAAGATTTTTCCGGGATTTTTCCTTATCCTGATAGAGGAATATCGGATAACTCTAAGCTCCATGGACCCCGGACTCATTTAAGCATCATTTCACCAATTTAATTCATCGTCCGATATGACTTAACGTTGGACGACGTAAATTATAAAGAAAAAAGATAATAAAAAGAACCGCACTCTGGGTGCCTTCACCTGAGAAATGGATCCAGACTTCACGTGGTGGGGCGAGGTTACCCCGAAGGCCAAGGTTGCTATGTGGGGAGTATCGGTATCCAATCCAACTTTTTTTTTTTTTTTTTTTTTTTTGTGGAGAAGAGCATTTTTGAGATATTTCTTGTCATTAGTTTGAAACATCATATACTTTCTTGAAACAGGAAGTACTTTATCGTTTATTATGTACCGGACATGCAAAGAGAATGGAATGTGAAAGAAATCACATAGCCACTAGCCCTTAAAACATTTGACAGTTAAAGCTATTTTATTCCCTTATATCTATGCCAATTGAAAATCCTTTGTACCTGCCCCCGAGAGGGAGTGAGGAGAGACCACATTCCCTAACATTCACATTATATAACTCGCCGGTACAACAGGCTCCCCTACCCCCTGCAGGCCTACCCGTATCCCCAGACGTGGATATATAGATAGCAAATTCCCTGCCATGCAACGCCGACACTTGGAACAGCCAACCAGAATAAAAGGAGAAATGTGAAATGGAGGGACAGCGGGGGATCTCCAGCTACCTCGCAAAGATCGAACCCATGACCAACTGTGCCACCCTAGCATACAAACGTAGTTAAACCATAGTGAAGAGAGAAAGTGCTGATAATTGATGCAGCAAAGATGAAAGCATTCCTCCTCCGCCACCTGTTGAGTTTACGAAGCAGTTAGGGCGTACAATGTTTTGTCTACAGAGACTCAGTAGTTCACCTGTAAAATCAAAACATCAGCTATGTTGTTTCTGCTTGAATTTACTTTCGAGCCTCAAGGATAATTGTTACCAGTATCAGGTTACCGACACCTTGCATAATTCTCAAGGACAATGGCTTTTGAAACTGGAGCTACACTACACACACACACACACACACACACACACACACACACACACACACACACACACACGCACACACACACATGCCATTGTTGACAACATACCTGAGGAAGCTTTACTCCTTTCTTAAAGTCAGTAGCTCCTTAGCTCGGTGTTGAAAAACTGGAGAAGGTTTAATTAAAACAAACCCAAAGTTTAACTAAAGGTACCTCCTGCTTAGCTTAACACCGTAGTGTAGCGATGTTCCTATACTTGAAAACTAAAAAAAAAGAAGACAATCGCAAATCTTTTTCTCCTTACCCTGCAAAGCAGTTGTTTCATAACCTGCTGAGGTTTAAAACCTTAGCGTAATGCTGTTGGTATACCTGAACTCTTAAAAAAAAGACAATCGCAAATCTTTTTCTCCTTACCCTGCAACGAAATGATGTTTCATAGCCTGCTTATGTTAGAACTGTAGTGTAATGGTGCTGGTAAACTTGAATTTTAAGAAAAGACAGTCGCTGGTCTTTTTCTCCTTGCCCTGCAACTAAATAATGTTGCTACATCTGTTAAGAAGAGAAGATTATGTTCTAAAATAACGGCCATTCATGCTGAAAATTAAAGTTAAGTTTAATGTTAACCGTTCACAACGAAACATAGTAACAAAACTGGTAGCAATTTAGATAGTCATCCTTATGGTTTGTACTTAATACAGTCTTGGCTCTAATTAGTACTCGTGGTGTGCCTCATTCAATATGCACCGAGTTCGAATCTGTACAGGGTGAGTTAGCTTGAGAAGATTATTTTCCCCAGGGCTTTTGTCTTATCCTCATAGATGAATGTAGAGTAACTCTAAGCTCTATGAACCCCGAGTTCATTTGAGCATCATTTCAATTATCATCCGACTATGACCCAACCTGTTAAACGACATTAAACCAATGAAACGAAATAAGCATAGCTGAAACAGAACATATTCCGTAGGTGTACAAAATGCCAGGCAACAGGAAAATGTTTATCCGCGACTGCAAGGAAAAGACACGTCATTACGCGATACTTTTGTTACTGAAAAGTAGGCTTTTTACTGTTAGACATGAATAATCTCTGTAAAGAGTGCCGGCCTCGGTAGCGTAGATGGTAGCATGCCTGCCTCACGTTCAAGAGGTCCCAAGTTCGAATTTCGGTCAGGGTGAGTTGCCTGGATAAGGATTTTTCCGGGGTTTGTCTTGTCCTGAAAGACGAATGTCGGGTAACTCTAAGCTCCATGAACCCTGGACACATTTGAGAATCATTTCACCCAATTCTTTCTCCGTCCGATATGACTTAACGTTGGAGGACGTAAAATTACAAACAAACAAAAATATCTGCAAAGAGAAATTATGACTATCAGTGTCAATATGAGACAAAAACACATCATTATGCGATACTTTTGTTACTAAAAGTAGGCCTTTTACTATTAGACATGAATAATCTCTGTAAAGATTTGAATTATCTCTACCAGAGTCAATATGAGACAAAAACATATCATTATGCGATACTTTTGTTGCTGAAAAGTAGGCCTTCTAGTATTAGACATGAATAATCTCTGCAAAGAGTCGAATTGTCTTTAACAGTCAATATGAAACAAAAACACATCATTAGGCGATACATTTGTTACTGAAAAGTACACCTTTTACTGTTAGACACGAATAATCTCTGTAAAGAGTTGAATTATCTCTACGAGAGTCAATATGAGACAAAAACATATCATTATGCGATACTTTTGTTATGAAAAGTAGGCCTTTTACTGTTAGACATGAATAATCTCTGTAAAGAGTCGAATTATCTCTACCAAAGTCAATATGAGACAAAAACATATCATTATGCGATACTTTTGTTACTGAAAAGTAGGCCTTCTAGTATTAGACATGAATAATCTCTGCAAAGAGTCGAATTGTCTCTACCAGAGTCAATATAGCAGGCCAAGCAGAAGAATAAAGTCAAAATTTGCGAGACAAGGCACATTATTCTTCAGAAATATTGTAATAGTGTCAAAGATATTGTATTACAGTCTCTTTGACTATCGATTACTTCGTAGATGGCGTAGTCCGATGTTCAATTTTTCTAGTTATCTGGAAAACATACGACATCTACACTGTCAAAGCCTCCAATATCATCTTACACCTAGTAAAACATCGATTCTAAATCTTTTGTAAAAGAATTTTTAATATTTTTGTAATTCCTAATTCAAGTTTTTGTTCTTTCATATAGAATTAGCAAGGTTTGAATTTGATCATGCTCTCGGCGCTAAGTCCTCGGGCCTTTAATTTCTTCACTCGCTAATAAACATCAGCTTACCTCGCAAATCTCATAAATAACTATTATAAAAGCATCTGGTGTATATTTTCGTAATGGATGGATTAATTACATTAAGTGTCTTTACTTTTATGTTTACAAATGTTCAAATATTCATTCTACGTGTCTTTTAATAGAAATTCAATAATAAGATAGCATATGCTTTTACAGTTTATATCTCATTACATTCTGTATCCAGTGTCAAATTTGACTTAACAAGGTCAGAAGTGTCTGTTTCGAAGGCCTTTAATCTGTTCTGTTATTCATGACGATTCCATATGTGAAAGAAATCGGATCTATTTAAGAAAGTTCTGGATCTTTAAGCTGTTTCATTTATCTGAAAAACTTCCTTATCATGACTCAGTAATTCCTCAAATACCTGCCCGCCATCTTTCAACAAAGCAGTAAACTGAGTAAAGTTCCACTGAAGATTAATATAAAATACGTGCTATAGGGTAAAGGAGAGGCCCCTGCAACCATAGGCTGTTGTATCATGAAAATGGACGGCCAGATGGGGGTTCTTAACGTTTCTAACGCATTCACAAGTCCATAAATCCCAGTGGGATACTACGCAGTTCACCCACCGCCCAGCTTGGTCCTACAACCCTGAAAAGGATGACAGAACCACTCCAAAATGGGTCACCAGGTGACACACGGTAACACCTAAACGTTTTGTAATATTAGGCCTAAAGCGTCCATTTGTCCCAAAGAAATAACCAATTCAAATTTCAAAATAAATGTTTTCAATAAGAAATCAATAGAATGTTAAGTAGCCTAAATGGAAACGAATGAACATCTGTCGCAGGCAAACACTGACGTTCAACCGCTAATTGTCAACAACCCAGTACGGAACTGTATGTCGCTACCTGTTTGTTTTACTTTCATTCTCTACCACATTTGCAGAGGTAGAGAGGGTATTCTACTACACCTGAAAATACGATATCCAGATTTCATTGGAAATTCACATAAGGTGCCCTGGAATAAAAGTATTTGCGTGTAAAGAGCATAATATTCAAAACCCAAAAGTGGCTGCAACACTTGTTACGTAACTTATGCATCTTCCAACCATGCAACAGGAACATTTCCCAGAAAATTCTCCCACCCTAAACTACCTTTAGAAGAAAGATTTTTTTACAAATTTTGATTTTTTTTTAAAAATAAAAGACATAATGATTTACATTAAAATGCCATATTTTTAACATATTTTCATGACTAATGAAATGCATATGTTGAATTTTGTGGGAATGTCCTCAGAAGTGTTCATTCTGAATGACTTTTGGTAAAGAAACTCTTACTACAGAAAAATGTAGCCTTGTTAAAGCTCCAATTTATGTTAATGCATGTTTTCTCTCTTTAGCATTTCTACAAAGGTTATCTAAAACAAGTTCTGGCTTTTGCCATGAATAGTTTTTGTAAGGGCGCTGATAACCGCTGCAGTTGGGCGCCCAACTATATACATATCTAAAACAACTTCGTGCAAAAGTGAAACACATCAAATTTCTTTGAAAGTGAATCGTTATGTGATACTTCGAAATTGCATGTTCTTTTTATGGCACAGCAAACCAACGACCACCTAGCATATCAAACAAGTATGAAATACTTCAAAATTCAAAGCAATAATAGTAAATATTCCAGAAATGGTTAATGGTACAAAAATGTTACAAACTTTTCGCAAAATGTACCACGTAAAAAGGAGTTCAAGAAGAGATCTTTTTTTATTTATTTTTATGTCACTTATTTGAAAAATGCTGAATTTAAATACTAAATTTGGCATTTAACCGTGCTTTAGTTTTTAAGAGGATGTTTTCTAGAACTGCTAATATTTTATTGAGGGAATGCAATACTATTTACTGTAGACAATAAAATAAATAAATACCTTTGATCTCGGCGATGTGCGAGTCATACTGCGATCGACTGCGGACATACTCAAGACGGGCTGCCATGTTCTGGAAGGACTGTGTTCGATACTCGGAGTACCACTCGATGGGACCCTGCAGCCCTTCCCTGGACGGGGTCCTCCGCAGCAGACTCTCCTCTGACGGGAACCTGCCGGCGAGGGACGTCACGGACGAGGACTTGGACACATAGCCGTTGGCACTTGGCTGGCTGTGGCTCACTGTATGATATGCGGAATCGTCCTGCAGGATCTGTTCTTCAGATGGGGTTCTGCTGACAGCTTCCTCCGAGGAGGTGCCAGGGGTTGTCGGCCTGGTGAACTCTCTCACTGACTTGTGCACCGTGATCCTCTCGAATTTGACCACCTTGGCGCCACCGCCCAGCAGGTCACCCTCTTCTTCTACCCTCTCGAAAGTCTCCTCAAAAGAGCCGCTATTGCTGCTGTCCCCTGAACGATGTGACCTTAGCTTCACTCTGACGGGACTCCCGGCAGCTTCCTGTTCCCGACGCTTCTGTTGCTCTTCACGGAGACGTCTCTCCATCTCCTCCACGTCCATGGAACCTTCGGGAACCGGCGAGTGCGTGCCAGACCTTAGCTTTACTCTGACGGGACTACCGGCAGCTTCCTGTTGACGTCGCTTTTGTTGCTCTTCCCGGAGACGTCTCTCCATCTCCTCCACGTCCATGGAACCTTCGGGAACCGGCGAGTGCGTGCCGGACCTTAGCTTCACCTTGACGGGACTCCCGGTAACGTCCAGTTGACGTCGTCTATGTTGCTCCTCTCGGAGTCGTTTCTCGATCTCCTCCACGTCAACGACACCCGAACTCTCCGGTACCGGTGAGTGTGTGCCGGACCACACTTGCTCGTAAAAGCTGACTCGATCTTTGAGTTTTTTTGTAGTTTCCTCTGGTAGAGTGCTGGGCCTCTTTCTTGGGGAGCTGCCTCCCTTGTCTTCTTCGGGAACCTCCATGACGCGGTGTCAGCCACCTGTCATTCTCCCAACAGAAAACACTATTTGTTGTGTCGCCGCGGCTGTTTCCTAGTGGATGTACGCTACGAAAGCCGGTTCGATACTGGAGAAATCGGCTAAGGTTCGGGTTGAGCCGGCCGGGTTACTTCCCCCCGCCCCTGCCATACAGCAACCCACGTGACCTCTTGGTGTAGATGGCAGCACACTCCTACACTCAACACTCGCCACATGCCTAATCACAAACACTATCGCGACCATAATCATACACTTTACATTTAACTAAAGAGGCCTATATACTAATTTAATTATAAAAACTGACACCTTGCTCTGCTGGAACCAAGTTTTTCTCTTTTTTTTTTAAGTTATAATTCTCTTGTTTTTATTTTCAGCTTTAGCTTTGTCTTAGGGAAATGATCAAAGCTATACGTCTATATGAATACAAAATATTATACTTAAAATTAGTGTATGTGTACAGTGACAAGCACAAAGTAATCTCTTTAATAATTTCTAAATTGTCAAGAAAAACGTTTAGAAGAGTCTACTTTGTGAGAAATGACTTTTGAAACTTCGATATCAAATCTTGTGTAAATTTTTAACCATCTATGGCATCTTTCCTTTTAAAAATGTACCCTAAAACCTGTGCAACCTTTCTGCAAAATACACTTACATGTTTAGCATCCAATTGTGTATCTTTTTAATTTTTATTTTTTATTGGAAAGATTACGCTGTGCCTAATTCGATAATATAATATAATCTGAACAAATAAATAAAACTTTTCTTAAAGTTAATAATAGTAATATGACTATTTGAAATATTGGGAAAGCAAGGATTAGACCGTAAAGCTCCTCCAATAGACAGGCACTAACAGATACGAAAGCTAACATTAATGACCGAATTCACCAACAGATGTTAAACTCGACGTCAACAAATGTAACGTAACAATTGTTACAGCGCTAACACAACTGTCAAATTTCTTGCATTTCACCAACCTGTTTTCTAAAATTGTCAACAAACCTGTGTTAACGACAAGAAACTTGTAAATATTACAGCTATAGACGGCTATGCATGAGTCGTATTATTTTCTGAACGTACTGCGACGCGCTTTTGTTTTCATTTTCGTCTGCACAAGCTGAAAAATTGCGGATGAACAGAATCATAAATAAAGCCGCGAGACAAATTTCTCATCGATGGAGAAAGAATTGTTAATTGAATTGGTGACGAAGTGTAAGGATATCGAGGAAAATAAGATGACGGATGCGGTGAATGTAAAAGAGAAAGATGTCGCGGGGAAAATATCGGAAACGAATTTAATCCAAATGCATGTGTCACTACTACAAGCACCAAACAACTTGTCAGTATTACGTAAATTTAAAACGAGGTGCGAAGAAGGACAAGTGACGAGTGACAAAGGTTTCAAGACGGGAGGTGGACACTGCATTTATCCACATAATTCAGTGAATTATAAAATCGCAAAGTTATTAATACTTGCAACAAAGGCGAGATCGGCATATTCCTTTCGATGTATGTTCTAACTCAGTATTACGTAAATTTAAAACGAGGAGCGAAGAAGGACAAGTGACGAGTGACTAAAACGTTTCAAGACGGGAGATGGACAGTGTATTTATCCACATAATTCAGTGAATTATAAAATCGCAAAGTTATTAATACTTGAAACAAAGGCGAGATCGGCATATTCCTTTCGATGCATGTTCTAACTCAGTATTACGTAAATTTAAAACGAGGAGCGAAGAAGGACAAGTGACGAGTGACTAAAACGTTTCAAGACGGGAGATGGACAGTGTATTTATCCACATAATTCAGTGAATTATAAAATCGCAAAGTTATTAATACTTGAAACAAAGGCGAGATCGGCATATTCCTTTCGATGCATATTCTAACTCAGTATTACGTAAATTTAAAACGAGGAGCGAAAAAGGACAAGTGACGAGTGACTTGAACGTTTCTAGACGGGAGATGGACAGTGTATTTATCCACATAATTCAGTGAATTATAAAATCATAAAGTTATTAATACTTGAAGCAAAGGCGAGATCGGCATATTCCTTTCGATGCATGTTCTAACTCAGTATTACGTAAATTTAAAACGAGGAGCGAAGAAGGACAAGTGACGAGTGACTAAAACGTTTCAAGACGGGAGATGGACAGTGTATTTATCCACATAATTCAGTGAATTATAAAATCATAAAGTTATTAATACTTGAAGCAAAGGCGAGATCGGCATATTCCTTTCGATGCATGTTCTAACTCAGTATTACGTAAATTTAAAACGAGGAGCGAAGAAGGACAAGTGACGAGTGACTAAAACGTTTCAAGACGGGAGATGGACAGTGTATTATCCACATAATTCAGTGAATTATAAAATCATAAAGTTATTAATACTTGAAGCAAAGGCGAGATCGGCATATTCCTTTCGATGCATGTTCTAACTCAGTATTACGTAAATTTAAAACGAGGAGCGAAGAAGGACAAGTGACGAGTGACTTGAACGTTTCAAGACGGGAGATGGACAGTGTATTATCCACATAATTCAGTGAATTATAAAATCATAAAGTTATTAATACTTGAAGCAAAGGCGAGATCGGCATATTCCTTTCGATGCATGTTCTAACTCAGTATTACGTAAATTTAAAACGAGGTGCGAAGAAGGACAAGTGACTTGAACGTTTCAAGACGGGAGATGGACAATGTATTATCCACATAATTCAGTGAATTATAACATCGCAAAGTTATTAATACTTGAAACAAAGGCGAGATCGGCATATTCCTTTCGATGCATATTCTAACTCAGTATTACGTAAATTTAAAACGAGGAGCGAAGAAGGACAAGTGACGAGTGACTAAAACGTTTCAAGACGGGAGATGGACAGTGTATTTATCCACATAATTCAGTGAATTATAAAATCACAAAGTTATTAATACTTGAAGCTAAGGCGAGATCGGCATATTCCTTTCGATGCATATTCTAACTCAGTATTACGTAAATTTAAAACGAGGAGCGAAGAAGGACAAGTGACGAGTGACTAAAACGTTTCAAGACGGGAGATGGACAGTGTATTTATCCACATAATTCAGTGAATTATAAAATCTCAAAGTTATTAATACTTGAAACAAAGGCGAGATCGGCGTATTCCTTTCGATGTATGTTCTAACTCAGTATTACGTAAATTTAAAACGAAGTGCGAAGATAGACGAGGCACTTGAACGTTTCAAGACGGGAGGTGGACAATGTATTATCCACATAATTCAGTGAATTAGAAAACCGCAAAGTTATTAATACTTGAAGCAAAGGCGAGATCAGCATATTCCTTTCGATGCATGTTCTAACCTCTCTTGTACTTCCGCAGTAACCTTCATAGCAACTTGTTTCGACAGTCTATACCTCTGTAGGAAGTTTTCTTCTGATAGCTCCTCAAAATAATTTCTCCTCATAGGACGTACTCTATTACGAATGCCATTTAGACGGTCTTAAATATAGCAAATCGACAACAACAGCTGCGTTCATGCTCGCCATCTTGATTATTTACACTTTTTAAGGACCTAACAACAGAAATTTGGCTTGTTAATTGAACAAGAGATTTAACACGAGTGCACGCTAACAATTGTTGGGGAAATGCAATTTTTGTCATTACTGTTGCTAAACTCGTGTTAAATCTTAACATCTGTTGGTGAAATCGGGCATAAATTTTCTGAATCTTTCGAAGTTAAAACAGCAATAAAACAAGGAGATGATCTTTCTCTGCTACCCTATAATTGTGCTATTGAAAAAGTAATATAGTGTGATCCATATAAATCTGAACCATTTCAAGAGGCCATAATTTTCCTTTGAAAGCTCGTAGAATGTAGAAATTTGTTTTAATGATCTCATTGGCTCTGGGAGAATTGACAATACTCAAAATTGTTGACAGTTGACAATCTTAAATGTGCATGCATAACAGTTTATATGGGTATCTTCAAGACATTTGTGGAGCAGTTGGATGATATCGAATTGAGAAAAGGTTATTTCCAACAAGATGGAGCAGCGTGCCATGCACCTAATGACACCATGGAACTTGTAAACAGTTTCTTTGATAATCGAATAATCTGAAAAGGTCTGTGGCCTCCAAATTCCCTAAACCTAACCTCACCGAAATTTTTCTTGTGGGGGTATCTAAACAATAGAGTGTACAAGAATATGCCACGGACAATTGATGTTCTCAAGGAATCCATTCGAACCGAAATAAGTAACATTTCCGAGGATACTCTCCGTGAAACTTCAGAGAATATGGCGAGAGGAAAATATCGAATATCGAGAATCCAGAAAAGCTGGTACCGACGCATTTCCATCGTAGATTGTAACATGAACCATTTCTGGATTTTCTAATAATTCTACATTTGGAAATTAATTGTTCTTTCATACTAGCCGTATGTAGGACGCAATATCAAAGAGTAGTGCCAGACTGAAAAATTCAATGCCATAGCCGGTATTTGAACCACGGATCTTCTGGTCTCCGTCCAGCCGCTCTAATCCACTGAGTCAGTTGAAGAATTTAATGTCATGTTGGCACGTTGGTCATAGTGCTGAATGGGTTAGAGCGGCTGGACGGAGACCAGAAGATCCGTGGTTCAAATCCCAACCATGGCATTGAATTTTTCACTCTGACTCTACCTTTTCATAGTGCGTCCTACACACGGCTAGTGTGAAAGAACAATTAATTTCCATTAATTGACCTAATAGTGGTCCGAACTATAAAGCCCGGGCCTTAAAGTACTTACAGCATAGTAAGTTGCCATTAAGGTAGTTGTCTCATGTGTTTATGAGAACTCCTAGTGGTTTACTGGAAAAAAATATGAGTCAGTTGGAGAATTTAATGTCATATCGGCACGTTGGCTATAGTAGCTCAATGGTTAGAGCGGCTGGACGGAGACCAGAAGATCCGTGGTTCAAATCCCAACCATGGCATTGAATTTTTCACTCTGACTCTACCTTTTCATAGTGCGTCCTACACACGGCTAGTGTGAAAGAACAATTAATTTCCATTAATTGACCTAATAGTGGTCCGAACTATAAAGCCCGGGTCTTAAAGTACTTACAGCATAGTAAGTCGCCATTAAGGTAGTTGTTTCATGTGTTTATGAGAACTCCTAAGTGGTTTACTGGAAAAAAATATGAGTCAGTTGGAGAATTTAATGTCATATCGGCACGTTGGCTATAGTAGCTCAATGGTTAGAGCGGCTGGACGGAGACCAGAAGATCCGTGGTTCAAATCCCAACCATGGCATTGAATTTTTCACTCTGACTCTACCTTTTCATAGTGCGTCCTGCACACGGCTAGTGTGAAAGAACAATTAATTTCCATTAATTGACCTAATAGTGGTCCGAACTATAAAGCCCGGGTCTTAAAGTACTTACAGCATAGTAAGTCGCCATTAAGGTAGTTGTTTCATGTGTTTATGAGAACTCCTAAGTGGTTTACTGGAAAAAAATATGAGTCAGTTGGAGAATTTAATGTCATATCGGCACGTTGGCTATAGTAGCTCAATGGTTAGAGCGGCTGGACGGAGACCAGAAGATCCGTGGTTCAAATCCCGGCTATGGCATTGAATTTTTCGATCTGGCTCTACTCTTTCAATTCTACATTTATCCAAATTAAAGTTGTTATTATTTCTTCCTTTCTTTTTCTTTTTATTCTGTTGGCTCTACCAAGAGAACGGAATTTCAAGCTCATCACATAACGACCAGCTGTTTAAACAGTTGACTGCCGCTTAATCTTCTATATACATATATAAAAATGAAATGACGTTTGTTATTCCCACAAAAACTCGAGAGCGGTTTAACCGATTTGCCTAATTTTGGTTTTCAAATATTTATATAAGTCCAAGGAAGGTTTAACAGGCAAGAAAAAATCTTAAGTGATAATGGACCGGGTTATTAATTAAATATAGAAGCACATGCGTGAACTTCCACGGAATACATACACCTTCTCTTATTTTCGACAAACAAAAGCATTTCAAAGTAAAAAGACATTCCACTTCTTGCCAAAGTCTTCAAAGTAATTTCACTTATCATATTTTATTAAATAACGTTCATCGTTTGTTATCAAGACTGAATTTTTGTAGTGAAAACTTCTTTAGGCGCGTTTAGCACTTTTTGTGGGTGGTGAATTAAACTGAGCTGTCACGCTGGAATATGTGACGCTCATTCGGGTGAAGTCGGCTCGAGTCGGCTCAATGCGAACTAACATTCCGCCACACTCATTCATTCATTAGTCTTATGTTGTCCATACCGGTATACACCGTAAATTTTCTGTCGCACTCAACAGCGTATCAGCAACACACATCCAGGTATGTTTTAACATACAATGATCACAATTTTTTGACAACGTACCTTTACTCATCCTCATAATTTTCATGGTCCTTCTCAAAATAGTCTCCCCTGAATGCGATGTACTTGTCCCAGCGTTTCTGCCAGTCTTCACAGACATGCTGGAAACCATTTTTGAGGGATACTTCAAAATCGCCTCCGCAGCCTTCACCACTGCTTCTGATGATGGATAATGCCTCCCACGAAGGCGTTTCTTCAAGTTAGGGAATAGAAAAAAGTCACATGGGGCTAAATCCAGACTATAAGGAGGGTGAGGGATGCACTTCACTTTGATTTTTGCAAGATATTCAGCAACAACATTGGCAACATGCGGCCGCGCATTATCGTGGTGCAGCATCCACCCTCCTTCACGGAAATGTGGTCTTTTGCGCCTGATATGGACTTGCAATGTTTTCAGGACATCCCTGTAGTATTGTCCAGTTACTGATGTGTGTGCAGGTACAACATGCTGATAAACCATTCCATGAATATCAAAGAATGAGATGACCATAACTTTCCCATCAGAAGCAACCACTTTTGCTTTTTTTTTGGGGGGGGGGGTTGGTGATGAAGGAGATTTCCACACTGAGCTTTGCTGTTTGCTCTCAGGATCAAAATGATGTAGCCAAGTTTCATCAGCAGTGATTACGTTTGAAGGAAACTCCGGATCTTCCTCTAACATCAACTTTAACTGCATGCTACCTCCATTGCAGCGGTAGGCGATACTGAACATGTGTGAACTTGCCTGGTTCTCACAGGCGGGAACAAGGAGTACCAACAATGAAACTACTACGGCGTGGTTTTTTCACTTTAAGCTAACAGAAAATAATAAGATTGAATTTTAGTGCGAAAATTTATGACCGGAAAAAATTATGATCATTCTTTATTGAAGAGTCCTCGTATTTCAAATACTATGAAAAATTCAGGAACCCTACAGGAGTTTTATTAATAAATAGTTGTTTTTGGGCTGCTCTTACAAAGATCTCTCAAGTGCCGGTAACCGATCCGGTCAGATAACCTTCTGTCATTTAACAAGTCGACTAATTCTCAAATTACACTTTAAACAAGAATAATAGTCGAAAGGAACAGATAATAGCACCAGATAATACAACATAATAACGACAAATAAAGCGAGTGTGCTAATTGTAAATAAAATTATTAGGAATTTGTGAAAGAGATGTTTCATTTAAGAACAATTGACAATTTTTCTTTACTGTAAGTAGTAAAACGTAAAACATCAATAAATTAAATGTAATAACAACTAAATAATAAAATTATCACGTATTAAAATGACGTTTTGCGTTTATTTTCATTTACAGCTTATAGGTCATGTTTTTCCACAAACTGAAAGACCGACCGAGGGTCAAAAGATTTGATATATAAATTTGATTTTTTATAGCAACAAAGATTTAAATATATATTATTCAGTTTGGAAAATAAAAATTTAAATACAAAAAATTGATAAAAACAATTGAATTGAATTGAAAATGTAGTAAATGTATGAATTGTGACAAAACATTCCAAATGAATATGACCTGTACCAGGGCTGTTCAATAAAGAATGGTCATAATTTTTTACGGTCACAATTTTTCGCACTAAAATTTAATCTTATTATGTTCTTTTAGCTTAATGTGAAACAAACATGCCGTAGTAGTTTCATTTTTGGTACTCCTGGTTCCCGCCTCTGAGAACCAGGAAAGTTCAGACATGTTCAGTATCGCCTACCGTTGTAATGGAGGTAACATGCAGTTACAGTTGATGTTAGAGGAAGATCCGGAGCTTCTTTCAAACGTAATCAATGCTGATGAAACTTAGCTACATCATTTTGATCCTGAGAGCAAACAGCAAAGCTCAGTGTAGAAATATCCTTCATCACCAACCCCCCCCCCCCTCCCCCAAAAAAAAGCAAAAGTGGTTGCTTCTGTTGGGAAAGTTATGGTCATCTCATTCTTTGATATTCATGGAATGGTTTATCAGCATGTTGTACCTGCACACACATCAGTAACTAAACAAGTCATCTCATTCTTTGATATTCATGGAATGGTTTATCAGCATGTTGTACCTGCACACACATCAGTAACTAAACAATGCTACAGGGATATCCTGAAAACATTGCAAGTCCATATCAGGCGCAAAAGACCATATTACCGTGAAGCAGGCTGTATGCTGCACTACGATAATGCACGGCCGCATATTGGCAATGTTGTTGCTGAATATCTTGCAAAAATCAACGTGAAGTGTATCCCTCACTCTCCCTATAGTCCAGATTTAGCCCCATGTGACTTTTTTCTATTTCCTAACTAGAAGAAACGCCTTCGTGGGAGGCATTATCCATCATCAGAAGCAGTGGTGAAGGCTGCAGAGGCGATTTTGAAGGGTCTCTCAAAAAATGGTTTCCAGCTTGTCTTTGAAGATTGGCAGAAACGCTGGTACAAGTACATCGCATTCAGGGGAGACTATTTTGAGAAGAAACATCAAAATTATGAGCATGAGTAAAGGTACGTTGTCAAAAAACAAAAGAAAAAATTGTGATCTTTATTGAACAGCCCTCGTAATAAAATATGGAGTAATGAGTATATATACGGATATGTAATAACATGTGTAAAATGTATACGTAACCAAGCATTTCCGAATATTAAAAAAATATGCAAATAAGCAAATGAATATCATATAATTATGTTATAAGATATGTATTAGCTCGTATTTTTATTAAAAATAAAAATTCAATGTAATATGTGTATCACCAAGAAAAAAAATATGAAAAAAATTATTGTGAAATAAAATATATTTTAATATAAAAATAAAATATATGTAAAACAGTATATTATGTGATTTGATTTTACTTCCATTGTACATCCTTGCATAACCCTCTTCTCACGGTCGCAAGTCCGTCGTCATTCAGTTGTTACAGAGTATTTTCATTTGCGAGTACATTTAGCCATGAGATGTTTAGCTCGCAGCTGGCCTCTTTGCGTAAGAATGAGTGTCAACATTACATTTGTGGAAATAATTTTTAAAAATAAATTACAATGAATAGTTTTTAAGTTTTCACTTCTGTCCTGTGGTCTTAAGCACACACAATGCCTTTTTATGTAGCTTGTTGCATCTGCAGTGACTTGGGTAAGCTTACTACAGATGCTTGTGGGCGAAACTAGTTCAACATTTTCTCTATTTTTTGGGGAAACTATGTGAAGCATTTTTATCTGCCGCTTTTCCACTTCACAAGCTGAATCATGCTAAGCTGCACGCTTTCTTAGAACAGGAGACGGGAGAATGGATTCCAGATCCCAAAACATTGAGAATAACCTATGTGGATCGATGCTGTGACAAAACTTTGCAACAAATAAGAAAAAGGATTGGAGAAGAATATTTATTCGTATCACTCGATGAGACAATAGACTCTGTAGACCGTAGTTATGTTATTGTTGGAGTTCTAAAAGCACACAGCACTGGAGAACAAGTTCTACTGCACTGGGAGCAGTTGGACAAAAAGAACCATTCCACCATATTGAGAATACTTTAGCGTAATGGGATTCGAAATTCCAATGTATTATTTTTTATAACCGTCGCAGCACCCTACATGACAAAAGCTTTAAGTGCTCTCTACCCAAAAATGGTATGTGAGACATGTTTAGTGCATGCATTACACCGGGTCGCACATTTTCTTGAAGTGGATAAATTAATTGGATGCATTAAGAAAGTGTTCTTGAAAGCCCTCTCTCGAGTTTTAATACTCAAAGCAGAAGCTCTGGAACTTCAATTGGCCTTTTCATCTGTTTTGACTAGATGGGGAACATGGCTCGAGGCTGTAGTTATTTTTGCAAGAATTTCGATGTTGTGAAGAAAGCACTTGATGAAATACGTAAAATAAGAAGCTATTAACAGTGAAGCAAACAAATATATACAAATATAACAATTTGTAACTTAAAACTTCACTTATAAGAAATGATGATGATTTTCTTATACGAGGCGTGTACGTAAAATGGGGTCTCCAAGGCGCTGGAGCCGGGAGGAACGCTATTATGCAAGATCCGGCAACACTGGCGTGTAGCTTGGTTTCACCCCTTCAAATCCCCACCACAACGAACCCATTGCAACCATTAGTCTTGGCTGGGCAGCCAATTGCGATGGGGCTTCCTATCACTTCCACCGCTAAGTGTGAGTTGCGTGCAGTGATCCGTTTTCTTTTGAGTGTCAAGGGCACTACCCAAACTGAAATTCATCATCAGTTATGCGAAGTATATGGGCCACTGTGTATGGACGTCAGAAACGTGCGAAAGTGGGTCAGAGAGTTCAAAGACGGACGTACAGACGTCCATGACGAACAGGGTTCCGGTCGGCCTTCGGTTTCAGCCCAAAAAATTGCAAAAGTGGAGCAAGAAATGCTTAAAGTTTGGCGTGTGATAGTTCGCGAGCTGTAAGAACTTATCCCTGAAGTCAGTAAGTCTACAATTGACAAGAATTTGACTGAACATTTGCATTATCGCAAAGTGTGTGCGAGGTGGGTCCCCAAAATGCTCACCGAAGACATCCTCACCCATCCTCCCTACAGTCCAGACTTTGCACCTAGTGATTATCATCTGTTTTCTGAGTTTTAAGTCACATCTGGGGTGGAACACATTTCCAGACCGACGATGATTTGAAAAACGAGGTAGAGCACTACCTACGCAATTTGGCGGGAGAGTTCTATGACAAGGGTATACAACAACTGCCACAGCGCATGCAAAAGTGGCCCACCTCGGTAGCGTAGATGGTAGCATGTCTGCCGCACGTTCAAGAGGTGCCGAGTTCGGATCTCGGTCAGGGTGACTTACCTGGATACGGTTTTTTCCGGTGTTTTAAGGGTTTGTATGACTGAAATTTCATGAAAATCGTGAAAATAAGGACTTTTTTATTTTAATTCTATAAAATAATTTAGACATTCCCGAATGTGAAAAACGCATAATTTGCCTCCGGACGCCATTTTTAAATGCTGTTTTAAATGTCGGTGGCCTTTAAACTCTGTCAGAGTCACGCCCTCTTTTGCCTACATCCACATTCTTTGTCTGTTTTCCGTTCTTAAATTTTCAGTTCAAGAAAAGAAAAATAAGGCTTTCAGACAAAATAGTTCCGAAAATGTTGCCAATATATCAGAGGCTGGCTTCTACAAGATTACTAGAGAGGTGCAAAACAGGAAAAACACAGAATGCCAATGTATCTTTGCATCATGTCATATGGAATAAGTGCCCAAAGGAAGTTTTCATATCAAAACAAAAATTGGATCTTGCTGTTATTAAAAGCATCAGTGAGTTTAACATGGGTAGTCTTAAGTCATTGGAGCTGCAGCAAAATATCAGAGGTGAAAGTGTAGTAGACTCAGCAAGGAAAACTTCAGTGCAGCGAGATCAGACTCGTATCCTGCAAAGCAAGAAGCGAAGTTGTGCAGAAGAAAAGCAACATCTAAAGAAGGAAAAGGTGGAAAAAGCAGCAACAGAGGAGAGGGAAAAGAAATCTGAGGGTCCAACCTATCAGCCTGGTGGAATTTAATGTGAGTTATGCAATCAAATCTTTAATCGCTGTTTTCTCAATGTTCATATTTTCAGCATTTTTCTTCCTGTAAAATGCTCCTTGCGATGCAGTTTTTGTACTACATTCATGAAATTTCCTACACAGGTTCAGAATATCATGAGGAATGGAAATTGCCCTAGGTTTTATTGTGAAATGTATATAAGCATATATTTTTAATTTTCAAACACAAAACTTACAGTTTTTTAGAGAAAAAAAGAATATTTGTAAATTAAAAATTTTTTGTGACCTAAACTAAAGGAGACACAGAAAAACCCAGAGGAATTTCAAAAAGTATGTGTATTATGAACATAGGGTTAAAATATTAGACCAAAATTCAAAATATTTTGTCGCAAGGGCTTTTTTAGTGACGTAACAAAAAACATAAAAAAATTTATCATAATTTCTAAACTGCTGGAGAAAAATGGTTTAAATTTAGGTTGTAACATGTTTACATTATACTACACCTATGGTGTAAATTTGAAAAAGCTAGCATTATTAGTTCAGAATTTGAAAATTTCAGTCATACATACCCTTAAGCTGATAGACGAATGCCAGGTAACTCTAAGCTCCATGGACCCCGGACACATTGAGCATCATTTCACCCATTTCATTCATCGTCCGATATGACTAAATGTTGGGGGACGTAAATTATATAAAAAAATGCAAAAGTGCATCGATCGCAATTGTGATTACGTTGAAAAATAGCTGTAAGTTCCGCCTTTCCATCAATGTAACATTCATTGACAATAAACATGTTTTCTACATTAAATAAAATTGGAGAGCCTCGTAAATTGTTCGGGATCGCGGTTTGATGGAAATTCTTCCACATCCTCAGCCGGAACCAGGAACAAAACTGTTGTCATCGTTACAAACGCTAGATGTCACTATATTTTTGTCAGTACTACCAAAATCTGAAAATGAAACAAATTTAAAAACAGAATCGACTACTGGTACTTCAAAATTCATTACGCGATGTTTGTTTCTTAAAATAAATACGAGGGCTATCCAGAAAGTAGATTACGTTTTGGAATAAAAAGTAAACAAAGTATAGGAAACAAATTTTATTATATACTGATGAAAGCCACACTCAAATACTACTTTTCGACATAGTCACCATTCAAATTAAGGCATTTATCGTAGCGATGTACGAGCTTGGAAATTCCTTCGTCGAAAAATTCGGCCGCCTGCGCCTTCAACCACTTCGTTACCTCTTCTTGCAGCTGTGCGTCGTCATCAAAACGCTGCATAGCCAGCCACTTCTTCATTGCTGGGAATAGGTGGAAGTCGCTCGGTGCCAGGTCGGGACTGTACGGCGGATGAGGAAACAACTCCCACTTAAAAGATTCAAGAACTTCACGAGTGACATTTGCCGTGTGGGGCCGGGCGTTTTCGTGAATCAACAAGATCTTAGAGCTCAACATTCCTCTGCGCTTGTTTCGAATGGCTCTTCTGAGTTTTTGGAGAGTTTGGCAATACCTTTGAGAGTTTATTGTAGTGCCTCTTTCCAGGAAGTCCACCAAAATCACATCTTTTCTGTCCCAAAAAACAGTCGCCATCATCTTCCTTGCCGACATTGTTTGCATGCATTTCTTGGGTTTTTGGGGAGAACTTGTGTGCCCCCACTGCATTGATTGCAATTTCGTTTCACAGTTCACGTGTTTCACCCATGTTTCGTCACCAGTAACGATGCGATCGAGTATAGAGTCGCCATCCTTATGGTAAACGTTCAAAAAGTTCAACGCTGCAGCCATTCGCTGATTTTTGTGGTCCTCTGTCAAGATTTTTGGAATCCATCTTGCACAAAACTTGTGGTAACCAAGCTTTTCGCTGATGATTTCGTGCAACAAACTTCGCGAAATTTGTGGAAAACTCAAAGAAAGTTCCGTTATTGTGAACCTTCGATTTTCACGGACTTTAGCATCGACTTTTTCGACAAGTTCGGCAGTCACTATGCTGGGTCTCCCACTTCGATCTTCGTCGTGAACATTGGTTCGGCCATTTTTAAATCTGATGACCCACTGACGCACTCCACCTTCAGTGATAATGTTGTCCCCATACACTTCACAAAGCTGCCGATAGATTTCTATCGGTTTACAGTTTTTTGCAGTCAGAAACCTTATTACTGCACGCACCTCGCAGCTCGCGGGATTTTCAATTAACGCAGACATTTCAAACCGTCACAGTATCTGAACGGAGCACAGCACGAACCTCTCACTAGCACGGCTAGATGCCGACTGAGCTGCGCAACGCTCTGACCACAAGATGGCCGCGCTAGCCCCGCCCCTAGCGGAAACAGACGAAAACGTAATCTACTTTCTGGATAGCCCTCGTATATTTTCACAAAGCATTAAATCTATTGGACCATTTAATTGTTTTAATAATTTAACTTCTGTATTTATTTCGTGGTTAAATGACCAAAAACGATCTGCTACGGCAGATTTATCAGTCTGTATATGAGGTAGGGATATGTAAATTTTGTGGAGATGAAGAGAGCACTGTTCATTATCTGATAGAATGTAAGGAGTTAACAAATACAGGAGGAAAATATGGGATAAGAAATGGGACAGTGTAAGTAAAGATGTAGTGGCATTACGGATGCTAACGGTGATGAGTGAAAAGAAAAATAGATGTATAGGAGAATTCTTATATAGGTTAAGAGAAAAGTGGATTAGGATAAAAGAAGCGAAGGTCAAGAAGAAATGACAAGTAAAACCAAGCCAGGGGAGCTGAGTCAGCGAGTAAATCTTAGGTCAGCAATTTCATATATTTGTGCAGGAGGTATAATAGTGCATGTTCGATGTTGTAGTTAAGTGGAGAGGATCTACCCAAAAGTCCAAGGACCCTGGTCTCCTTCACCCCGGGAGTGATGGATAACTCCAGGGGTCTTTCCATAGAGCAATACCTGATTTCTTAACCCCCCCTCCCGTTGACAACATCAAGATGGGATGGAAGTGGATACGCCATTTACGCGCGTCAACCTCGGTGGGGCCGCCTGGTCATCTAGCACAGCTTCTACTAGCTCGGCAGGCTAGTACCCGCCTTCGACGTTTATTAAAACTGCACACACATATATACTAAAAAAAAATTACACGATACTTGAGGTTAAATTCTAAAATCCACAGCTGAAACAAACGCTAAAACTTTGCTCACCGCCGTTTCGTCATCCGCGAGGATCTCCGCCAAGCTGGCCGGCAGCTGGAGAGACCTGCGGAGACGTGCCAAGCTAAAACAATCTAAAAGCAAGTGACGGACAGTCAGGTCAGCACTGCACAGTGGGCAAACGGGAACGGGAGTCCTATTCAATAAAAAGCTGTGGCTAAAATAACAATGCCCAATGCGCAACCGAGCCAAAATCACCCCCTCGCGGCGAGATGACCGACAGGAGGTAACCCAGGGAATCGGAAGTTCTTTCACAGATCTAAGTTTATTATTGCGGAGAGCGGACCACTCTTCCTGCCAGCAGGTTTGCACAGCTCTCCGTAATACCGGCTTAAAATCTTCCGATGTCACACATGGTAGTCGAAACCTGGGCTTCATGGTAGCCGTCTTGGCTGCCGAATCCGCCATTTCATTCCCCCGCAAGCCTACGTGACCAGGAATCCATGCACACACCACGATCACGCCAGAAGCGTGTAAAACGTGGAGGGCATCCTGGATCCGCTGCACAATAGGGTGGTAGTTGCACAGCCACCGTAGGCTTTGAAGTGCACTGAGGGAATCACTCAGGATTAAGCAGTTCCCCAACTTTCGTCGACGTACGTGTAAAATAGCCCGGTATATTGCATAGAGCTCTGCGGTAAAAATGGAAGTGCTAGTGTGGAATCCGAATGTATAGGGTTCGGTTCCACACACGTAAGCACCACCAACACCATCTGAATTCTTGGACCCGTCGGTGTAAATTTTAACATGGTCCTGATATCGCGATAAAAATTCTAAAAAGCATGTGCGGATACTAGACATAGACATGGTAGATTTATCGTGTGTGGTCATGCCCAGATCAACGTGGGACGCTCTGCACAACCAAGGAGGGTATGTCCTCTCCCCCCTAGGATACATCTTGGGCATTTCAGTATTAAGACGTCTAAGGAGCTCCCGGAAACGAAAACCAAGTGGCTTTGGTTTTATAGAAGTGTTCCTATAACGCACGTCCATGAAGGTGTTAAAGAACGGCGTAAACGTTGGATGTGTGGGCATGCAATTAAGTCCACAACAGTGGGTGGATGATGGTGGATATGTGTAATGGTTGTTTGGTTTGTTGGTAGGGATTGAGATGTAATGAATATCTGAATGGATTGTATGGGCCTATGGTGGTGCTAGCACTAGTCTGGGTCGCTTGTAGGTTTCACCGGGGTCGAGGTCATATTCCCCCAGACCGCGAATTAGACTGTTGAAGCTAGAAGGGAGCTTGCTATAAAAACCATGAGAAAAGGTAAGGATGTAATGTGTGATTTTTGGGAAGGAGAGGTCTGCATGGATATTATCGTTAGGAATATACCAATCGGAAACTGTTGCTATCCGAAGGTAGCGGTTTTGAAGGACTTGGACTTTGTGGAGATGGGATTTTGCTGCAACTCCCCAGACTGTGGAAGAATAGGTTAGTGCAGGGCGGAGTATCTGCTTGTATATGAGCAATTTGTTGTGCAGGCTCATTGTTGATTTACTATTAAACATAGGATATAGCATGGCCATCCTTCTGAACACTTTGTTTGCCACAGTGGTGATATGTGCAACCCTCTACGCCCTCCGGGCGGCCGTAGCCTAGCCGGAGGTACCCAATTCCCCGTGGGTGTCGGGAACACACTTCCCCCCTCGAGTCCAACCCAATCCGAACAACTCCCATTCAGGGAGGGGTTCGGCAGTTCGGCCCGAGGTTCCTCTAGTAACGTCACAGGTACCACGAGTGCTAAGGGTCCGCAGCGCCCGCACCACGGCAGCTGAAGTGAGTGTGTGGTGTTTAAGGGCCCGTCGACAACAAGGTCATTTGGGCCCTAAGTCAACACTAAAATCTAAAAGATACACAAATTAAGCTAAAAGGTAAAATAAAATAAAATCACTCAACTACTAAATGTACATAAAAAAAAAAGCCCATACCAAGACTTACAATTTAAAATCTCTAAAATCAACAAATTCAAAATAACACTGAACTATTAAAAGTACATAAAAACCCGTTCCAAGTCTAATAATTTAAAACCGCTAAAATTAACAAATATAAAATCCAAGTCAGACTTGTTTATTAAAACCAATTTCGGTAACAAACCGCAGTGCCTTAATCACGGCCACTGGGTCGTCCCCTAAAATACTGGGCAAGTTAGCTCCCAAGCCTATTGACTGGCGAACGCGGGCGTACTGCGGGCACGGCAGCTGAAGGGGACGGGGATAGTTTGATGTTATGGTCATTGTAGTGAAATTGTAATGGAAACTGTACAAATAAATATGAAATAAAAAATATCATATTGCAACTAGAAGTAGAAATGGCGGTATCGTGTATCCAGAAAAACTGGCATCAATCCATTCCTAGAAATAAGTTACATATTTGAAATGGATGGCGTGTTTTACGTGTGGTTTTGGCTACCTCTTATGCCTTGTCCACTTCAGAAAATTATACAAAATTAATTCAGGACTTCAGACACTATTCTCAGAAAATTGTAGATATGCATTTAGTATCATTAAAATATCCCAAACATATGATATTGCAATCAAACTAGTTCAAAGCTCTTTAGAGAAAATTAAAATCATCAACACATTTTACTTGTAAAGCTAGTTAGCATTGGCGGTATTTTCTTGAAAATATTGGACTCGTCTAAAATTTTGAAGTTTAGTTACACACACACACACACACACACACACACACACACACACACACACACACACACACACACACACACACTCAACTATTTTGTATTGAGGGAGCTTCAAAACAGGCATTTCCCTGAAATCTCGGTCTCGCAATTTTGGTTTCGACACGTACCATAACGGCACTAAATGATATGATTACATTTGTAGCAGAGTTCACAACTTACCGAAGATATGGACGTGGAAACTCATGGAAAGATAGCGTGATGGACGTCCTGGATCAGATCAATTGGTAAGCAATACTCGACGTGGTGCATCAGACATTGCGACAAAAGTGGATCTCCTTGTGCTTGGAGCTCTAAAGCCGGCAACAAACACATTACGTAATGTGTTTACACTATTTATGTGCAACATTTGTAAAATAACCAAGTAAGGGGAAATGGAAGGACAGAAAATTTAAGGGACAGCATTCCCCGAGGATAACCTATGGATCAAGAAGATCGATCACGGTAATCGAAGCTAAGACGTTCCAAAACTCCTGCTCAAAGGAAAGAGGACATATCCTTGCTCTCTCATTGGTTGTTCTTCCTGCGCACTGGCGTAGTAGGATAGAGTGTTGTACTTTTTTTTGTCATTTTTTTTATTTTTCTTATTTCAACATAACTTGAGCCCACATTAACTCAAATGGGCCGGACTGGCATTGGTGATGAGCAAGGCGTAGTACCTTCTTTTTTACCAAAACGAAAGGTTTCTCAATTTAATAATCCAAATGTATCTCTACTTTTTTCACTTCCTTTTTTTATAACATTATTTTCCTCAACTGGGAAGACCTTCATTTTCTCTCGTGATCATGAAAGGATCATGGAATTTTAAATATACGTATCTTTTTTGCTATTTTGACTTAGGCTTAATTTTTTTTTTTCTTTTTCTTCTCTTTGTATCTTTATTATTTTTGTTTTTAATGGACAAGGAGAAAGGAAATAACTCTATGTGCTAAGTGAGATAAGGAAGAAGGATGGGCTCTGTTTTTTTTAAGTCTCATAAATTAAAGTCCAAATGCTTATTCAGGAGGTTCCATATGTTAGGGTATCGTCTCAGCCTTTAGCCATGATTTAAACCCTAATAGAGTCGGTCGCTCGAAACTATGGCAGTAATGGTAGAAACCAAAAGTCAACCATATCTGTGGGTGCTCTGTTGCTCCCTTCTGGAAAAGTTGAACCTAGCGTAGCTCCTCAACATGCTAAGTGGGCACCGGAACTTAAAATCTGCATCCACCAGAGTACTTTGCTTCCCTGCCCCGGAATGCCCCCACAACTGATCCTAGCTCTGGTGGACGCAGATTTTAAGTTCCGGTGCCCACTCAGCATGTTGAGGTTCAACTTTCCGGTACCGACGTGCTGACCCCATCTACTCCACGTAGCGGTTGGATGATCTCCCAACTCTACTTTGCGTATGTGGGCGTGAGGCCGGCAGTCGGGTGGGTAGGCTATGGCGCAGTTTGGGCTATGTTTTACTGGAGTAACTTGTTGTAGGGTAAAAATTAATCCCTTATCCAACATAATATATCGATTGTATCATTTATAATAAAATTCGGAATACAGTGCATGAAACCGCTCTTCAGGATGATTTAAATGAAATCTGTAATTGGGCTGCGGCTAACAAAATGTCAATTAATGCCAAGAAAAGTAAGTCGATTGTTTTTAGTAGAACTAAGGGCAAAATTATTGTTAACTATCACATGGGAGGGGTGCAAATTCCACAGGTGGACAGCTGCAAATACTTGGGAGTGTACCTGGCAAGTAATGCTGGATGGGACGAACAAGTAAATTCCACATCTAGGAATGCGTGGAAGGCATTACATTTCGTAATGAGAATATTGAAAAAGGGGAGCGCTAGGTCCAGGGAAATTGCCTACAAGGCCTTAGTGCGGCCGGTTATGGAATATGGAGTAGCATGCTGGGACCCGTATAGAGCTAACCAAATCGATCCATTAGAAAAAATACAGAATAGGGCAATAAAATTCATAAAAAGAGGCAAGTATTTTGGGCCTATAAAAGGAGATGAGACTAAATGGGAGGAATTAAGAATTAGGCGTAAAAAACATAGGTTGGTAGCGTTATTCAAAGCTAATGCTGGTGTAAAAGCATGGGTGGACGTTAGTGTAAGGTTAGATAATCCGGATTATTATGGACGAAACGATCATAGGTATAAAATTAAGGGTAGAAGATACAGAACTGACGTAGGAAAATTTTCTTTTGTTAATAGAACCATTGAAGAATGGAATGAATTGCCTGTAGCAGTCTTTCAGGGCTGTCCCCTGTCGGTGAAGAAATTTAGAAAAAATCTAGATGGTTTATAGTTTAACTTTTGAATTATAATGGTATATAATATGTAAATAGAGAAGTAATTAGATAAGTTTTAAGTGACTAAAGTAAAATAATATCATGTTTGTATTGTTTACTGTATTATTGTTGTAAATCTAGTATATGTAATTTGACCTGTATTCTTAACTCTGCCACCGGGTAGTACCCAATTGCAGTCAATAAATACATACAATATATTCAAAGAGAATTGTCAAATTTGCATATTTATAACCGTGTGACGTCACGTTTGTCTCTCAACGCGAGGGATTGACGCCAGCACTGCTATTGTTATAACTATTGTTAAACGAGTGTTAAGTCTTAACATCTGTTGGTGAAATCGGGCGTAAGAGAAGAATGGCATGTGGGGCACGGACGAGATAAACTGTTGGACGCCATACTACTTCAAGAAGAGGTTATCGAGAACTATTGTTCCAGTTTCCTGGACGAGACACGACCCTGGCTGGAGGTCTGGTGTTCGACTTTCAGTCGTGACTTAGTATCTAGAATAGGAGAGAACGGGCAATGGTGACGTCACAGGTTCTCTTGTATGTACCTTGCAATCAGGTCAGTTTGTTTTTTATGCATTCTGATTTATTTAATATTTGTATATTTGCTTCTACTTCAGTAATTACGAAAACACTTTGCGTTATTTTAAAATTACTATACGTGGTACAAAAACAGGTTTTGTGAAAATGAATGGATGTTAAAATTGTATCAAACCACAACGTACTTATTGGGTTCCATGTTTACGTCCTATAACCCGTAGATAGTACAAAGAGGAATTACTGTATTAAGTTTAGAATTAACTCAAAATGTGTGTATGAAAATCATAACTGAATTACCAGAAGTCAGCAATTACCAAACGTAGTAACAAGAAAATTCCCCATTGCAAACTCTTTTTTCCCCTTCGAATTTTGATTTTTTCAAAATGGGTAAAATGATTTTTATCAAATTACCTGTTTAACCCTTGCTTGGTGTCTGGGCTGCTTTAACTACATAGAAACTGTTTTAATGTGAACATAGACTTCTCATCTTCCAGATATGCTTTTTGTGCACATTTTATTATAAATGGTCAAAATATTTTGTTAATATTGTCACCCAACTGTCGGAAGGCACAACCAACTGGAGCTGGGTAGGGGACAGGAGGCATTCAGGCCATGCCCACCCATTTATCTTGTAGCGCTAACATAGTGGATGGTTAGGAAAGTGTCACTAGGCACTGTACCGTCTCTTTCCCCTCCCCCCGACTTTTGGAACAACCAGGATATTTCATCTAACCCGGAACCTTATAGATTGGTCAGTTGGTCCTATATAAGCGATGCGTCGGGCTGGAGGAGGGTTCAGTTCTAGGCGAGCAGCCGTGAAGAGCGCAGTGCTAGCGAACTGACTGAAAGACTGCGCACGTGTATCAGAGGAGTAGTACGTAACTGCCAGTGTAAAGTGGACCTGTGACAGACAAACTGGTGGATTGTAATTGTGTGCGCTACGTAATTCTATGTAATCGGCAAGTGTTCCAGCTGTAATTTGGTGGAAATAAAGAACATTTTGAGTTTGTGCAATTGGACTTTTAATTTCACGAACCCACAAAGTCACAATATGACGGTCGCTAGCACAGAATTTTGAATTTCTTTGTAACAGGGTCAGAAAATACCCTAGGTATACAATATGTGACTTTCCGTGTTATTTTACAAATTTATTACAGTAATTAAAACTTGGCAACAATACACTTCTAAACCTTCATTTGTATGTCCATTGTTGTTACAAATTCGTAGACAATACATGCATAAGCACTGTTGTACCAAATTATTATAAAATACAAACACAGTTAGCAATTGCGTTTTTTGGAAGTTAGACGTGAAAAAATAGCCTGAAGTGATAATGTTGAACTGAACAAAGTGAGGCGTTGATACTGTTAATAAGATGCCTATACACTATTCAGGGAAATGTGGAACAAGAAGTTGTCCACTTGGTCTATTTCTTGATATCCTTGACTTAGCATGCCTCAAAGCTTACGTCCTGTACTGTAAATTTGTACATCATATGAGAGATAAAAATACTAGAAGAGAATTCCTGACAGAACTGGGAAAAGAGATAGTCAGACCTCAAATTCAGAGACGAATTATTTCCCTCCAGTGCCGAAGACAACGCATTCGTTCAGTAATAACTCAAGTTACTTTCAAGAATCTGCTAAAATGGCAACCAACAAGGACCAGGAGGCAGATGTTCCAAATCTGAAACGAAAAAGTTGTGATTCCTGCCCAAGGTAAAGGGACAAGAAAGCGAAGAAAAATGTGATGAGCGTCACAAATTTATCTGCAAAGAACATGCAACAGTAAAATTGTTCTGCAATGAATGTTCATCATTTCAACTGGAGAATCAGTAAAAGTTTATTTATAACAGGATTTTTATAAAGTGATAATGCACACCATAATAAAAAATTACACTATTGTTATCTAAAGCGAGGTAAAAGAACACGTGTGAAAACTATATACGATGTACGTCCAGAAAGTAAGTTCTGTTTGGTAATAAAATTAAATTGTGTACAGATGCAGAAAAATTATTTATTGCACAAAATTTTGCAACTCTTAAACTACTTTTCCACATAACTGCCGAAATTTTGCAGGCATTTGTCATAACGTGGAACAAGTTATTGTATACCTTCTTCATAGAAGTTTGCCGCCTGTGTCTTCAACCAGTTGGAAACATTTTCTTTCAGCTCTTCCTCATTGTTGAAGTGTTGACCGCCAAGGAAAGATTTGAGATGCAAAAGCAGATGAAAGTCGCTAGGAGCGAGATCAGGGCTGTCGGGGGGTGGTCAAACACGTCCCAGCCAAATCCCTGTAGGATGTTTTTCGTCGCATTTGCAGTATATGGTCGTGCGTTGTCGTGAAGAAACACAACACCTTTTGACAGCATTCCTCGGCGCTTATTCTGCATTGCGCGGCGCAATTTTCTAAGTGTCTTGCAATAAACATCTGCTTTCATTGTTTGACCACGTGGTGAGAAATCAATGAGTAAGATGCCTTTCCTGTCCCAGAACACTGTGCACATTATTTATCGAGGTGTCAAGATTTGTTTCGGCTTAACCTTTGCTGGGGATGAGGTGTGCCTCCATTCCATTGATCGATGCTTACTTTCAAGGGTGTCGTAAGAAACCCAAGTTTCATCTTCTGTGACTATCTGTGTCAGAAATTCTTCGCTGCCTTCATGATAATGGGTCAAAAACTGAAGTGCACTACCCATCCGTTTTGTTTTGAGTTGCTCGGTAAGAATCTTTGGCATCCAACGTGAAGAAAGTTTACGAAATTTCAGTTTTTCGGTAACAATTTCGTGAACTAGTGATCGTGAGATTTGGGGAAATTCCATAGCGAGAGCACTAATTGTAAACTTGCGTTTTTCCTGGATCTTGTCATCATCGCGTGAACCAGTTCTTCTGTAACCAAAGATGGACGCCCACTTCGTTCTTCATCGTGCACTTCACTACAGCCTTCATTAAACTGTCGGACCCATCTTCTCACCATTGTATCACTCATCGCATTTTGTCCCTAAACATCGCAAATTTGCCGATAAATTTCAATTGGTTTCACTTTCCTAGCATTTCGAAAACGAATCACAGATCTGATTTCACAAGTGGAGGGATTTTCAATCAACACCGACATTGTAAACAAGCACAACAAAACTTACGTGGCTGACAGCGATCTCACAATGACGCACGTTTCTTCTCCTTGTACATGTACGGAACTGTGATCGCAGCGCTGCAGCGGAGATAAATTGAAACAGAACTTACTCTCTGGACGCTCCTTGTATATTTTGGAACTTATATATATATATATATATGTGTGTGTGTGTGTGTGTGTGTGTGTGTGTGTGTGTGTGTGTGTGTGTGTTTATATTTCATACATGACTAGTACATAACTTATATAGCTTATAACAATGCAGCTTTAATTTAAAAGATGTGCTTTGGTCTCAAAATAAAGTCATTATTTTTGTGGAAATATTTTACACTTTATCGCCACATAGTTGTTACAATCACTTTGGGGTGATAAAAGACTCCAGACATATAAAATGTTTGTCCAGAGCTGATACCATGCGAGGGTTAAGAAATATATATTAAAATTTTCAAGACAATCTATGCAAAAGAACTATGGAAGAACCACAAATATCTTGGTTGGTAATTATGATTTCTCAGTGTCACATTAGGGTTATCTCGTCGCTATTTATAAATAGAATCGCATTCGAAGGATATAACAGCAGTTCAAGTAATGCCAACATAACCTTCATTATTCTACGTACACAAAATTACTAAGAAAACACAAGAAAGTTAAAACAAAGGAAAGTCGATATTTGACTTTAGTATGGCTTCATGATAGATGTCACAGAGGAGATCAACGAAGATATAAATTCGCTGTTCCTTTGTTATTTTGGGAGGCCATGATTCGTTGAACAAGATATAGGTAGTGTTGCAAGCTTTCTTAAGGAATTAATTGTGCACAATGGAGTGGAATTTGGACTTTTAAGGTACACAGCAATGTTTGACCTGTGTTAAAGGTTAAGTCGAAGTGTTGGGTGAACTACTGCTGCAACCTAAAGAACAAAATAGGCCGATTCGTGGTATACCCCTTCGTCGATAACTGGTTCTCATAGCGTTGGTGGGAAGGTCAGGCAGAGTCCACCTTGAACTTCCTGACTCCATCTTCACCTACTAAATCAGGGGTGCCCAAAATATTCAGAGATCGGTCCAATAAATTGACGTCATTAATACTTTTTGTGCTACGTAAAAGGTAAAGGGCACACCGTAGTCTATCTGGCCCCTTCTACAGTGTGATCCAAATAAACCTGAACCATTTCAATAGGACATAACTTTTGAACCAGTAATAGCAAAGGCGTGAAACTTTGGGAGAATATAATAATTAATTGGGAGATTACATTATACTATTTACATCTCAGAGAAAATGTTCGAAGTGTCCTCCACCAGCATCTATACATGTTTGTACTCGTCTCACCATATTCTCTGAAGTTTTACGAAGAGTATCCTCGCCAATGTTACTTATTTCGGTTCGAATGGATTCCTTGAGAACATCAATTGTCCGTAGTCTGTTCTTATATACTGCATTTTAGATACTCCCAAAAGAAAAAATCCAGTGAGCTTAGGTCAGGGGATCTAGGAGGCCACAGACCTTTTGAGATTATTTGATTATCAAAGAAAGTTTTTATAAGTTCCACGGTGTCATTAGATATATGGAAAGTTGCTCCATCTTACTGGAAATAACCTTCTCTCAATTCGATATCATCTCTGTAAAACTTCAGAGAATATGGTGAGACGAGTACAAACATGTATAGATGCTGGTGGAGGACACTTCCAACATTTTCTCTGAGATTTAAATAGTATAATGTAATCTCACAAAGTTACACTTGTGTCCTATTATTGATTCAAAAGTTATGGCTTACTGAAATGGTTCAACTTTATAATGGAGAAACTCTAACATTAAGAATGAGAAACTGTTTGGTCAAGTGACTTAGCAACTTTTCATGCATTTTAAATTAAAATTTGTTAAATCCTAATAATAAATTATCCTGTCACACATGCTACATATGTCAGACTGAGAGAAACACTTCAACACAGTACTTTGTACCTCCTAACGGACCTATCACATAAAAGTCTTTCATCTGTATTACTACGAGAGCTGTTCAATAAAGAATGATTATAGTTTTTTTACGGTCATAATTTTTCGCACTAAAATTCAATCTTATTATATTCTGTTAGCTTAAAGTGAAACAAACACGCCGTAGTAGTTTCATTGTTGGTACTCCTGGTTCCCACCTGTGAGAACCAGGCAAGTTCAGTCATGTTCAGTATCGCCTACCGCTGCAATGGAGGTAACATGCAGTTAAAGTTGATGTTAGAGGAAGATCCGGAGTTTATTTCAAACGTAATCACTGCTGATGAAACTTGGCTACATCATTTTGATCCTGAGAGCAAACAGCAAAGCTCAGTGTGGAAATCTACTTCATCACCAACTCCCAAAAAAGCAAAAGTGGTTGCTTCTGCTGGGAAAGTTATGGTCATCTCATTGTTTGATATTCATGGAATGGTTTATCAGCATGTTGTACGCCCGCCTCGGTAGCGTCGATGGTAGCATTTCTGCCTCACGTTCAATAGGTCCCGAGTTCGAATCTCGGTCAGGGTGAGTTACCTGGATAAGGTTTTTCCCGGAGTTTTACCTTATCCTTCAAGACGAATGTCGCGTAACTATAAGCTCCATTGACCCGGAACTCATGTGAGCATCATTTCACCCAATTCATTCACCGTCCGGCATGACTTGTCGTTGGAGGACGTAAATTACAAAAGGAAAAAAAAAAAAGAAGAGAAAGAAAAAGCATGTTGTACCTGCACACACATCAGTAATTGAACAATACTACAGGGATGTCCTGAAAACATTACAAGTCCATATCTGGGGCAAAAGACCACATTTCCGTGAAGCAGGCTGGATGCAGCACCACGATAATGCGCGGCCGCATATTGCCAATGTTGTTGCTGAATATCTTGCAAAAATCGACGTGAAGTACATTACTCACGCTCCCTATAGTCAAGGTTTAGTCTCATGTGACTTTTTTCTATTCCCTAACTTGAAGAAACGCCTTCGTGGGAGGCATTATACATCATCAGAAGCAGTGGTGAAGGCTGCGGAGGCGATTTTGAAGGATCTCTGAAAAAATGGTTTCCAGCATGTCTTTGAAGACTGACAGAAACGCTGGGACAAGTGCATCGCATTCAGGGGAGACTATTTTGAGAAGTATCATCAAAATTATGAGAATGAGTAAACGTACGTTGTCGAAAAAGTTGTGATCATTATTTATTGAACAGCGCTGGTAAAAATAGAGTGTACAAGAATAGGTCACGAACAATTGTTGTTCTCATGGAATCCTTTCGAACCGAAGTAAGTAACATTGGCGAGGATACTCTCCGTAGAACTTGAGAGAATATGGTGAGAGGAGTGCAAACATGTATAGATGCTGGTGGAGGACACTTCGAACATTTTCTCCAATATGTAAATAGTGTATTGTAATTTCCCAATTTTGTATTATATTCTCCCAAAGTTGCACGTGTGTCCTTTTATTGGTTTAGAAGTAATGGCCTATAAAATGGTTCAGTTTTATATGGATCGCACTATATAATGGAGAAACTCTAACATTAAGAATCAGAAGCTGTTTGGTCAAGGGACTTAGTAACTATTCGTGCATTTTAAATTAAAATTTGTTAAGTCCTAATAATAAATTATCCTGTCACACATGCTACATATGTCAGACTGTGAGAAACACTTCAACACAGTACTTTGTACCTCCAAACGGACCTATCACATAAAATTCTTTCATTTGTATTACTATTTTGGTATTTAAAATTACTTTTGCAAGTTCTGAGCAGCTCTCCTGCACAATTTTGAAACAGTGACATAGCAGCTTCTGCTTCCGACCACTTCAATTTCTCGATCATGTAAAGCTATCACATAGCGGCCAGTTCCTACTGTATTCCCACGAGAAATAATATATTCTAAAGAAATATGTAATAAAAATTTGTAGATACGTTTGTGTCAATTAACGTGAGAATAAACTTTTGTAACAATAGTTTGTTGAACAATGGGCAGAGAAAGTAAGATATTATTACTGCTATAAGTAGGACATATTTACATATGTACATGGTGAGTGCTACGACATAAATCCCGAAGTGCAGGGCTCGAAACCTGCTCCGGTCTTAATGGTTGCTCATCCGGCTAAGACCGAGCCCAAAGCGGCTTATCCTCTGTCCAATCTGTGTCATTAACATCAACTTGCCGCCGCCATTAAACAAGTGAAAGCTCGCGTCTACAGCCTTGAAACACTTTGCTATCCGTGTTTACTGGCATCAACATTTGTTGCAAATACACGCTTTACGACCAAAAATTCACACAGAGTAAATTCTTTCCGCTGCAGAACAATCTATTCCACGTTCGGCTAGCCACTCCAGTTGATTTCCTGTCCCATGGTGGATGAAAGACCGCCGGAAGGCTATTCGTGCTCGTAGACGTGCTCTAAGGGTATTCCAACGACACCATACCTAAGTAACCTAATTGAGTACAAGAAAGTGCGTGCAAATTCTAGGTAAATAATTAACGATAGCAAAAAGACCTCATGGAACAATTTTGTATCATCTTTTAACAGACGTAGAGTCTGTTTAGTTATCTCGTGTGCACGTCGGCCACTGCCTTTGACGAACCCTTATAATCATTTTACAACACCGACCCTCCTTCTCCCAGACATTTCTGCAAGGTTGCCACCTTTATCGATACGTCATGGGTATCGTACGAGGTTTAGTCTAAATAAATTATATTAGAGAAATTAATTGTCTTTCACACTGGCCGTGTGTAGGCTAAATTGTGGAAACGTAGAGTCAGACTGAAAAATTCAATGCCGTAGCCGGGATTTGAACCACGGATCTTCTGGTTTCCGTCCAGCCGCTCTACCATTGAGCTACTATGGCCAACGTGCCGATATGACATTAAATTCTAAAAATACGAGTCAGTTGGAGAATTTAATGTCATATCGGCACGTTGGCCATAGTAGCTCAATGGTAGAGCGGCTGGACGGAAACCAGAAAATCCGTGATTCAAATCCTGGCTATGGCATTGAATTTTTCAGTCTGACTCCACGTTTCCATAAATTATCTTATGTCCATTACTGCAAAACTTCCTTAGTTTTGACAAATATGTGTGTGTTTGTGTGTGTGTGTGTGTGTGTGTGTGTATGTGTGTCGCCAAAGCTACAAATCTACTGGATTCCATAATAACCCTTATCTTATTCAAAGTGCGGTATTTTAAACCCAGCTCCTTTAGGAGGCCACACACAGTGCAGTGCCCATAAGGAAAATTACAAATTTCTTGCAAATGTGCAACCAATTCGTCTAAGGTGGGCCTTCTCTTGAAGAGTTCCAAAGAAGCTTCCAACAGTGGGAAAAGAGACCTGACAAGTGCATCGCATGTAATGGAGAGTATTTTGAAGGTGACTGAAGTAATTTTGTAAAAAGGTTCACCAATAAAGTTTTTATGACAACAATCCGGTTTCTTTTGAGCCCCCCATCGTATATCTGTCTTTGTCTCAAGCTAGCAAGTATCATGCAGATGCAGTGATACAATGCTGACACAGAAGTTCGCTTAATATTTCAACTTGTGTGTGAGAACATATACAATGATTATCGCACAATCTGAACCTTAAAGCCTTGAACTCCAGAACAGTTCACTTACGTGGCTGACCACCTCGGCAGCGTAGATGGTAATGTGTCTTCCTCACGTTCAAGAGATCCCGAGTTCAAATCTCGGTCAGGGTGAGTAACCTCGATGAGGCTTCTTCCGGGATTTCCCTTATCCTGATAGACGAATGTCAGGTAACTCTAAGCCCCATGGATCCCGGACTCAGTTGAGCAACACTTCACCCATTTCATTCATCATCCGATATGACTTAACGTTGGAGGAAGTAAATAAAAAAAAGCTTACGTGGCTATCATTCATGTGCACACAAAACAAAATGATTGAAATTAAATGCGTTCTACGAAAGAAGGTGTTTCCTACAGTGAAAAAAATAGTGACATTTCAACAACTTGTGAATATAGTTTGTATTTTAAAGATGCCATATTTGTATACTGTCTGTAATGGACAATAAAACAAATTTCTGTTTTATTAAAATACTTAATAAATAGGGAAGACATAAATGTGTATTCATAAAGCATTTTTACACCATGAATCTCATGTACTAATGCTGTGCATTTGCGACCATCATTGGTTTTCCTATATTTGAACCCAAGAGATTCCAGAATATTATGCATAGAAGATACAGAATCCATATATTCTATTTTCCCCCTCATTAAATTGGTCAACCTTTTGGCAGTTGGATATTTACTCTTGTCATATAAATCATAAATTCTTCTACGTGAAACACACTTTTGAAAATTGTCTAAGTTTGTAGCACATTTTTTTAGCTGCTCGATGTTTCCCTGGAGATCTGAATATGGAAACTTCTCCTAATTTGGTAAACTTTTGCCTTCTTTAATAATGTTTGTCACAGAATGAGCACTCACATGTCAAGCTTATATCATTAATTCTCGACTCCGAGTGAAATTTGTAATGTGATTTAATATTTTCTCTGCATTTGATTACTTAGTACCTTCATTTCTATTCATCTATATGGTAGCTGGTGTAACAAAATTAACAATCATTTCAAGACTGATACTAAATGACTGCACCTAATCATATTTCCAGTACATATTAAATAATGTAAACAACAATGTCTTTATACTGGATGAATGGTATTAAATTTTCTTCTACAATGAATTAGCTGATAATTTTCCTAATTTTGTCAAATTTTGTCTAACAATGTGGAGTTATGTGACAAAACTTTTACGAGGTCTGACAGACCGCATATTTCTAAATACGCACATTTGAGAGATATTTCGATTTAAGGGTTAATATAAATTTTTTTTCATATATTTATGATCTATTACACTACTTTCTTCGATCCCAAGGTATTTAAATCTGTCATTTCTTTACATTAATGGAACTTCAGTACAATTTTGTATGTCTGTTTTTATTATTTTTCCTCCTTTGACATGTATATGTGAATATTTTTCTAGTCCGAATTCCAAGCATATGTCTTCTGAAGATGTCTTGGTTATTGATATGAGACTTTTTAATTTTTAACTTGATTCTCCATAAAGTCTGATTTCATCCATGATAACTAAATGTGCCAATCGGATTTCCTATTCTTGTACATTTAATTTAAAGCCAAAATTGTTTTCATTAATGAGAGGGTAGAGCCAGACTGAAAAATTTAATGCCATAGCCGGGATTGGAACCATGGAACTTCTGATCTCCGTCCAACCGCTCTAAACCATTGAGCTAATATGCCCAACGTGCCGATATGACATTAAATTCTCCAACTGACTCGTGTTTTTTCCGATAAACCACTAGGATTTTTCACAAACACATGAGACAACCTTAATGGCGACTTACTATGCTGTAAGTACTTTAAGGCCCGGACTTTATAGTTCGGACCACTATTAGGTACAATTAATGGAAATTAATTGTTCTTTCACACTAGCCGTGTGTAGGACGCACTATAAAAGGGTAGAGCGAGACTGAAAAATTCAATGCTATAGCTGGGATTTGAAACCCGGATCTTCTGGTCTCCGTCCAACCGCTCTAAACCATTGAGCTACTATGGCCAACGTGCCGATATGACATTAAATTCTCCAACTGACTCGTGTTTTTTCCGATAAACCACTAGGAGTTTTCATAAACACATGAGACAACTACCTTAATGGCGCCTTACTATGCTGTAAGTACTTTAAGGCCCGGGCTTTATAGTTCGGACCACTATTAGGTACAATTAATGGAAATTAATTGTTCTTCCACACTAGCCGTCTGTAGGACGCACTATGAAAGGGTAGAGACAGACTGAGAAGTTCTTTCATTAAGTAATCGAATAAGGGGGCATAATGCCAATATAAACCATTATTATTATTATTATTATTATTATTATTATTATTATTATTATTATTATTATTATTATTATTATTATTATTATTATTATTATTATTATTATTATTATTATTATTATTATTATTATTATTATTATTATTATTATTATTATTATTATTATTATTATTATTAATATTATTATTATTATTATTATTATTATTATTATTATTATTATTATTATTATTATTATTATTATTATTATTATTATTATTATTATTATTATTATTATTATTATTATTATTATTATTATTATTATTATTATTATTATTATTATTATTATTATTATTATTATTATTATTATTATTATTATTATTATTATTATTATTATTATTATTATTATTATTATTATTATTATTATTATTATTATTATTATTATTATTATTATTATTATTATTATTATTATTATTATTATTATTATTATTATTATTATTATTATTATTATTATTATTATTATTATTATTATTATTTTAATTATTATTACTACTTTATTTTTATTATTATTATGAACATCAACAAAACATTGCAAACATTTGCTACCGTAAGAGAAATATGTGATCCTGTGGCACAAAAGCACGGAATTACATGATAACAAATTTACGACGAAAAAGACAAATCGTTATCATCGTGATAAATGCTACATATCATCAATAATCCTGAAACCATTATCTCATTTGGTTTGTTAAGATAGCGTTTGTGGGTACATGCCGATTACAAAAGCGTGATGTCATAGGAGCAATGTGCACGGAAAATGCATTCATGGTTATTTTTAAATTGTGAATAAGTATTCTGTATTCTACAGCGATTTGTGTGAAGAAATAGCAGACGATTTTTATTCACACGATTATGAACTTAAGAGTTACCAAATACAGGTTTCTCATAACTATATAATAATGCAAACAAAGACCAAATTTAACATAGTTTTAGTTCCTTTCTGTAACTTGTTCAGACTCACTCCATAAAAATGTAATCACACACACACACACACAAACACACACACACACACACGCGCGCGCGCGCGCGCGCACCATATACGCACTCCCCCTCTCACCACCTCTCTCTACCGCCACTCTCTATCCCACTGTCTTTTGTTAAATTTACGTCCTCGAACGTTAAGTCACATCGGGCGATAAATAAAATGATATTCAAATGAGTACAGAGTACATAGAACTTACAGTTATCAGACATTCATCTTTCATGATAAGGGAAAACCTCCAACGTTAACTCATATCGGACGATGAATGAAATAATGTTCAAATGGGTGCAGGGTACATAGAGCTTAGAGTTACCAGACATTCATCTTTCAGAATAAGGGAAAACCTCCAACGTTAAGTCATATCGGACGATGAATGAAATGATATTCAAATGAGTACAGAGTACATAGAACTTACAGTTATCAGACATTCATCTTTCAGGATAAGGGAAAACCTCCAACATTAAGTCATATCGGACTATGAATGAAATGATGTTCAAATGAGAACAGGGTACATAGAGCTTAGAGTTACCAGACATTCATCTTTCAGGACAAGGAAAACCTCCAGCGTTAAGTCATATCGGACGATGAATGAAATTATGTTTAAATGAGTACAGGGTACATAGAGCTTAGAGTTACCAGACATTCATCTTTCAGAATAAGGGAAAACCTCCAACGTTAAGTCATATCGGACAATGAATGAAATGATGTTTAAATGAGTACAGTGTACATAGAGCTTAGAGTTACCAGACATTCATCTTTCAGAATAAGGGAAAACCTCCAACGTTAAGTCATATCGGACAATGAAAGAAATTATGTTTAAATGAGTACAGTGTACATAGAGCTTAGAGTTACCAGACATTCATCTTTCAGAATAAGGGAAAACCTCCAACGTTAAGTCATATCGGACGATGAATGAAATGATATTCAAATGAGTACAGAGTACATAGAACTTACAGTTATCAGACATTCATCTTTCAGGATAAGGGAAAAACTCCAACGTTAACTCATATCGGACGATGAATGAAATAATGTTCAAATGGGTGCAGGGTACATAGAGCTTAGAGTTACCAGACATTCGTCTTTCAGGATAATGGAAAACCTCCAACGTTAAGTCATATCGCACGATTAATGAAATGATGTTCAAATGAGTACAGGGAACATAGAGCTTAGAGTTACCAGACATTCGTCTTTCAGGATATGGGAAAACCTCCAACGTTAAGTCATATCGGACGATGAATGAAATGATGTTCAAATGGGTGCAGGGTACATAGAGCTTAGAGTTACCAGACATTCATCCTTCAGGATATGGGAAAACCTCCAACGTTAAGTCATATCGGACGATGAATGAAATGATGTTCAAATGAGTGCAGGGTACATAGAGCTTAGAGTTACCAGACATTCGTCTTTCAGGATAAGGGAAAACCTCCAACGTTAAGTCATATCGGACGATGAATGAAATGATGTTCAAATGGGTGCAGGGTACATAGAGCTTAGAGTTACCAGACATTCGTCTTTCAGGATAAGGGAAAACCTCCAGCTTTAAGTCATATGGGACGATGAGTGAAATGATGTTCAAATGAGTACAGGGTACATAGAGCTTAAAGTTACCAGACATTCATCTTTCAGGATATGGGAACACTTCGGAATAAACCTTATTATTCTGACCGAGGTATGAATTCGGGACCTTTTGAACGCGAGGTGGACACGCTACAGAGCCGGGCTGTTTGTGTGTGTGTGTGTGTGTGTGTGTGTGTTGTGTGTGTGTGTGTGTGTGTGTGTGTGTGTGTGTGTGTGTGTGTGTGTGTGTGTGTGTGTGCAAACAACGTTACTCGAAAACAAAAAGTTGGTTAAATACCAGAGCTATTATTTAAATTCATTATCTTCCACAAACGGTCCACAAACATTTTCGCCCACTACAAATTTTGCTTCTCATCAAACATTTTTCTAAAAATGATGAAATTTTCAAAATCACCTGTAACGAGATCAATTAAAATGCCGCATAATTAACATATTCTATGGCAAGTTAAATGTGGATCTTGAATTTTCAGGTGACGGCTTCTGAAGGCCTAGATGGTTTTTGTATAAGTATTAAATGTAAGAAGGAGACAAGGGTACATTTCGTTAAAGCACATAACTTATGTCAAATGTTTTTCGAGGTGAACATTACTTAGATGTTCCTTGTTATTGTTTTGAATTTTGAAATACGAAAGCTGTTCAATAAAGAATGATAATAATATATTTCTGACAACGTACCTTTACTCATCCTCATAATTTTGATGGTCCTTCTCAAAATAGTCTCCCCTGAATGTGATGCACTTGTCCCAGGGTTTCTGCAAGTCTTCAACGACATGCTGGAAACCATTTTTGAGAGATCCTTCAAAATCGCCTCCGCAGCCTTCACCACTGATTCTGATGATGGATAATGCCTCCAACGAAGGCGTTTCTCAGGTTAGGGAATAGAAAAAGGTCACATGGGGCTAAATCCGCACTATAGGGAGGGTGAGGGATGTACTTCACGTTGATTTTTGCAAGACATTCAGCAGCAACATTGGCAATATTCGTCCGCGCATTATTCGCGCATTATTGTGGTGCAGCATCCAGCCTGCTTCACGTAAATGTGGTCTTTTGCGCCTGATAGTACTTGCAATGTTTTCAGGACATCCCTGTAGTATTTTCCAGTTACTATGTGTGTGCAGGTACAACATGCTGATAAACCATTCCATGAATATCAAAGTATGAGATGACCACAACTTTCCCAGCAGAAGCAACCACTTTTGCTTTTTTGGGAGTTGGTGATGAAGGAGATTTCCACACTGAGCTTTGCTGTTTGCTCTCAGGATCAAAATGATGTAGCCAAGTTTCATCAGCAGTGATTACGTTAGAAAGAAACTCCGGATCTTCCTCTAACATCAACTTTAACTGCATGTTACCTCCATTGCAGCGGTAGGCGATACTGAACATGTCTGAACTTGCCTGGTTCTCACAGGAGAGAACCAGGAGTACCAATAATGAGACTACTACAGCGTGTTTGTTTCAAATTAAGCTAACAGAATATAACATGATTGAATTTTAATGCGAAGCATTATGACCGTAAAATAATTTTGATCATTCCTTATTGAACAGCCGTCGTAGTTTTCTAAAGTATGAAGTCGCTATTCGTGGTTTTATCTCTTAGTTATGTAAAAGGGAAATAATTTCATAGCTACTACATAGCGACCAGCCGTTAAAAATTTGACTATCACTAAGGGTTACTTATATTCTCATTGCATGTATAAGACAATCTTTAATAAAACAATTACTTCAAATGTTCATCTCAATGATCATGAAGTGGACAGGCAGATAACCGTTTCTCTACTCACAAGACTTAACAGAGAAGGTCATGCGTGTGTAATACATTGATATTTTGGTAAGTGTTGTCCTCATTCGGTTGTTTCTATTGTTCATGTAAAGAGTAAATAGGTAATTCTGGTATACCTACTTTTTTTAAGAATCCGGCTCTGCCATATCGCTGTAGTTTACCCCAAACGTTGCGTGTTTTCACAGCATTCCTGGTTTGATATCGAGTATTATCCTTAGAGGAAGGTAGCCTAACGAGGTATGTTTCATTAATGGTGAGAGACAGCCTCCTTGTAGAAGTAATTACGTGGCTTGTCAAACGCCTTGCTATAATCTATAAGGAACGTATTTACAAAAAAGGGATTTGCCCATGCGCTGTCCACGTGTGGAGGACACATCAGCTGTTTGCCCCAAACAATCGATACGGGGAATTCCCTTCCCTCCTCCCCAGTCCGGAAAGGGTGCGGTTCTGTGCTCCATCAATATCACAACTGTTCCCAGAGAGAAACTGTAACATCCCCTAAGTATTAGTACGGTATTGGCATTTAATCTTATTTTCCTGTCAATTCCAAGTTCATTTCGATAGACACATAGCCTTAACGTAATGTTAGTTTTTAAAACAACAGGCACACTGGAAGAAATTCCGACACAACGGCGGCACTGATATGATCCTTGCAATTGGCCCCGTCGTTATTAAACAAAAAATGTCTATTTATGTTTGTTATATAAATCTAATCTTCGGTGCAGCTTTGCACTCTTATTTCTTCTTTCTCTGCAATAAGTAAAACAAATACTGCTTTCCACCAGAAAAATTCAACACCAAAAATGCAAGTTTGAAGGGCTCCGAATAGAAAAAGAGCATGTTTATTAAACGGCCCACTTATGTGATTCTGAAAAGCATAACTCAATAACGACACGAAACAGCCACTACTGTTCAGTATTCAGTATATTTGACTGCCTCAGTAGCATAGGTGGCAGCGTGTCTGCCTCGCGTTCAAGATTTCCCGAGTTCGAATCTCAGTCAGGGTGAGTTACCTGCATCAGATTTCTTTCCAGTGCTTTCCCTTATACTGAAAGATGAATGTCTGGTAACTCTAAGCTCTATGTACCCTGTACTCATTTGAGCATCTTTTCATTCATCGTCCGATATGCCGTAACGTTGGAGGTTTTCCCTTATCCGGAAAGATGAATGTCTGGTAAGTCTAACCTCTATGTATCCTGTACTCATTTGAACATCATTTCATTCATCGTCCGATATGACTTGACGTTGGAGGTTTTCCCTTATCCTGAAAGATAAAAGCCTGGTAATTCTAAGCTCTAAGTACCCTGTACTCATTTGATCATCATTACATTCATCGTCCGATATGACTTAACGTTGGAGGTTTTCCCTTATCCTGAAAGATAAAAGCCTGGTAATTCTAAGCTCTAAGTACCCTGTACTCATTTGAACATCATTTCATTCATCGTCCGATATGACTTGACGTTGGAGGTTTTCCCTTATCCTGAAAGATAAAAGCCTGGTAATTCTAAGCTCTAACTACCCTGTACTCATTTGAACATCATTTCATTCATCGTCCGATATGACTTGACGTTGGAGGTTTTCCCTTATCCTGAAAGATAAAAGCCTGGTAATTCTAAGCTCTAAGTACCCTGTACTCATTTGAACATCATTTCATTCATCGTCCGATATGACTTAACGTTGGAGGATTTCCCTTATCCTGAAAGATATATGTCAGGTAACTCTAAGCTCTCTGTAGCCTGTACTCATTTGAACATCATTTCATTCATCGTCCCATATGACTTAACGTTGGAGGATTTCCCTTATCCTGAAAGATATATGTCAGGTCACTCTAAGCTCTCTGTACCCTGTACTCATTTGAACATCGTTTCATTCATCGTCCGATATGACTTAACGTTGGAGGTTTTCCCTTATCCTGAAAGACGAATGTCTGGTAACTCTAAGCTCTATGTACCCTGTATTCATTTGAACATCGTTTCATTCATCGTCCGATATGACTTAACGTTGGAAGTTTTTCCCTTATCCTGAAAGATGAATGTCTGGTAACTCTAAGCTCTATGTACCCTGTATTCATTTGAACATCTTTTCATTCATCGTCCGATATGACTTAACGATGGAGGTTTTCTCTTATCCTGAAAGATGAATATCTGGTAACTCTAAGCTCTATGTACCCTGTATTCATTTGAACATCGTTTCATTCATCGTCCGATATGACTTAACGTTGGAGGTTTTCACTTATTCTGAAAGATGAATGTCTCTTAACTCTAAGCTCTATGTACCCTGTACTCATTTGATCATCATTACATTCATCGTCCGATATGACTTAACGTTGGAGGATTTCCCTTATCCTGAAAGATATATGTCAGGTAACTCTAAGCTCTCTGTACCCTGTACTCATTTGAACATCATTTCATTCATCGTCCGATATGACTTAACGTTGGAGGATTTCCCTTATCCTGAAAGATATATGTCAGGTAACTCTAAGCTCTCTGTACCCTGTACTCATTTGAACATCATTTCATTCATAGTCCGATATGACTTAACGTTGGAGATTTTCCCTTATCCTGAAAGATTAATGTCTGATAACTCTAAACTCTCTGTACCCTGTACTCATTTGAACATCATTTCATTCATCGTCCGATATGACTTAACGTTGGAGATTTTCTCTTAACCAGAAAGATAAATGTCACGTAGCTCTATGTACCCTGTATTCATTTGAACATCGTTTCATTCATCGTCCGATATGACTTAACGTTGGAAGTTTTTCCCTTATCCTGAAAGATGAATGTCTGGTAACTCTAAGCTCTATGTACCCTGTATTCATTTGAACATCTTTTCATTCATCGTCCGATATGACTTAACGATGGAGGTTTTCTCTTATCCTGAAAGATGAATGTCTGGTAACTCTAAGCTCTATGTACCCTGTATTCATTTGAACATCGTTTCATTCATCGTCCTATATGACTTAACGTTGGAGGTTTTCACTTATTCTGAAAGATGAATGTCTCTTAACTCTAAGCTCTATGTACCCTGTACTCATTTGATCATCATTACATTCATCGTCCGATATGACTTAACGTTGGAGGATTTCCCTTATCCTGAAAGATATATGTCAGGTAACTCTAAGCTCTCTGTACCCTGTGCTCATTTGAACATCATTTCATTCATCGTCCGATATGACTTAACGTTGGAGGATTTCCCTTATCCTGAAAGATATATGTCAGGTAACTCTAAGCTCTCTGTACCCTGTACTCATTTGAACATCATTTCATTCATAGTCCGATATGACTTAACGTTGGAGATTTTCCCTTATCCTGAAAGATTAGTGTCTGATAACTCTAAACTCTCTGTACCCTGTACTCATTTGAACATCATTTCATTCATCGTCCGATATGACTTAACGTTGGAGATTTTCTCTTAACCAGAAAGATAAATGTCACGTAGCTCTATGTACCCTGTATTCATTTGAACATCGTTTCATTCATCGTCCGATATGACTTAACGATGGAGGTTTTCTCTTATCCTGAAAGATGAATGTCTGGTAACTCTAAGCTCTATGTACCCTGTATTCATTTGAACATCGTTTCATTCATCGTCCGATATGACTTAACGTTGGAGGTTTTCCCTTATCCTGAAAGATGAATATCTGATAACTCTAAGCTCTATGTATCCTGTACTCATTTGTACATCATTTCATTCATCGTCCGATATGACTTAACGTTGGAGGATTTCTCTTAAACTGAAAGATGAATGTCTGGTAACTCAAAGCTCTATGTACCCTGTACTCATTTGAACATCTTTCCATTCATCGTCCGGTATGACCTAACGATGGAGGTTTTCTCTTATTCTGAAAGATGATTGTCTGGTAACTCTAAGCTCTATGTACCCTGTATTCATTTGAACATCGTTTCATTCATCGTCCGATATGACTTAACGTTGGAGGTTTTCACTTATTCTGAAAGATGAATGTCTCTTAACTCTAAGCTCTATGTACCCTGTACTCATTTGATCATCATTACATTCATCGTCCGATATGACTTAACGTTGGAGGATTTCCCTTATCCTGAAAGATATATGTCAGGTAACTCTAAGCTCTCTGTACCCTGTACTCATTTGAACATCATTTCATTCATCGTCCGATATGACTTAACGTTGGAGGATTTCCCTTATCCTGAAAGATATATGTCAGGTAGCTCTAAGCTCTCTGTACCCTGTACTCATTTGAACATCATTTCATTCATAGTCCGATATGACTTAACGTTGGAGATTTTCCCTTATCCTGAAAGATTAGTGTCTGATAACTCTAAACTCTCTGTACCCTGTACTCATTTGAACATCATTTCATTCATCGTCCGATATGACTTAACGTTGGAGATTTTCTCTTAACCAGAAAGATAAATGTCACGTAGCTCTATGTACCCTGTATTCATTTGAACATCGTTTCATTCATCGTCCGATATGACTTAACGATGGAGGTTTTCTCTTATCCTGAAAGATGAATGTCTGGTAACTCTAAGCTCTATGTACCCTGTATTCATTTGAACATCGTTTCATTCATCGTCCGATATGACTTAACGTTGGAGGTTTTCCCTTATCCTGAAAGATGAATATCTGATAACTCTAAGCTCTATGTATCCTGTACTCATTTGTACATCATTTCATTCATCGTCCGATATGACTTAACGTTGGAGGATTTCTCTTATCCTGAAAGATGAATGTCTGGTAACTCAAAGCTCTATGTACCCTGTACTCATTTGAACATCTTTCCATTCATCGTCCGGTATGACCTAACGATGGAGGTTTTCTCTTATTCTGAAAGATGATTGTCTGGTAACTCTAAGCTCTATGTACCCTGTACTCATTTGAACACCATTGCATTCATCGTCCGATATGACTTAACGCTGGAGGTTTTCCCTTATCCTGAAAGATGAATGTCTGATAACTCTAAGCTCTATGTATCCTGTACTCATTTGAACATCATTTCATTCATCGTCCGATATGACTTAACGTTGGAGGTTTTCCCTTATCCTGAAAGATGAATGTCTGATAACTCTAAGCTCTATGTACCCTGTACTCATTTGAACATCATTTCATTCATCGTCCGATATGACTTAACGTTGGAGGTTTTCACTTATTCTGAAAGATGAATGTCTGATAACTCTAAGCTCTATGTACCCTGTATTCATTTGAACATCGTTTCATTCATCGTCCGATATGACTTAACGTTGGAGGATTTCTCTTATTCTGAAAGACGAATGTCTGGTAACTCTAAGCTCTATGTACCCTGTACTCATTAGAACATCATTTCATTCATCGTCCGATAGGACTTAACGTTGGAGGTTTTCCCTTATCCTGAAAGATGAATGTCTGATAACTCTAAGCTCTATGTATCCTGTACTCATTTGAACATCATTTCATTCATCGTCCGATATGACTTAACGTTGGAGGACGCCTTCAGAGGATGTAACAGGGATATTTGAAAGACAATTTCCTATATGGAAGTATTTTTTGAAAACACGTATTTAGGTCAAAAACAGCTCTCAAGATCTGGATTAAAATTCCATTGTTTAAGATATTTTATGACAAATATTATTTGTATAACCAACATGAAATTTACCTCTGGGAAGATAATACGTGATTTTAGTCATTTTCACAGGTAGACTCTGAAAATGAGGATGAAAGGCACATAACGTCACAACTTGTATATATTTTAGATGAATATAATCCAAATACCATCCGTTATCACGCATGTCACAGGTTGCCCACCCTTGCCATACACGATTAATTATGCAGGTACTTACAAAATGTAAAGATGAAATCATGTTCTACAATTTAACCAGACTTTACTTCAAAGTATCGTGACTTTCAATCAGAAAATTGTCAAAGTGAAAGATATTTGTAAAGCAAGTAGATTTGAATGATTTGTCACGCGACTTAAATTTGTCAAAAGAAGAATATGAACTTCTATGTTCCAGGCTGCAACAATGGAAACTACTTGTACCTGGAACAAAAGGTATAGAAAGGTAGAGTCAGACTGAAAAAAACAATGCCATAGCCGGGATTTGAACCACGGATCTTCTGGCTGCTGTCCAACAGCTGAGCTACCATGGCCAACTATTACAAAGGGATTTGTAATTTTTAATTTGTAACAAGAGTATTTGAAGTGAGTAGAGAGAGTCATGTGAGGGCACACTTTCCCCTTCCACTCCCCCATATTTTGTTTGGATGGATTGTTTTACTTTAGTAAGAGCAAAAGTGGAAAAGAAGTTATCCCACTTTTTACGGCCCTGAGTTTTGGCGCAGTTTGTGAATGGCTGACCCTCTTGACATCATCTTATAAAAATACAGAGTTAACCAACATAGTACTACGTCATCACTACCGTTTCGTCACATGTAGGAATGTCGTCTCTCGATGACGTCACTCAGTCCACATGCAACACATATCCACTTTTACTTGGAAACCAACGTATTGTCTTCGATACCGAGATTTTAATGGAAATACACGTTTTGAGGCAAATACACAAACCAAACTACACTTATACCCGATTTCACCAACAGATGTTAAAATTGACGTTAACAAATGTAACGTGACAATTGTCACAGAGCTAACAAAACTTTTAAATTTCTTGCATTTCTCCAACCTGTTTTCTGAAAACGTTAACAAACACGTGGAAACGCCAAAATACTGGTAAATATTACAGTTATAGAAGGCTAAATAAATGGCGGATTAACAAAATCGTAAACAAAAGCCGTGAGACAAAGTTCTCATCGATAGAGAAAGAATTGTTAATTGAATTGGTGACGAAGTGTAAGGATATCGTGGAAAATAAGAGGAGGATGCGGTGAATGTAAAAGAGAAAGATATCACGTGGGGAAAAATTGGAATCGAATTTAATTCAAATGCATGTACCATTACTAGAAGCACCAAACAACTTCGTCAGTATTGCGTAAATTTAAAACGAGGAGCGAAGAAGGACAAGTGACGAGTGACTTGAACGTTTAAACACGGCAGGTGGACAATGTATTATCCACATAATTCAGTGAATTATAAAATCGCGAAGTTATTAACACTTGTGTTAAATCTATTGTGAAACTAACAAGTCAAATTTCTGTTGTTAGGACCTCAACAATAGTAAATAGTCAAGATGGCGGACGTGAACTCAGCTGTTGATGTCGATTTGCTACATTTAAGATCGTCTAAATGACATTCGTAATAGAGTACGGCCTATGAGGAGAAATTATTTTGAGGAGCTATCAGAAGAAAATTTTCTTCAGAGGTATAGACTCGAAACAAGTTGCTATGAAGGTTACTGCGGAAGTACAAGAGAGGTTAGAATATGCATCGAAAGGAATATGCCGATCTCGTCTTTGCTTCAAGTGTTAATAACTTTGCGATTTTGTAATTCACTGAATTATGTGGATAATACATTGTCCACCTCCCGTCTTGAAACGTTCAAGTCACTTGTCCTTCTTCGCACCTCGTTTTAAATTTACGTAATACTGAGTTAGAACATGCATCGAAAGGAATATGCCGATCTCGCCTTTGCTTCAAGTATTAATAACTTTGCGATTTTATAATTCACCGAATTATGTGGATAACACATTGTCCACCTCCCGTCTTGAAACGTTCAAGTCACTTGTCCTTCTTCGCACCTCGTTTTAAATTTACGTAATACTGAGTTAGAACATGCATCGAAAGGAATATGCCGATCTCGTCTTTGCTTCAAGTGTTAATAACTTTGCGATTTTGTAATTCACTGAATTATGTGGATAACACATTGTCCACCTCCCGTCTTGAAACGTTCAAGTCACTTGTCCTTCTTCGCACCTCGTTTTAAATTTACGTAATACTGAGTTAGAACATGCATCGAAAGGAATATGCCGATCTCGCCTTTGCTTCAAGTATTAATAACTTTGCGATTTTATAATTCACCGAATTATGTGGATAACACATTGTCCACCTCCCGTCTTGAAACGTTCAAGTCACTTGTCCTTCTTCGCACCTCGTTTTAAATTTACGTAATACTGAGTTAGAACATGCATCGAAAGGAATATGCCGATCTCGCCTTTGCTTCAAGTATTAATAACTTTGCGATTTTATAATTCACTGAATTATGTGGATAATACACTGTCCACCTCCCGTCTTGCAACGTTCAAGTCACTTGTCCTTCTTCGCACCTCGTTTTAAATTTACGTAATACTGAGTTAGAACATGCATCGAAAGGAATATGCCGATCTCGCCGATATATATATATATAAAGTTCTAGGTTATCTATCAGGGCAATCCACAGAGAGTGAAGACTGACCTCCCGTCTGATGACCAGAGAGTTACTGAGCTGTCCCAAAAGGGCGCCCTGCGCCTCCGTGGCACTTCCCATAGGGCAAGACCTAGAGACTAACAACCCGCCCTCCCATCTGGAGCTATGTACTCATGACGGGATGGAAGTGGAGCGCCACTTACGCGCGCCAAATCCAAAGGGGAAGGCTAACGTTATGACCTCGGTGGGGCCGGCTGGTGATCTAGCACACCTTCTACTAGCTATGCAGGCTAGTACGCAGGAATAAATGGCTTCCCTCAACCCGGAGACGTACCCAATCTCCCACGGGTATCGGGAACCACTGCTCCTTCGAGTCCAACCCAATCCGAACAACTCCCATCCAGGGAGGGGCTCGAATGTTCGGCCCGAGGTTCCTCTAGTAACGTCAGAGGCACCAAGAGTGCTAGGGGTCCGCAGCGCCCGCACCACGGCAGCTGAATGGAACGCATCCTCTCCCTTACGAGTAGGCAAAAATTAAATGTCGTATTTTGTACTTTTTGACCAATATTCACAGATGGGTATCTCTAAAACGTTTAATAACAGTAGTCACTTAAATCGAGAAGTTGCTGACCAATGGAAACTAACATATAAATACCCGGAGTTAACTAATTTGAATCCTATATCACGCAGCTCTATAGTTGAGGGAAGAGTGACATTACGTCTTGTTCCACCGGCGATCTGAGCAGGAATGCGTCCAGAATGTCCTACTCAACGTCAATGTTCTCCTAATTGCTGTTTGCCTAGGACAAGAAGGTAAGCTGGAGAAATGTTTAACGCAATCACCTCTGCTGTCTCCTCGGTGTTTATGCTCTTCTTCCGAGTATGACAAGGATGGAAGGCTCGTTTGAAATAACTATCGCTGCAACAGACATTAGATCTGGCAGCATGGGTGTCTCATATGTACTCTCATTCAATCAGTTCTTAGTAAACAGACCTGCTACCGGAGCAGATAAATAGTTCAAGCTCCTCTGCCCTTCATACCCCTCTAGCCTTCTTGCCGTGGGAATACAGTACCTCCCCTTTTGCTAATGACTCTAAGACCCCCACTACTAGCTTCTAATAGGATGTTGCTACTTTACTTCTACATTACTTTGCCATTCTAAAGTCTCTAAGAAATACTCTCACATATTCCAAGAATTCCAGGCTAGCGTGCCCTACCTAATCTGGCAACTTTAGATACTGTGATTTTGTGGGTTCGTAGAATTAAGAGTCCAATTGCACAACTCAAAATGCTCTTTATTTCCACCTAATTACATTTGGAACACTTGACGATTACATAGAATTACGTAGCGCACACATTTACAAACCACCAATTTGTCTGTCACAGGTCCACTCCACACTCACAACTACGTACAACTCCTCTGATACACGTACGCAGTCTTCCAGTTCGTTCGCTAGCCTGCGCTCTTCACGGCTGCTGGCCAGGAACTGAAATCTCCTCGCTTCGCTTCACAGGTACTGACAGGCTGTGTTAGCCCGAAGATTGTTGCTGTGTGCCCACCCAGGATAGGGTTTAACCACAGATAGGATTTTCTTTTCGGGGTTTTAGGATGGCTGTTTTTGTTTGAGGATGGTGGATTGATTACGAGGTAGTGTAGAACTCCTCTAGAAGGATAGAATGCTCTCCTTTAGCACCTTGGCGTTGAAGGATTTATTTATAATTTTGAACTGATTTATGTTAAATTTTGAGACCAACAACTCTTGGTAGATTATGGGAGCTCAGCTTTTGCTGCTGCTGGAATTGCTCCGTGGTTACCTCGGATGCCCGCAAGCCATGCGGGGGACCCGGAATAGTCGGCGACGACGTCTGGTGGGATCATAATCACCAAGAGACCGAACCAGGGCACTTCTGTACAAAGGTAACTGTGCGTATAATTTTGTAGCCCGGCGTCTAATTTCATCTTCCACGTACGGAAGACCCGAGGCTTCATGGAGGAACCTTACTGGGAAGAATCGGCCTACTGAATAGATGGACCTAAGTCCTCTATTCTGGGCGCATTGAAGATATGCCAGCCAGGAATCTGCGGCCATGAACTCTCCTCCAGCCCGGCGCGTCGCTTATATAAGACCAACTGACCAATCTAGAAGGTTACGGGTTAGATGAAATATCCAAATTGTTCCAGACGTCAGGGGGAGGGGAAAGACGCGGCTAGTGCCTAGTGATACTTTCCTAACCAACCCCTATGTTAGCGCTACAAGATAAATGGGTGGGCGTGGGCTGAATGCCTCCTGTCCCCTACCCAGCTCCAGTTGGTCGTGCCTTCCGATAATTGGGTGACAATAGTTTCACTCCTCTCGGTAACGTAACCGACCAGACTACTTCGAATTTGCCTGAGAACTAGTACTCGCTAATTATCAAACTTACTGGCATTTTAACCCGAGCCAAACTGTACTGTTAATCAGCTGCCAGGCCTAAAACCCCTTAACATTTAACAAACATATACAACATATTCACATTTAATTGTTATACTAGGTGAGTCAGCCGCACATTCTTTTATCAGAAGGTAGGCCACCCATCAAACGGCATGTGAGCTTTACTCGAGTTTTGTGCTTACTGAACTGTATTGCTTGACGTTCTCAGCAAGAGGAATGCGCAAAATTCAGAGCAATAGCGGTTTAAGGGATAAAACGTACTGCTCGCTAAAGTACACCTAAAAACATAGACTCCTTTACTGAGAGTGAATTCCGGTTTCCGGCCGACTTTACAGACTTTTTATTAGAGTATACATAGCCATGTCATTCAGTAAACGCGTCGGAAAAAATAGACCTCTCATATGAGTAAAATGACGTCAGATAAAAAGAAAGTGGGGAATTTTTGTACTTCGAGCAGGAGTTGGTTGTCAAAAATTAGGACAAAAATTAGAGACACGCCCATCCATTTTGGACCCGTACAGTCAAAACGTACATACGAGGGCTGTTCAATAAAGAATGATCATAATATTTTACGGTCATAATTTTTCGCACTAACGCTCAATCTTATTATATTCTGTTAGCTCAATGTGAAACATACACGCCGTAGTAGTTTCAGGCAGGAACCAGCAGGACCAACACTCCTGGTTCCCGCCTGTGAGAACCAGGCAAGCTCAGACATGTTCAGTATCGCCTACCGCTGCAATGGAGGTAACACGTGAGGAACAATATGCGGCTTTAAAATTCTGCTTTCGTCTCAACAAATCTTCAGTTGAGGCCTATACAATGTTAAAGGAGACCTATGGAGAGTCTGTTCTTCCCTACAGCACAGCTCGAAGGTGGTTTAAAATGTTTAAAGAGGGAAGGCAGTCAAATTCAAAAGAAGGTGGACCCGGTGCTCCAGTTACTGCTCTTACTGTAGAAAACATCAACACTGCTGCTGCCATTGTGAGAGAGGATCAACCAATTACCTTAAGATCACTTTCTGAAATACTGAACATTTCATTGGGTGAAAAGCAGGCTGGATGCTGCACCACGAAAATGCGCGATCCCGCCTCAGTAGCGAGGTGGTAGCATGTCTGCCTCGCGTTCAAGAGGTCCCTAGTTCGAATCTCGGTCAGGGTGAGTTACCTGGATTAGGTTATTTCCGTGGTTTTCCCTTATACTGCAAGACGAATGTCGGGTAACTCTAAGCTCTATGGACCCTGGGCTCATTTGAGCATCATTTCACCCATTCCGTTCATCGTCCGATATGACTTAACGTTGGAGGACGTAAATTACAATAAAAGGATAATGCGCGGCCGCATATTGCCAATGTTGTTGCTGAATGTCTTGCAAAAATCAACGTGAAGTGCATCCCTCAACCGCCCTATAGTCCAGATTTAGCCCCATGTGACTTTTTTCTATTCCCTAACTTGAAGAAACGCCTTCGTGGGAGGCATTATCCATCATCAGAAGCAGTGGTGAAGGCTGCGGAGGCGATTTTGAAGGATCTCTCAAAAAATAGTTTCCAGCATGTCTTTGAAGACTGGCAGAAACGCTGGGACAAGTGCATCGCATTCAGGGGAGACTATTTTGAGAAGGACAATCAGAATTATGAGGATGAGTAAAGGTACGTTGTCAAAAAAATTGTCATAATTCTTTATTGAAGAGCTATCGTATTATTAAACAAAGGTTTATTTACATTTTTGCTTAAAATACGTCTCGTGCATCTCAATTAATATACATAAGAGCTTTTGCCATTTATGTAATTATATTAAAACACCCAGCAAATGATTAAGAGAGTCTTAAAATGCTAATTTAAGTACGAGAGCCCGCCTTGATAGCGTGGTGTTAGCATGTGTGCCTCAATTTCAAGAGGTCCTGAGTTCGAAACTCGGCCAGGGCTAGTTACCTGGATAAGGGTTTTTCCGGGGTTTTTCCTTATCCTGTAAGACGAATGTCGGGTAACTCTAAGCTCCATGGACCCCGGACTCATTTGAGCATCATTTCATCCATTCCATTCATCGTACGATATGACTTAACGTTGGAGGACGTAAATTACCAGAAAAAGAAAGTACGAGATCTCGTGAGGTGGCCATGGCATAGCGCCAGGCATACAAGTCCTACTACTGAACGGAGAACGTTCTTTCAGTCAAGTCTCGAAATAGCTCAATGGGATTATGACCTCTCCTTTGTCCTAACACCAACTGGTATGCGTTCGACTCTCGGCACTCTAAATACTCTTTTTTATGTTCATCAGAACTATGAAACCGAATTCACAATAATTTAATTACTAAGTCCCTGAAGGTGTGCATTACCCAAAAGGGTCATCAGTTTAAGCACTTGCTTCGTTGCATAGTGGACACAGAATGAAAAATTTGATTTTTACATCTTCAAAAGTTTTTGAGTAAGTAATTTGCGAAATTCAAAATCTGGGCAAAATTCAAAACGCACCATATGATGAAAATTTTCAAAATTTTAATTTTTCTATTTCTAAAAATATTCAGATAATTATGAAGAAACGATCTACCATATGAATTTCTAATACTGCTTTTAGTTCCAGAGGGAGAAAGAATTAGGTATGGAGCAAACAAAAAAAAAAAAGCCAAAAAGTGATTAAACCTTTAAATTTTACATCAATAACTTTAAAAATATAATGAATATTAAAAATTCATATGATAAGAACCTTGGTTTGTTTTTTAAGAACATGTGTTGAACATTTTAGAGGGACTGAATCAAAACTGCAAAGTGTGGAACATATTGAATCGCAAAATATGTTGAAAAAACTATAACTGAGTAAATCAAATTTGAAAATTCAAAACATTTCCTTCTCAGCTGCATGCCTTGAAGTAGACTAAAACCCTCCAGATAGATAATTTGGACACTCCTGCCTCTTCCTTCCCTCTTCTGCAGCAGTTTTCTTCAATTTTTGTTTCCCTCTTGATGTTTTAGAAGTTACCTTCGCAGAAATTGCTGAATGAAGTAAGCGTAATTGGTCCTTCCCTTAGCTAATTTTTAGAGATGCTGGTGAAATCTGTGTCCATTACGTCTGACTGTAGCTTGAGTGAGGCAGAACAATTAAAATTGAATTCACTGATGGTTGATGTCACAGCAACCTCAAGTCTCTTCTTTGAAACAAATATTTCTTTTGGGCAATTATTCCATATATTGTTATGTAAGCTTTCATTTGCATTTTGTGTCTTAACCAATGCATATCTCCTTAGGATTTCATCTGATGCCAGCCTTTGGTACACAGGCATTAGTTTTCTTAGCACATCAGGCCTCAAGTATGTTCCCATTGTTGTGTTATCTTTAGGTGTTTCTTCCCATGTATCGTTTAGCCTATTCATGATTCTAAGTATGTACACAGTCAACAAAAGGTCAGTTGTTTCAAAGAATGTTTTACCTGTAACCTTTATAACAGTTTATATACACCTTTTGATGTATAAAATACCTCTATAAATGTTAAATGGCACACTAAAACTCATCAGTTATATATAAACAGTATGTAGTTTATCGAGAAACACAAGAAAATCGCGACCAAGTTCGGAACTCACACAAAAACAAAACATAAACATTCCTATTTGCTTTCATGTTTGTAGTCAGTGTTTTGTTTCCACGGTGCCACATATTGAAAGAAATCACGAACATACCAACCTACAAAATTCCACCAGAAACTTTGCCCGCTAATTTCAAATGTATTAATTTAGTACATTCAATCGAACTCAAATGACAGAATTTTGTGAATCCAAAGGTCGACATACACGTGCGCCCTAGCATTTAAATTGTCATGTGAGGGTATTTAAATGCCTGAAACTCATAAATTTAGTTGGATTATGATACTATAAGGTACAACGTATTTTATTAACTCAAAAATAAAAAATAAAATATTTTCCGCATATTTTTAGCCAATTTCGCTGCTGCATTCCCTTTTGTTATTATTTGTAACTGTATTGCATTTATTTATCTTTAACAACTAGACTGTAATCTTAAAACCCGCCTAGGTAGCGTGGTGGTAGCGTGTTTGCTTCACGTTCAAGAGGCCCCGAGTTCGAATCTTGGTCAGGATGAGTTACCTGGATAAGGTTTTTTAGGGGTTTTCCCCTATTCTAAAAGACGAATGTCGGGTAACACTGAGCTCTATGCACCCTGGACTCATTTGAACATCATTTCATTCATCGTCCGATAAGACAGCCTCAGAGTTTTCCCTTATCCTGAAAGACGAATGTTGGGTAACTCTAAGCTCTATGGACACTGGGATCATATGGACATCATTTCACCTGTTCCATTCATCGTCCGATATGACAACCTCAGAGTTTTCCCTTATCCTGAAAGACGAATGTTGGGTAACTCTAAGCTCTATGGACACTGGGATCATTTGAACATCATTTCACCAGTTCCATTCATCGTCCGATATGACAACTTCAGAGTTTTCCCTTATCCTGAAAGACGAATGTTGGGTAACTCTAAGCTCTATGGACACTGGGATCATTTGAACATCATTTCACCAGTTCCATTCATCGTCCGATATGACAACCTCAGAGTTTTCCCTTATCCTGAAAGACGAATGTTGGGTAACTCTAAGCTCTATGGACACTGGGATCATTTGAACATTATTTCACCTGTTCCATTCATCGTCCGATATGACAACCTCAGAGTTTTCCCTTATCCTGAAGGACGAATGTCGAGTAACTCTAAGCTCTATGGACACTGGGATCATATGGACATCATTTCACCAGTTCCATTCATCGTCCGATATGACAACCTCAGAGTTTTCCCTTATCCTGAAGGACGAATGTCGAGTAACTCTAAGCTCTATGGACACTGGGATCATATGGACATCATTTCACCTGTTCCATTCATCGTCCGATATGACAACCTCAGAGTTTTCCCTTATCCTGAAAGACGAATGTCGGATAACTCTAAGCTCTATGTACCCTAGACTCATTTGAACATCATTTAATTCATCGACCGATAAGACTTAACGTTGGAGGTTTTCCCTTATCCTAAAAGATGAATGTCTGGCAACTCTAAGCTCTATGGACCCTAGACTCATTTGAGCATCATTTAATTCATCGACCGATAAGACTTAACGTTGGAGGTTTTCCCTTATCCTAAAAGATGAATGTCTGATAACTCTAAGCTCTATGGACCCTGGACTCATTTGAGCATCATTTAATTCATCGACCGATAAGACTTAACGTTGGAGGTTTTCCCTTATCCTAAAAGATGAATGTCTGGCAACTCTAAGCTCTATGGACCCTAGACTCATTTGATCATCACTTCATTCATTAACCGATATGACAACGTTGGAGGTTGTCCCTTATCCTAAAAGATGAATGTCTGATAACTCTAAGCTCTATGGACCCTGGACTCATTTGAGCATCATTTCATTCATCCACCGATATGACAACGTTGGAGGTTTTCTCTTATCCTGAAAGACGAATGTCGTGTAACGCTAAGCTCTATGGACCCTGGACTCACTTGAACATCATTTCATTCATCGTCCGATATGACTTAACGTTGGAGTTTTCCCTTAGCCTGAGAGACGAATGTCAGATAACTCGAAGCTCTGTGGACACTGAGACCATATGGACATCATTTAATTCATCGACCGATATGACTTAACGTTGGAGGTTTTCTTTTATCCTGAAAGACGAATGTCGTGTAACGCTAAGCTCTATGTGCCCTAGACTCATTTGAACATCATTTAATTCATCGACCGATATGACAACGTTGGAGGTTTTCTCTTATCCTGAAAGACGAATGTCGGGTAACTCTAAGCTCTATGTACCCTAGACTCATTTGAACATCATTTAATTCATCGACCGATATGACAACGTTGGAGGTTTTCTCTTATCCTGAAAGACGAATGTCGGGTAACTCTAAGCTCTATGGACCCTGGGACCATATGGACATCAGTTCAACTATTCCATTCATCGTCCGATATGACTTAACGTTGGAGGTTTTCCCTTATCCTGAAAGACGAATGTCGGGTAAATCTAAGCTCTATGTACCCTGGATTCATTTGAGCATCATTTCATTCATCGACCGATGTGACAACGTTTGAGGTTTCCCTTATCCTGAAAGAAGAATTTTGGGTAACTCTAAGCTCTAGGGACCCTGGACTCATTTAAGCATCATTTCATTGTCGTCCGATATGACTTAACTTGGAGGTTTTCCTTTATCCTGAAAGACGAATTTTGGGTAACTCTAAGCTCTATGGACCCTGGACTCATTTAAGCATCATTTCATTGTCGTCCGATATGACTTAACTTGGAGGTTTTCCTTTATCCTGAAAGACGAATGTCGGGTAACTCTAAGCTCCATGTACCCTGTGACCATATGGACATCATTTCAACTATTCCATTTATCGTCCGAAATGACTTAACTTGGAGGTTTTCTCTTATCCTGAAAGACGAATGTCGGGTAACTCTAAGCTCCATGTACCCTGTGACCATATGGACATCATTTCAACTATTCCATTTATCGTCCGATATGACTTAACGTTGGAGGTTTTCTCTTATCCTGAAAGACGAATGTCGGGTAACTCTAAGCTCCATGTACCCTGTGACCATATGGACATCATTTCAACTATTCCATTTATCGTCCGAAATGACTTAACGTTGGAGGACGTAAATTAAAAAAAATATTATATAATCGTAAACAAGTTTTCAATTGTGACTACTATTGTACTTGTTATAATAAACAATAAAATGAACTGAAATTAAGAATGGAATATGCAGTGCACTTTTAAACCTACAACGAAATGATTAATTAAAAATGAACATTTGTGTACATAAACAAGAGATAGAAAAGTGTGTCGTGTGAATGGATCACATAGCCTCAATGTTTGCCATTGTGTTCGCAAGGCAAATGTTTGAAATATCGTCTAATTCCAACTGCTTCTCTGTGGAACAAATGACGACGTCAGTTGCGTTTTCTACGGCACGATAGATGGCAGCACAAGTTTTATTTGTTCTTGTTGTGAGTAGAGAAACGAAAATATAGCTTTAAAAACTTAAAATGATATTCATTATGTATTAAATGATCATAAAGATGTTATACAAAGTGGAATAAACGTTCGCACTAATATTTTTGCTGTAATTTTTACAATAATCCTGATTTTCTGCGTTATATTTTTGTCGTTAAAGTCGGCGATTTATATTTAAAACTGGGACAGAATTTCAAGCATAGCGTAATCCGATTTCTATACCAACTCATTTTTTGGCACTCGTAGCAGGATAAACTGCCTTGTCGTGCAGAGGACTTATTCTACATTATATCAAAATTATATTCACTTAAACACGAGTTTTTTTATGATCTGGAATGGACATTTTACTAGTAAAGGTTTAATTACTCAGCAATTAATGGACCCTGGACTGATTTGAGCATCATTTCATTCATCCACCGATATGACAACTTTGGAGGTTTTCTGTTACCCTGAAAGACGAATGTCGGGTAACTCTAAGCTCTATGTACCCTAGACTCATTTGAACATCATTTAATTCATCGACCGATATGACAACTTTGGAGTTTTTCAGTTATCCTGAAAGACGAATGTCGGGTAACACTAAGCTCTATGTACCCTAGACTCATATGAACATCATTTAATTCATCGACCGATATGACAACGTTGGAGGTTTTCTCTTATCCTGAAAGACGAATGTCGGGTAGCTCTAAGCTCCATGTACCCTAGACTCATTTGAACATCATTTAATTCATCGACCGATATGAAAACGTTGGAGGTTTTCTCTTATCCTGAAAGACGAATGTCGGGTAACTCTAAGCTCTATGCACCCTGGGACCATATGGACATCAGTTCAACTATTCCATTCATCGTCCGATATGACTTAACGTTGGAGGTTTTCCCTTATCCTGAAAGACGAATGTCGGGTAAATCTAAGCTCTATGGACCCTAGACTCATTTGAACATCACTTCATTCATCGACCGATATGACAACGTTGGAGGTTGTCCCTTATCCTAAAAGATGAATGTCTGATAACTCTAAGCTCTATGGACCCTGGACTCATTTGAGCATCATTTCATTCATCCACCGATATGACAACGTTGGAGGTTTTCTCTTATCCTGAAAGACGAATGTTGGGTAACTCTAAGCTCTATGGACCCTAGACTCATTTGAACATCATTTCATTCATCGTCCGATACGACAACGTTGGAGGTTTTCTCTTATCCTGAAATACGAATGCCGTGTAACGCTAAGCTCTATGGACCCTGGACTCATTTGAACACCATTTCATTCATCGTCCGATATGACTTAACGTTGGAGTTTTCCATTATCCTGAGAGACGAATGTCGGATAACTCGAAGCTCTGTGGACCCTGTGACCATATGGGCATCATTTAATTCATCGACCAATATGACTTAACGTTGGAGTTTTCCATTATCCTGAGAGACGAATGTCGGATAGCTCTAAGCTCTATGTACCCTAGACTCATTTGAACATCATTTAATTCATCGACCGATATGACAACGTTGGAGGTTTTTACTTATCCTGAAAGACGAATGTCGGGTAACTCTAAGCTCTATGTACCCTAGACTCATTTGAACATCATTAAATTCATCGACCGATATGACAACGTTGGAGGTTTTCTCTTATCCTGAAAGACGAATGTCGGGTAAATCTAAGCTTTATGTACCCTGGATTCATTTGAGCATCATTTCATTCATCGACCGATGTGACAACGTTTGAGGTTACCCTTATCCTGAAAGACGAATTTTGGGTAACTCTAAGCTCTATGGACCCTGGACTCATTTAAGCATCATTTCATTGTCGTCCGATATGACTTAACTTGGAGGTTTTCCTTTATCCTGAAAGATGAATGTCGGGTAACTCTAAGCTCTATGTACCCTGTGACCATATGGACATCATTCCAACTATTCCATTTATCGTCCGAAATGACTTAACGTTGGAGGAAGTAAATTAAAAAAAATATTATATAATCGTAAACAAGTTTTCAATTGTGTATTCTATTGTACTTGTTATAATGATCATAAAATGAATTGAATTTAAGAATGGAATATGCAGTGTACTTTTAAACCTACAACGAAATGATTAATTAAAAATGAACATTTGTGTACACAAACATGAGATAGAAAAGTGTGTCGTGTAAATGGATCACATAGCGCAGGGAACGCTTTATAATCAATGTTTGCCATTGTGTTCGCAAGGCAAATGTTTCAGATATCGCCTAATTCCAACTGCTTCTCTGTGGAACAAATGACGTCAGTTGCATTTTCTACGGCACGATAGATGGCAGCACAAGTTTTATTTGCTCTTCTTATGAGTAGAGAAACAAAAATATAGCTTTAAAAACTTAAAATGATATTAATTATGTATTAAATGATCATAAAAATGTTATACAAAGTGGAATAAACGTTCGCACTAATATTTTTGCTGCCATTTTTACAATAATCCTGATTTTCTGCGTTATATTTTTTGTCGTTAAAGTCGGCGATTTATATTTAAAACTGGGACAGAATTTCAAGCATAGCGTACCAGGGTGCAAGGTGTTGCATCCTGTCCATCAACCCTCAGGTACTACTAGTAACCTCAGAAAAATTCATCATCCTAAAAATCAACATTTCATCCTACAACATCCCGATATTACCTTACCTGCGGTTAAACCCTTATAAACGGGTGGGCACGCAGCAAAAACCTTCTGGCTTTATACAGCCAGCCAGCACCACATGGCATGGCATGGCAAGCATAGCGTAATCCGATTTCTATACCAACTCATTTTTTGGCACTCGTAGCAGGATAAACTGCCTTGTCGTGCAGAGGACTTATTCTACATTATGTCAAAATTATATTCACTTAAACACGAGTTTTTTTATGATCTGGAATGGACATTTTACTAGTAAAGGTTTAATTACTCAGCAATTAGTGAAGTTGACTATGCTCATTACTAGAGCTTAGAATTCTATGTAAAATGCTTATAAATACTCTTTTGCTGAAATACGGCGTTTGCTTGCTTATTTTAGCAAAATCATATTAAATTAAAAATAAAGTTTCGCTCCTAGCCATCATCGTCTGTTCGAAAGAGTTAGGAGCTGATATAAAAACGTGGATCTTCTTGTCTCTCGCACAAAGAAGTGTTTGTACTGTCGCCGATTACAGTTAGTCCTTCCTAATTTGTCTTTACCTTATCAGCCAGTTTTAACTCGACCAGGTTCTTGGTTAAGTGCTGTGACATTGCTGCACTACTTAGATGCAGAAGATACAAGCAACATCGCCACAGTACAAGAATGTTTTGCTAATATTGGCTTCTAATATAAGATAGGGTACATACATAAGCGCTTCTCCAAAATACCCGTTATTACGAAGGCTGTTCAATAAAGAATGATCATAATTTTTTTACGGTCATAACTTTTTGCACTAAAATTGAATCTTATTATATTCTGTTAGCTTAATGTGAAACAAACACGCAGTAGTAGTTTCATTGTTGGTACTCCTGGTTCCCGCCTGTGAGAACCACGCAAGTTCAGACATGTTCAGTGTCGCCTACCGTTGCAATGGAGGTAACACACGAGGAACAATATGCGGCTTTGAAATTCTGCTTTCGTCTCAACAAATCTTCAGTTGAGGCCTATACAATGTTACAGGAGGCCTATGGAGAGTCTGTTCTTCCCTAAAACACAGCTCGATGGTGGTTTAAAATGTTTAAAGAGGAGAGACAATCAATTTCAAAGGAAGATGGACCTGGTGCTCCAGTTACTGATCTTACGAAAGAAAACATCAACACCGCTGTTCGCATTGTGAGAGAGTATCGATGAATTACCTTAAGATCACTTTCTGAAATACTGAACATTTCATTGGGTGCCACCCACACGTTGGTGACAGAAACATTACACATGAGACGTGTTTGTGCGCGATGGGTTCCAAGACTGTTGATTCCCGAACAAAAGGACATTCGCATCCAGGTCTGCATGCAGTTAAAGTTGATGTTAGAGGAATATCTGGAGTTCCTTTGAAACTTAATCACTGCTGATGAAACTTGGCTACATAATTTTGATCCTGAGAGCAAACAGCAAAGCTCAGTGTGGAAATCTCCTTCATCACCAACCCCCAAAAAAGCAAAAGTGGTTGCTTCTGCTGGGAAAGTTATGGTCATCTCATTTTTTGATATTCATGGAATGGTTTATCAGCATGTTGTACCTGTACACACATCAGTAACTGGACAATACTACAGGGATGTACTGAAAACATTGCAAGTCCATATCAGGCGCAAAAGACCACATTTCCGTGAAGCAGGCTGGATGCTGCACCACTATATTGCGTGGCCGCATATTGCCAATGTTGTTGCTGAATATCTTGCAGAAAACAACGTGAAGTACATTCCTCACCCTCCCTATAGCCCCATGTGATTTTTTCTAGTCCCTAACTTTAAGAAACGCCTTCATCGGAGGCATTGCCCATCATCAGAAGTAGTGGTGAAGGCTGCGGAGGCGATTTTGAAGGATATCTAAAAAATGGTTCCCAGCATGTGTTTGAAAACTGGCAGAAACGCTGGGACAAGTGCATCGTATTCAGGGGAGACTATTTTGAGAAGGACCATCAAAATTATGAGAATGAGTAAAGGTATGTTGTCAAAAAAAATTGTGATCATTCTTTATTGAACAGCCCTCGTATAATACAGTTGGAAACTCGAAATAATACCTTGGAGCAATTACTTTCTTTGATATATGAAATTTCAGTAACGTTATCTTCAGAGATGCACAGTATTGCTAAATCTGCCTTTGAGAAACTCAGTAAGGTGTCAATGAAAAATCCTGGTTACGAGACTGTAATATTTCTACAAAACTTTCTGGTACAGAAACGTATAGCTAAGGGAAATTCATTCAAAAAGAACTCTAGTGCTTTTCGCATGTTCCAATAACGTCATGTGACGTTGACAGATACTTTTACATAGTATAAAAAATGTTTCACTGAAAAACTCAGAACCTTCATACAAGAAAATCTCAAGATAACTCTCTCGCGTACTGTAACAAGTGAGTAAGGTAAACATTCTAACAAAAAATACGTTTATGATTAAATTTTTATTTTTATTTGCTTATTTTGGTGCTGATTTGTTTCATTTTTCGTGCTTATTTGCTTGTTTACTTCTCCATTTGATTATGCTTACAAATCCGGGCTCCACTGATCAAAGTTTACCTCGATTGACATAAGGTAAACAGAAGCAGGAGTAGTTTTTAATGACGTAGATGGCCTTATGAAAGAGAGCCTTTACAGCATCCGTAGTCAATGAGGACCACACACGACAGAGGAAGAGAGCGCCGTCTCTGTTAGAAAACGTTGGACCGGATGTTGGACACTTAACGTTCAAACTATGCGCGAAAATAGTGTACCGCGTCTCTTACAGCCATACCGGATGCAGTTTATGTTGCAATAAATTTTACGTACTACTTTCTACCAAATGAAATGACTCATTAAACAAGTTACTTCTGCAGCGGTTTTGTTCATTCATTTTTATCGTATCCTAATGCCCAACTTCACCAACATATGTTATACTGGTCGTCAATCTAGAAAGTGATGGGCATTTCGTCCGGAGAGAGAGGCGACGTTGCCGCTTATTGCTGTCACGTGGAGAGCGCAATAGCACTACGCGTGCGAAGGTGATTTAGTTGCGACTGCAATGGGTATTTTATTATTATTATTATTATTATTATTATTATTATTATTATTATTATTATTATTATTATTATTATTATTATTATTATTATTATTATTATTATTATTATTATTATTATTATTATTATTATTATTATTATTATTATTATTATTATTATTATTATTATTATTATTATTATTATTATTATTATTATTATTATTATTATTATTATTATTATTATTATTATTATTATTATTATTATTATTATTATTATTATTATTATTATTATTATTATTATTATTATTATTATTATTATTATTATTATTATTATTATTATTATTATTATTATTATTATTATTATTATTATTATTATTATTATTATTATTATTATTATTATTATTATTATTATTATTATTATTATTATTATTATCATGATCATGATCATCATCGTCGTCGTCGTCATCATCATCATTATCATTATTATTATTAATTATTTATAATGTTGTACACAAAGACAATAGTACAGTCGTGGATCTACATGCAAGAACACATAAATGTAAAAGAGGCATATCTGTAACATTTTGATGCTTATTGAAGTGGGAAAATGCCGCTTACATAATTTTTTCCGGGAGTTTCTAATTTATACCCCAATGTCTAACTTTCTTCTTTAAAATACTTTTGTTTCCCAGTCTTAACCTTAATGCCCTTACTGATACCTAGAGCACGCGAAGTCCCATCAAGCACCTTAGAGAATGGAATACTAGACTCCCCTTTCAATTTCTCCTCTTCGAAGTATTCTCTCACAGAGCATATTATTTCCCGTTACTGTCCTTTAATTGAAATACCTTTACCAAATACAGTTTTATTTGGTTCCCGAGCACGTTCAGGTTTTCGCTTGTCACTATATTTATACATAATTAAACATTCATTAAACACAATTGCTAACGATCACAACACGCGCTCAGATACACGGAGTCAGGCACACGTAAACCAAGGCAAATTGCCACAAATAGAATGCAAAGTAACTTGCCAGTACAGGATCTCTAACTGTGAGGGCATTCTGTTTATGCAGCGTTATCAGCAAGACAAACAAACACCAACGTATTATGATTATGCAGCGTTTGCGTAACTCGCTCGCCCGCACGTCATGCTAAGCACGTGTTAGAATATCGGCAACCAAGGTTTAGCGTCTAACGTTGTCATGGAAACGTCTCGACTCTAATTGGTCATTTTAATCGTTACTATGACAACCGTTATGACGTACTCATCCCCTCCCATTTATTTAGACCGTTATTCCATGTGGTTACTGTCAATCACATTCTAGTTTGGCGACCAGTATAAAATCGACGTTAAAAAATGTAACGCAACAACCGTCACAGCGATAACAAAGCTTGCATTTCCCCAACCTGGTATCTGAAAATGTTAACAAACACGTGTTAACGCCAAGAGACTTGTAAATATTACAGCTATAAAAGGCTATGGATGAGCCGTATTATCTTCTGAACATACTGCGATGCGCTTTTGTTTTCATTTTTGTTTACACACAGCTGAAAAAAATGGCGCCTGAACAAAATCGTTAGCAAAAGCCGTGAGACAAATTTCTCATCGATGGAGAAAGAATTGTTAATTGAATTGCTGACGAAGTGTAAGGATATCGTGGAAAATAAGAAGGTTTATTTTGTGTAATTTACGTCCTACAAAGTTATGTTATATCGGACGAAAACTAAGAGGACGAATGCAGTGAATGTACAACAGAAAGGTGTTACGTGAGAAAATGTTGAAAACGAATTTAATTCAAATGCATGTGTCACTACTGCAAACATGAAAGAACTTGTCAGTATTATGTAAATTTAAAACGAGGAGCGAAGAAGGACAAGTGACTTGAACGTTACAAGACGGGAGGTGGACAGTGTATTATCCACATAATTCAGTGAATTATAAAATCGCAAAGTTATTAATACTTGAAGCAAAGGCGAAATCGGCATGTTCCTTTCAATGCATATTCTAACTCAGTATTACGTAAATTTAAAACGACGAGCGAAGAAGGACAAGTGACGAGTGACTTGAACGTTTCTAGACGGGAGGTGGACAGTGTATTATCCACATAATTCAGTGAATTATAAAATCGCAAAGTTATTAATACTTGAAGCAAAGGCGAGATCGACATGTTCCTTTCAATGCATATTCTAACTCAGTATTACGTAAATTTAAAACGACGAGCGAAGAAGGACAAGTGACGAGTGACTTGAACGTTTCTAGACGGGAGGTGGACAGTGTATTATCCACATAATTCAGTGAATTATAAAATAGCAAAGTTATTAATACTTGAAGCCATTTAGACGCTCTTAAATATAGCAAATCGACATCAACAGCTGAGTTCATGCTCGCCATCTTGACTATTTACAATTGTTAAGGACTTAACAACAGAAATTTGGATTGTTAATTTAACAAGAGATTTAATAGGAGCGTTAAGCTACACCTGTGGGTGAAATGCACTTTTTGACATCTGTTGGTGAAATCAGGCATAAGAGTTTTAATTTACTCATTGTTGTGTATCAGATAAGTGTCTCCAAAGCGTATTGGACAACTGTAGCTAATCGATAAGCCACAAACAGCGTCAGGTATCTCAGCTCGTCATTTGATAAAGAAGGTGGGGGGTGAGGTAAACGGAATTAATTAATTTCTGAGTGGGGTTTAACATGCTGGAAAAGTGTCAATATGGTTAGTGTCTGGAAAGTTGTTTATCCCTTGGTTATATTCCGCTAGGACTAACGAATCGATACTCCGTGGGCAGGGCGGGGCATGGGGGCAAATTACAGAGCACAGTCGGCGGTCTGGCGCAGATACGTCTGTCTGTCTGTGTGTCTGAAACACTGGGATATCCTGTCTGCTCTTGCCAATAACACTCCGCATCCTTTCTTTATAATTTACAAGTAGAAAATCGAGCGACTTGGCTCCTAGCAATGTGTTCGATTCTCAGGAACGGCCTTTCTAACCATGCAGTTTCTAGACTTTTTCTACTTCGAAAGCCAAATGCTGGGGTGGTTTCTCTCCCGCTAAAAATTTCCTTCATTTAACTTCACCTTTCACGTTTCACATAGACCATCAGCCTATTCTGAGCGGCCTCAGGTGGGCTTAACCAGAGGAAACCCTTCTACGAGCACAAAACTACTGCCTCCTGAGGGTGACATTGTTTCCATCCAAACATGTATTTACATTGAAACCTCCTGAAGCTAAAATAGAATTTTCACAAAAAATCGTAGAGCCTGTGAGTATAACTAAAATATTAATAGTCGGTATAACAGAAATTTGTTAATTAAAGTCAGCACCTACCAAATATGCGACACAAAGATTTTATGCAGCCAAAACTATCTTTAACACAGAACATGTATTATTATGTTTTAGTTTTAAAAAATGCTGAGGATTTTGATTAAATTATACGTTTACGGTTATTTTTATGACAAGTAAAGCTATATCCTGAATTTTCCAAAAAAAGCCTCTAAAATGCACCTCTGAACCACTGCATACGAGAGCGGTCTGAAAAGTTCCCGACCTAATAAAGATATAACACATTTTTTCAGAATTGTTATTTTTCAACATAGTCTCCTTGTAACTCTACACACTTCTCCCAGCGATGCTCCCATCTCTGTAACCCGTACATATAGTACTCGACGATATTCAACATAGTCTCCTTGTAACTCTACACACTTCTCCCAGCGATGCTCCCATCTCTGTAACCCGTCCAAATAGTACTCGACGTTTTTCAACATAGTCTCCTTGTAACTCTACACACTTCTCCCAGCGATGCTCCCATCTCTGTAACCCGTCCAAATAGTACTCGACGTTTTTCAACATAGTCTCCTTGTAACTCTACACACTTCTCCCAGCGATGCTCCCATCTCTGTAACCCGTCCAAATAGTACTCGACGTTTTTCAACATAGGCTCCTTGTAACTCTACACACTTCTCCCAGCGATGCTCCCATCTCTGTAACCCGTCCAAATAGTACTCGACGTTTTTCAACATAGTCTCCTTGTAACTCTACACACTTCTCCCAGCGATGCTCCCATCTCTGTAACCCGTCCAAATAGTACTCGACGTTTTTCAACATAGTCTCCTTGTAACTCTACACACTTCTCCCAGCGATGCTCCCATCTCTGTAACCCGTCCAAATAGTACTCGACGTTTTTCAACATAGGCTCCTTGTAACTCTACACACTTCTCCCAGCGATGCTCCCATCTCTGTAACCCGTCCAAATAGTACTCGACGTTTTTCAACATAGTCTCCTTGTAACTCTACACACTTCTCCCAGCGATGCTCCCATCTCTGTAACCCGTCCAAATAGTACTCGACGTTTTTCAACATAGTCTCCTTGTAACTCTACACACTTCTCCCAGCGATGCTCCCATCTCTGTAACCCGTCCAAATAGTACTCCACGTTTTTCAACATAGTCTCCTTGTAACTCTACACACTTCTCCCAGCGATGCTCCCATCTCTATAACCCGTCCAAATAGTACTCGGCGTTTTTCTCTGTAAAATAATTGTTCACGAAGGTGATTGCCTCTTCATTTGACGAAAATATCTGTCCTCCGAGCTCAATTTTCAGATGAGAGAACAAAAAGACATTGGATTTTCGCCATTGCAACCCCTGAGGTGTTGTCTGGGGGAACAGGATTTTTCTTTTTCTGCAAATGTGGCTATTTTCCCGCAAGTTCTGTGCCCCGCTTGTCAGGTAATGATGCGTAGTATGCTCCATGATTAAAAAAAAAAAAAAAAAAAAAAAAAAAAAAAAAAAAAAAAAAAAAAAAAAAAACACAGTCCCCATAACATTCGCAGACGAAAACAATCAGTTTTTGCTAGCTTTGGAGCCCGTTGCCCCTTTGCAGTCTTGACTGCAATCTTATTTCGGGCATATAATGGTGTATCCAAGTTTCATATACAGTAACCAATCAGCGCCTAAACTCGGATTTATTGCGCTATAAACTGCGCCAACAGAGCGCGGGAAATGTTCATTCGAACACGATTTTAGTCTAACGTGAGCAAACGCGGCACCCAACGCGCGGACAGATTTCTCATGTCTAAATGTTGATGTAATATGTGACAAACACGTTCTTTTGACATGTTCATAGCCTCTGCTATCTCTCACACTTTAATTCGGCGGTCGTCTAGCACCATTTGGTGAACTTTGGCGATGTTTTCATCGGTAGTTGCAGTTTTTGGGCGTCCCGAAGGTTCATAGTCTCCCAGGCTCTCAGGGCCACGTTTCAATTCAGTTGCCCAAAATGCCACTGTGGTAAATGATGGTGCAGGGTCCCAATACACAGATTCCAACTCATCTTTGATTTGCGTAGGCGTATAGCCCTTAAAAAAATATTTGATGATAGCTCGATACTCGATTTTGTCAATTTTCATAAAAACACTCGCATCAACGCACTCAAACGACCGTTACGTAACAAATGAGCATCCAAAATGGCTGAAACTTTGGTGAGTAACTGTCAACAGATGGACAACAAAATTCACTAGCTTTTATTGACGAGTGCTGCCATCTTCATGGTGAGGTCGGAAACTTTTCAGACCAGCCTTGTATAAGTAATCTTATATAACTGATAAAACCTACACAAAAGAATAATTTAAAAATAAAACACACGATTTATTTCAAATACGTTCTTTGTGGCGTCAGTTGTTTTCTAGTACTTTGTCATTCTTAATGCCTATATCCGTGACATGGAATAAAGAAATTGTTTTGTATATTTTTATTTACTAGCTTGTTTATTTTTGATGATATTTCAGTAAAATAGGAAATAAAAACAGCAGGGGGATAAAAATTAGTTCTGGTGAAAATGTAATATATGTAAATGACTGAAACTGAGCGATGAAGTGATGCGTCTTTTGTCTCTGTGACCAGTCTACTGTCAGCTGTGGCAGTGATGAACTATGAGCAATAGCGGTGGTTAATGTTTATCTTTTGGAAGTGAGCTGTCAACTCTTTGTGAACTGTATGTTTCAGCTTGTGACGTATCAATATTTACGGTTTAAAAATCATGTAATAATAACGTGAAGTGTAGGTCGTCGTGAGTTGCTAAAATATTGAATTCAAGGTTCCTTGACGGTGACTGTTAAATCTGTATATCTTTAGCGTGGTCTTTAAGCGATATGGCTGTATGTAATCGATCATATATTTTACTTGTGTAAGACTGTAAAATACGAAGGAACAGACTTGAGTTTTAGAAAGCCATGTTTCTTTATTGCGTAACAACGTCCCTACTTTAATTGGCTAAAATCGAGCGTTTTCATTTGCCATGAAGTACCACTGTTACACTTCGAAATTGCTAAAATTTTACCAGTTGTGTTCCTATTTTAATTTTCATAATTTTTGTGTAAATGACTCCTTGTAACTTCGGGATTTTCATGAACCCTTGAGCTACACTAACATATGAAGCACTTAGATTCAGAAGTTGTTAAGTCAATGTTTTTGAGAAATTCTGTTAAACACACGATAAGCACTCTGAATACCAGTTCTGTCATAGTGCTAAAAGATTTGTGGATCAGAAGATGTTAGGTCCAACATATGATGACCCTGGTATGTTGAATGGGCAACAATTTCAGAAATAAAAGTTGTTAAGTCAGCATTTTCGAGTTAGATGTTGGTAAGTCAAGTATTTGCCGCATTAGCTGTTTGGTGGTGTAACTACACTGTGCCACCCAAGCTCTTTGATATCAGATGTTGATAAATTTTAGATTAGACCTTTTACATTAGATATTTTTATACATTCTTGAAGTGCACCTCCAGAAAGTTTATCTGTGCTTCCCAATACCAGGGCATTCTTTCATGTCTATTGCTAGAATTTTTGACAATGTTGAGAAGAAGAAACGATCCATGGATAGTCTTAGTCCCTTCCACATGGGTGAAACTGATCGAAGATTCACTACAGAAGAAGCACATTGATGTTGTCTATGTCAAACGTCCACTGACCGATAATGGGGAACATGATGGTACTTCAGTTGTTGAAGATGCCCTCGACCATGTCCTTGTAAGAAGTATCCCTGAATTCACTTTAATCTGGGAGAGGATGTGTACCAGAAGTTCGTCACACAATGTCTTCCTCACTTTATCGTCCCCAGTCTCTTTTCAGGAGAGTAGTGAAGTTACAATCCTTACACAAGGCATGTGATAGTGCGACAAAGTACACCAGATAGGCTTCGGAAGATTAAGAAGGCAAAATATTACGATGTTCGTTCACTCCTGGAACATCTCACTCTGCCAGAAGGTACCACATTTTATGACACAATGACATATGGAAGTGTTGTATTAGAGTGATGTTTTGATGACAATGTTGTATGTCAATCCATGAAGTGCATACTGGATTAGTCCATAGTAGAGATGTATTGGTGAAGATAAAGTAAATGTTTATCCATGGCTACATATTATAATATTGTATAATGGAAAAACTCTAACATTAAGAATCAGAAGCTGTTAAGTCAAGCGATTTAACAACTTTTCATCCATTTTAAGTTAAAATTTGTTAAGTCCTAATAACAAAATATCCTGTCACACATGCTACATATGTCAAGCTGTGAGAAACATTTCAGCACAATACTTTGTACCTCCAAACGGACCCATCACATAAAATTATTTAATTTGTATTACTATTTTGGTATTTAAAATTACTTTTGTAAACTTTCAGCAGCTCTCCTGCACAAATTTGAAACAGTGACTTAGCACCTTCTGCTCTGACCGCTTCGTATACTAATTGCCTTTACTTCAAAACATAAATTCATAATTAAAAACCTTTTCATGACAATATCTTACTCCATGCTTCTACATTATGCATTAAAGTTAGTACAATGACAATATTTATTGCAAGTGTTTACGTAGTTACCTCTCGCTCTTTTATAAAGTTATTAATCTTAACCCCATATCATCTATGGGCTCCGCAACACAAAACGTCCATTTTTAATTTGACATTAACTGAGAGCGGTTCAATCCCACAATAATTATACAGCATTTATTTTTTAAATTTAATGTTAAATAGTTATTTATGGTATTTGCGAGGTAAGTTGATGTATATTAGCAAAATATGTAATGCCCAAGGTGTTAGCGCCGAGAGCATGGTAAATATCGAACCTCGCTAGAATCGATGTGTTTACTAGGTGTAAGATGCTCTTGGAGGCTTTGACAGTGTAGATGTCTTATGTTTTTCAGACAACTAAAGAAAAATTGAACATCGGGCTACGCCATCTACGAGGTATTCGATTGTCAGATGTCTTTGACCTATATTAGAGTAGGCGTTCCTGTTTTCTCTCGCAAATTCTAACTTTATTCTTCTGTTTGACCTGCTATATTGACTCTTTGCAGAGATTATTCATGTCTAACAGTAAAATCTCTACTTTTCAGTAATAAAAGTATCGCGTAATGATGTGCTTTGTCTCATATTGGCTCTGGTAGAGATAATTCGACTCTTTACAGAGATTATTCATGTCTAACAGTAAAAGGTCTACTTTTCAGTAACAAAAGTATCGCGTAATGATGTGTTTTTTTTTCTAAGGTGATGGATAAATAATAATTCTTCATTTTGTTAGGATGTGGAATGTAAGTTCAAGGTGAGCATATGGCGTCCATTTAACTATTGCTATTCCCTTTGTAGTACCTAGAACATGTGTTAAGTTCCAGCAGTTTATCTCAAAATGTAGTGGATAAGAAAATAAAGTTTGTAATAAACGACGGAGGGTAGAGAATGTCATGTGTATTTAACACGTCAGAGTGTTGGGTTTTTCTTACTGGTTTGGCTCCCAAAAGATAGGCGGAGAAAGCATACCATATTGTAATGATTCTTAAATAATAATTCTTAAAATACATTAAAAAATATTGGTTGCACTTACATGGCTTTCTCTACTCGCTCTTCTACTTCTTGTTAATGTTTATTACACATTACTTTGTAGGTACTATTTTGTTGTCCAGAAACCAAAGAAATAACTCAGAATATCTCAGGAATAATTAATGCCATAAACATTTTTATTTCAAAGAAATTGTATGTTTCTTTTACGTTTACAAGTGAGAAAAAATGTCTTCCGAATGATAAGAATTTCAGAGATTGTGCCTAGAAAATTCAAGTTATCACACAGTTACAATTAAGTTAATCAATTTAAAGATTTCTGATAAACAATATTTTTTATATTTGTGGTACGTGCACTTATAAAGATGGTGGTTTTCCGACGTGCGAACACGCGACGTATAATTGTCCATGAGAGAAACAGGGAAACTGCAAATTGATTCCCCAAACTTCCAACGACTGCCCTTGCGATTTATTTATGGTCATTGCAAAGACCAAACGCACGGGAAATTAATTGTGTGTGTAATATTCCAAAGGTATATCAACATGTTACGATAAACGTTATTCAATAAAATATGATAAATGAAATATCTTTGGCGACTTTGGCAAGGAGTGGAGCATCTTTCTACTTTGAAATGCTTTTGTTTGTCGAAAATAAAAGAAGGTGTACGCGTTCCATGAAAGTTTGCGCGTGTACTTTTACATTTATATAGAGCGTTCAGAAATTAATTTTGTGTGTAATCTTCGAAAGGTATATCAATATGCTATATAAAAGGTTCAGCCTTGATAACAAACGATAAACGTTATTTAACAATATATAAGTGAAATATCTTTGACGACTTTGGCAGGAGTGGAATGTCTTTCTACTTAGTGATGCTTTTGTTTGTGTAAAATAAAAGAAGGTGTATGCGTTCCGTGAACGGTAAGTACTGTTTTTCTGTCCAGAAACCAAAGCAATAACACAGAATCTCTCAGGATTAGTTAATGTCATAAACATTTTTCTTTCACATAAATTGTGTGCTTCTCTTACGTTTACAACTGAGACAAAATTTCAGAGATTGTGCCCTGAAAATCCAAGGCGTCATTCATTTGTCATGTATCTTCAAAGCATGGTATTATAATCAACCTTGTTAAAGCCATTATTTTTAGATAGTCTAAGTTTTCGAAGAAAAAAAAAATGTTATATATAATTTAGTTTGGGGTACTAGGACTTTTCTTGAAGATATTTATGGAAGATATACAGAGGTTGACAGAAGTATTCGAATAGTATAACATGTAACATTACACGTACTATAAATACTGTAATATTTATTTGGCACTTTTCATGTATTTATTACACAATCTGTACTGTATTTATTCTATTGTCCTTATTGGAGGACATAAGTATTCGAACGTACCCACACGAACGGAGAGAAAGGTGGTTGGACGTACCCTACACGCCCCTACCACATTAGCAGTTGTGTTTATGCTATGTCTCGAGACAGTGTGCTCAAGCCGATTGTGAACTCACAGGTAATATGAGACGTAAAGGTGGCAGAGAGGAATATCGTGATAAATATGTACAAACAAAACAAATCTCTCTCTGAAATTGCCAAAACCATTAACAGAAGCAAAACTACAGTGTTCTGCATAAATCAACGCTTCAAACAGACAAATACTGTTGTAAATAAACCTAGAAATGGCGCTACTTCTAAACTCACCACCAGAGATGCCCGCATCGGAAGCATGGTGGTAGCGTGTCTGCCTCACGTTCAAGAGATCCCAAGTTCGAATCTCGGTTAGGGTAAGTTACCTGGATAAGGTTTTCTCCGGGGTTTTCCCTTATCCTGAAGGACGAATGTCGGGTAACTCTAAACTCTATGGATCCCGGAATCATTTGAGCATCATTTCACCCATGCCATTCATCGTCCGATATGACTTAACGTTGGAGGACGTAAATTACACACACAAAAAAAAAAAAAAACACCAGAGACAGGAGTCAAATAATAAAATTGGTAAAGTAGAATCCGAGAATCACTACATCTGAGACTAGAGGATGCCTTGAGCAATATTCTGGCAGTGTGGTTCACATCAGAACAGTTGAACGTGTTTTAAATAGTACTGTGTACAATGCCCGCGTTCCTAAGAAGAAACCATATGTAAATAAGGTGAATAAGAAAAAGCGTATGGAATTTGCTAAACAGTATGTGGTGAAACAAACAGAATTCTCGGAAAAGGTTCTCTGGTCGGACGAGAGCAAATTCTGCTTATACAAGAGTGATGGGCGTCTTAAAGTGCGGAGACTGCCAAATACAGAATGGGGACCTAAGAATATGGTAGCTACAGTGAAACATGGTGACAGTAGTGTGATGGTATGGGGCTGTATGGCTTCATCTGGCTTTTTTTTTTGTGTGTGTAATTTACGTCCTTCAACGTTAAGTCATATCAGACGGTGAATAAATTGGATGAAATGATGCTCAAATGAGTTCAGGGTCCATGGAGCTTAGTTACCCGACAAGGATAAGGGAAACCCCGAAAAAATCCCTATCCAGGTAACTCTAAGCTCTATGGACCCTGGACTCATTTGAACATCATTTAATTCATCGTCCGATATGACAACGTTGGAGGTTTTCTCTTATCCTGAAAGACGAATGTCGGGTAACTCTAAGCTCTATGTACCCTAGACTCATTTGAACATCATTTAATTCATCGACCGATATGACAACGTTGGAGGTTTTCTCTTATCCTGAAAGACGAATGTCGGGTAACTCTAAGCTCTATGTACCCTGTGACCATCTGGACATCATTTCAACTATTCCATTTATCGTCCGAAATGACTTAACGTTGGAGGACGTAAATTGAAAAAAAATATATAATCGTAAACAAGTTTTCAATTGTGTATACTATTGTACTTGTTATAATGAACATAAAATGAATTGAATTTAAGAATGGAATATGCAGTGCACTTTTAAACCTACAACGAAATGATTAATTAAAAATGAACATTTGTGTACATAAACAAGAGATAGAAAAGTGTGTCGTGTGAATGCATCACATAGCGTCAATGTTTGCCATTGTGTTCGCAAGGCAAATGTTTCAAATATCGCCTAATTCTAACTACTTCTCTGTGGAACAAATGATGACGTCAGTTGCATTTTCTACGGCACGATAGATGGCAGCACAAGTTTTATTTGCTCTTCTTATGAGTAGAGAAAGAAAAATATAGCTTTAAAAACTTAAAATGATATTCATTATGTATTAAATTATCATAAAAATGTTATACAAAGTGGAATAAACGTTCGCACTAATAGTTTTGCTGTAATTTTTACAATAATCCTGATTTTCTGCGTTATATTTCTGTCGCTAAAGTCGGCGATTTATTTTTAAAACTGGGACAGAATTTCAAGCATAGCGTTCTCCATTCGACGCTTGTCACTCGAATGCTCGGCATCGCCCGTCTCGAGTTCTTTCAGTGCAGTCCATTCGTCGAGAGAAGCAGCATTCTAGACCGGTTGCGCCAGTTCTTCAGGGCACGAGCACGTGGACTGTAAAACGCGTGCTCTGGAGTGTGCCCATAAAGGAAGCAGCAGCCCGGCGAAGCAGCGCATTCTCTCTACGCAGCGTAGCCTGCGCAACAGCCTTCTTCTGCAGGCACAGCAGCGCCTGCCCTCTTCCAGCCAGCAGAGCCTTCTCCTGCACTGGCAAGCAGCAGCAGCCCAGCCAACCCTCTCCTAGCAGACTTGCTAGAGCTAACGCGGCGAGCAGCAACTCCAGAGTCCAGAGGAACACAGTACTTGGGACCGACAGACAGACAGACGAAACTGCAGGCCCACAAGGTCAAAGCCAAGGGTCCCGACTTAGGTTGGGACCCGGGGTCCGCCCCAATCGGCGCGTGTAACAGCGCTCGACCCTCTGTGGGGAGCTGGATGGCACCTGCTACAGACTCAGACAAGCCAAGTACCAGCCGCCAGGTAAGTCCTGACGAGATGACTAGTAGAACCTCTGCATCCTCATCTTCTTCCGGCCCACGGGTGAACCTCGTGAAGGCCAAGGCCCAGGCACAAAAGAAACAGAAGAAGGCCTCCCGCCTTCTTAACCAAGGGATAGCTGTCCCGATCTCTCCAGTCCCCAAACCAGGGAGCTCCAACACCATCACTCCCCTCCAGGGCGTCACAACTCCCCTACCGGAGAGCGACACAGACGCCGAAGGCTTTGTCACCGTGCAGGGAAGGCGCAAGAGGCCCTCCGGTTCGAAGCCGGAGGGTGCTGCTCCCGGCACCCCTGCAGTGCATGCGGACGCCAAGAGCTCCCGCACACAAAAGGCGGCCAGAATCCCGCCAATTGTGTCGGACCCGTTCCCCAACCACATAAAGGTTATGAGGGAACTGAGGGCCAAGCTCCAGGCTAGCTTCCAGGCCACCCGTTTTCCAAGTCGGGTGATCCTAAAGACCACGACCCGGAGGACCATGAAGCCGCCAGGGGGGTGCTGCGCGAAGCGGGGATAGAATTCCACACGTTCTCGCTGCAGCGACCTAACCTGGTGCGCAGAGTCATCCGAGGTCTCGGATCTGACACCGACCCAGAGGACATAAAGGTGGGCCTGGCGGAAGAACACGGCATTACGCCGCGTACCGTGGTCCAGCTGACCAAGCAAGTCCGCGAGGAAGGCAAGGAGCCCGTAAGGACTCCCATGCCACTATTCCTCGTAATAGTGGAGAAGGAGGGCGAAGGTCTTCCCAAAATTGATGAGGTGTCCCACCTCTACAACACCAAGATCAGAATCGAACCGTACCATGGCAGAGAGGGGCCAGCCCAATGCTACAGGTGCTTGGGCTTCCACCACTCGAGCCATGCGTGCGAGAGGAAGACCGCCTGCATACGATGTTCAGGCCCTCACCACGTCAACGAATGCCCGAACCCCAGAGAGGAGAAAAAGTGCGCCAACTGCCGAGAGGCCCACATAGGCATCTACGGCGGCTGTCCCGCTAGACTGCGAATAGTGCAGGCAAGACAGGGCAGGAACGCAAACAGGGAGCCAGCACAAGTTCGGCCTGGAGTCAGTTTTGCCCAGGCGCTGCGCAAGCAGGAACAGCTGCTGCAGCAGGCCGAGGCAAGCCAGATTCCGGCAGCGACCCAGCCAGTAAGCTCTGGAACTACCGCCAAACAACCACCAGCTGCATCTGCAGCAAAGCCACAGCGGCCTCCTCGCCAGAAGAAGGCCACCGCAGCCCGGCGGGAGAAACCGCCGGCAACTGCGGCAGCAACGGCCGGGCAACCAGCCCAAGAACCTGCGGGGAGACAGAGCGGCCCTGCCGCCACTGCTCTCCCCCCTCCACCAGCTCCAGCTACAGTGGCTTCAACAGCCAATGAGGGAGAGGCACCCCTCGCTACAACACCTGCGCCGATTTGGGACACTGGCGTCTCAAACGAGGACTTAGCGGAGTTCCATGAGCTTTCTGCCTGGTTCGCCGAACTGATTCATCGCTCCCTCCCCATTCTGAGGCGCTGCAAGGAGCAACTGACAGATCCCCGCATCCCTGCTCTGCAAAAGCACAGCATTCTGCAACAGACTGCACGGCTCCTCTTCCCTGACTCCAGCTCGTAAATGGCGTTGAGAAGAACTCAGCGAACATTGAGAGCCGCGTTCTGGAACGCAAACGGAGTCCGGGAACAGAGACCGGGCATCTTGGAGTTTGTAAGTGACCACGGGATTGACCTCCTTATGGTATGCGAAACGCATCTGCATGCTGGTATACAATTTAGCCTGCCAAGTTACGCCGTCCACCGAGCCGATAGAGTCGGCCGGCGGGGCGGCGGTACAGCTATATTCATCAAAAATCACATCACCAATACTCCCATTACCATCCCCCCGCTTCAACACTTGGAGGCGACCGCCATAAGGCTCTCCTTGGGCGGTTCAGACCTAGTGCTTGTGGCGGTGTATGACCCGCCCAACCATCCCTTCTATGAAGCGGATTACAGGGCACTCCTAAACCTAGACCACCGAGTGTGCATAGCCGGTGACTTCAATGCCAAACACCCAGGATGGAACAGCCGAACCCAGAATGATAGGGGAAGGAGCATCTACCGCTTCATCTGCGGAGACCCAACCCTTCATGCGCATGGCCCGCGGGGTCCAACGCACTTCCCGCCTCGTGGCAGGGCGGACGTCATAGATTTCGCAATCACCAAGAACATTCCATTTCATCTGGACCTCACGGCGGTGAATGCTCTGGATTCTGACCACAACCCAGTTGTGATCAATTCAGACGTTACCGTCGCAGCTCTGGCAACGGCTGACTGGGTGGATGAAGTCGACTGGGATGCCGCCATTCTTCACATCCAAAACTCCGTGGAAGCCTGCCCTCGAATCGACTCTGTGGAGTCACTCGAGGCGGCAGCCAGGGAGTTCTCCACATCCATCCTCAACGCGGTACGTGCTCACACACACCGCATCCCAATAGACACGCCAAACCCCACAGATATCCCAGGACCCATCAAACAACTCATAAGGGCTAAAAACGCCGTAAGAAAGCTGTGGCAGAGATTTCGCCATCCCAGGATAGGAGAAGTACACCAGAGGTTCAAATCCCTGGCAAGACGACTCCTAAGAGCACACCGCAAAGAGGCCTGGGAAAACATGTTAAGGCAAACCAATCTCCAGGAGAGAAAACCATGGCGAATAGTCCGTAGCCTGCGGAAAGACAAAACCGTATACCAGCATCCCCTACATAGCCCTAGAGGTCGACTCGTCTACGAGTCGAAAGAAAAGGCAGAGGCGCTAGCAGATTATCTGGAGGCTCAATTCCAACCCAGGGTAGAGCCAATGGACGATGACCATGCTGACCTCGTGGAACAGGTGGTGGAGGACTTCCTAGAAGCTCCGCCCCCTGACCACGAGGAGTTCCACATTCCCATCGTTACCCCTAGAGAGTTAGCGACCACGCTTAACTCTCTAAGAACCAACAAAGCACCTGGGCAGGACCGTGTGACAGCGGAAATGCTCAAGCACCTTCCACGAAGAGCCGTGATTCACTTAACCCGGATTTATAACGCGTGCCTATACATGCGCCACTTTCCAGCTATCTGGAAGGAGGCGCGCGTGGTGTGCGTTTTAAAGCCGGGGAAAAATCTGGTTTTTCCTTCCAGTTACCGATCAATCAGCCTTCTCCCAGTTTTATCGAAGGTATTCGAAAAACTGCTCCTCTCCCGGCTCCTTCCTCATCTGGAGGAAAGGGGCCTAATCCCGGAACACCAGTTTGGCTTCCGTTCTGGCCACTCCACGACCGAGCAGCTACTGCGGGTTGCCGAGAAGGCCTCCCTGGGTTTCCAGGAAAGGTCTAAAACGGTAGCAGTGCTGCTCGACGTGGAGAAGGCATTCGCCACTACCTGGCATGAAGGACTCATTTACAAACTCCTGGAGCATGAAATTCCCCGTCCATACATTTCCTTGGTGGCCGGTTTCCTCGGAAACCGAAGCTTCCGAGTAAAGATGGAGGGGAAGCTGTCCACCGAGCGGCCCATTGGCGCTGGAGTACCGGAAGGCAGCGTGCTGTCGCCGGCACTCTTCGCAGCTTACATGGCCGACATCCCAACTCACCACAACACCCAGACCTGTCAGTATGCGGACGATCTCATGATCTTCGCAGTCAATAGGAACACACGGTACAGCTACCGGCAAATCCAAACCCAGCTCCGGGCCATTGGCGAATGGAGCGCAAAATGGCGAATGGCAATTAACCCGGAGAAGAGCTCTGCTATTCTCCTGGCGAAAACCATAGCCAACCGGTTGCAGCAGAACTTCGTTTTACGGCGCCGTCGAATCCCTTGGGTGCAAACGGCGAAGTATCTCGGGGTGACGCTGGACCGTAAGTTAACTTACGTTCCACACGTCAAGGGCAAGGTCCAGCTGGGGCACGTCGCACTCCGGAGCCTATACCCTATCTTCAGATCAACCATGCCGATCCGTCTCAAACTCCAACTGTATCGGGCGATCATTCCGCCTATGATTCTGTACGGCTGTGAGATCTGGGGAACAGTGGCTAATACCACTTTCGTCAGACTCCAGACGCTGCAGAACAAGGCACTACGCATCATCTACGATACAGGCTGGAGATTCCCGGCTCATATCCTACATGAGCACTCCCAGATCCCGTACATTGTCGACGTCATTCGCGAGAGGGCACGATCAATGTACGAGAAAATCCAAATGCACCCCAACCCTTTAGTGAACTCCCTGGGAAGGTATGACCCGAGAGATCAAAGGCGCTTGCCGTCCTTCAGACTGCCGAGAGACGTCCTGGGACCCCTTGGGTAACCCAAGGAAAACCCCAGATGTCTCTGGGAACAACTTCTACGCCAAAGGACCAAGCGCTACACAACCCGTATCCAAAACGGGGCAAAAAAACTAATTCGTGTCTCCCAAAAAGGGAGAACGATTAAGTACAGCTGCCCACGATAAAGAGGGGCAACCCATTCCAAACCTATCCAAAATTTCAAACAGTAAACAAATTCAAACACCCCAGCAGAACATGGATCTACTAGTTCATTTCGCAGGTTAAGCCGCAAAGCGGCTAGGTACTGCGGCATATGACACCCGGACGGGGAAAGCCCCGCCCGACTAGGACTACCTCTGGACCTCTGGAAGCATAGCGTAATTCCGATTTCTATACCAACTAATTTTTGTAGTGGGTCAGATCCGAGGATTCTGATCCATATCTTAAACCTCATCACTTTCAATTTGAATGTTTACATTCAGGTTTGACACTGATATAAACATTCTGCTCTGCACTCGTAGCAGTATAAACTGCCTTGTCGTGCAGAAGACTTATTCTACATTATGTCAAAATTATATTCACTTAAACACGAGTTTTTGTATGATCTGGAATGGACATTTTACTAGTAAAGGTTTAATTACTCAGCAATTAATGAAGTTGACTATGCTCATTACTAGACTCACCCTGACCGAGATTCGAACTCGGGACCTCTTGAACGTGAGGCAGACACGCTACCACCTACGCTACCGAGGCGGGCTTCATCTGGCTTTGAGGAACTGGTGTTCATAGATGGGATCATGGACAAATTTGAATTCAAGAGGATTCGTGAAAACAATCTTAAAAAGAGTGGAGAGAAGCTGGGATTAGGCCACGATTATTACTCCCAGCAGGACAATGATCCTAAGCATATTGCTAAAATTGTAAGGCTTTGGATCGTGTACAACACTCCTCACACTTTGAAGAGACCGCTCCAATCTGCAGATTTAAATCCTATAGAGAACATCTGGAAGGAATTCGAGGAGTGTGTGAGGAAGCATCACATCAGAAGCAAGGAACATCTGAAAGAACTTCTTCAAACAGAGTGGAGAAATATGGACTCTGCAGTCACTAAACAACACATTCAGACAATGCTCAAACAATTATCTGCAGTAATTCAAAGAAAGGGGATGATAACTAAATACTAGCTGTTCTCTGTTCGAATACTTATGTCCAGATGTAATGTAACCGTTTTATTTCTCCTTGTAGTGCAAATTAGTTTCAGTTGCTAATTATGAGTTTATATGTTTAATGGAAGACTCATGTTTATTTTGTACTAGTATGCTTACTCTCTGTAGCTTTAAAATAATATAAGTAATAAATATGTTTTACGTTCGAATATATGTCGGCCTCTGTATGTTTAAGTCTGCTGTCCACATTCACACATGGAGTCTGTTTTTATTTAGGTAATCTCAAAACGTGTATGGGTGGGGTTTAGGGATGCCGCTGGAAAGTTGGAAATTCCGGGAAATTTGTGCACTGCTGGCAAAGAACGCGTATGGTGCCGAGCGGCCGGCATGGCGCTTTGTGAAAAACGCTGATATACTGACATCATCACCCATTTGTAGAAACCATGTCAAGGGCATTGCTAGTGCCAAGCCACGCCCATTTCAGAGGAGGGGAAACAGTTTTATTGAAAAGAACGTACCTTAACAGGTAGATGTGTAACTACTGTGTGTGGGCAGTAGCAAGCTTCTTAAAGGTCATCACATCATCGCTAACATGGTCGTCATACTTTGCGCCATTGCATGGTCACCACATAACCTTACAAACACCGGTGGCATACATTCCTTCAGGAATTTACAATTATGGAATGTTGGCACATGGGACAACGCCCAATCGCTGTGTGATGCGGAACCAAGTGAACTTTCAAGAAAGAGCGTCGGATATTTTGGTTGCATGACGTATGCCATCATTTCTGGCTACTTCTCTTGCTCAGAGGAAGTTACCAAGATGACGTAACATTGCGAAAGAATCGAGTCGTCGTCCGACAGAGGTATCGATCCTTGCTCTCGAAGGAAGGACTTTCTAGAACAAGCTCGGCCGGCGATAAGGGTAGCTAGTGGTGGGGGACGACGTGCTCATGTTAAATTCACGTGTAGCGGCAAGTGTAGAGGAGTGGCCATTACACATGCACACAAATCATTTTATAACTGTTGCACCCAAACATAGATGTCACTCGAAATGCAACTTTTGAGGCAATTTCAGCTCTAAATACATTTTAGACTACACTATGTTTGTGAAAGTCATTGCAAATAACAATATACCTGTTGCATTCACATTTTCTCTGTCCATTATTCTCACTAAACTTTAAAATGATTTTATCTATATTTAAATAAAATATTACCTAATTCTATTTCTTGTTAAATCAGATAAACTTAGAACACATTTTGTGGTAGGTGTAAAAAGTAGCGATAGGTCCTCGATAGTTGCGATACCTCGATAGTATAGTATCGACATCAAACGATAGTTCATAAAATTTCTCTGAAAGACTATTTATACAGCAGAGACCATATGTGACCCTGAAAGAGTGAAAATGTTGGCGTTTTTGAAAAAAAAAAAAAACTTATAAAAGTGGACTCTTTTGTTTTTAAATATCTAATTTAGAATTTAAAAATAAGAACACTTATGCCCGATTTCACCAACAGATGTTAAAATCCACGTTAACAAATGTAACGTAACAATTGTCACAGCGCTAACACTAATGTTAAATTTCTAGCATTTTACCAACCTGTTTTCTGAAAATGTTAACAAACCTGTGTTGACGCCAAGAAACTTGTAAATATTACGGCTATAGATGGCTATGGATGAGTCGTATTATTTTCTGAACGTACTGCGATGCGCTTTTGTTTTCATTTTCGTATGCACAAGCTGAAAAATGGCGAATGTACAAAACCATAAATAAAGCCGTGAGACAAAGTTCTTATCGATGGAGAAAGAACTGTGATGCAAATAATTTAATGGCGAGCAAATAAGTTGGCGAGCAATGAGGTTTCTCTCAGGGTATGTGTGTGAGAAGGATGTTTTGAAAACACTGGAATGCCCATTTCCAACTTATTTATTTACTGCTTCTTCTTTTAAAACATCGAAATGAAAATTGCCGACCAAGGGTTACCAATCTCTGTTTAGAGTTACTGACGGCAGAATGTTTATTACTCCATAACTTTATTCGTTCCTCATATATATATACATTATATATATGAACCGACAAATATTCAAGACCGAACCAGAGGACTGCCTTAATCGCACTCACGCCTCAGACTGCTCTCATCGGCCTGACGCCGAAGACTCTTCTGATCGGCCTCACGCCGAAGACTCTTCTCATCGGCCTGAGGCCGAAGACTCTTCTCATGGCTTCCTGGCCATGAACTGCCCACATCGGCTCCACGCCGAAGACTGTTTGAATGACCACAGTTGCGCGTGTGGGTGTATCACTTTCACTTACTGAAAGCCCTCTTCATTCAACCAAAAATCTCTTTGTGGCTGTGTTGTCATGCCATTCTAAATGATCCAAAGAATACTCTATTCATATATGTCAAGTGAGCCCCTTTAGAAAACTGCTAAGGATACTGTTTCTTACATTGCTTTTGTTATAACAACTTTTCCCCCAACTCAACTGGCCTTGCCCTTGACGTAACAAAGAACCAACATTCCTTTGACATCCATCATGATTCTTTACTTCTGGCAAATCTTAATTTCGGTATCAATTGTTAATTGAATTGGAGACGAAGTGTAAGGATATCGTAGAAAATAAGAGGACGGATGCAGTGAATGTAAAACAGAAAGATGTCACGGGGAAAATATTGCAAACAAATTTAATTCAAATGCATGTGTCACTACTACAAACACCAAACAACTTGTCAGTATTAGTAAATTTAAATCGAAGTACGAAGGACAAGTGACTTGAACGTTGCAAGACGGGAGGTGGACAGTGTATTATCCACATAATTCAGTGAATTATAAAATCGCAAAGTTATTAATACTTGAAGCAAAGGCGAGATCAGCATATTTCTTTCGATGCATGTTCTACCTCGGTATTACGTAAATTTAAAACGAGGAGCGAAGAAGGACAAGTGACGGGTGACTTGAACGCTGCAAGACGGGAGGTGGACAGTGTATTATCCACATAATTCAGTGAATTATAAAATCGCAAAGTTATTAATACTTGAAGCAAAGGCGAGATCAGCATATTTATTTCGATGCATGTTCTAATCTCTCTTGTACTTCCGCAGTAACCTTCATAGCAACTTGTTTCGACAGTCTATACCTCTGTAGAAAATTTTCTTCGGATAGCTCCTCAAAATAATTTCTCCTCAAAGGCCGTACTCTATTACGAATGCCATTTAGACGATCTTAAATATAGCAAATCGACAACAGCTGCGTTCATGCTCGCCATCTTGATTATTTACAATTGTTATGGACTTAACAACAGAGATTTGGCTTGTTAGCCTAACAAGAGATTTAACACAAGTGTTACGCTAACACTTGTTGGTGAAATGCAATTTTTGCTGTAACTATTGCTAAACTCGTGTTAAGTCTTAACATCTGTTGGTAAAATCGGGCATTATGGTTCTAAGTTTTGTCTTACGAAATATGTGCACCTATTTGATTTTATTGGTATTCCACAGTTCTCCCAGCGTTTTATTTTGTATTGAAACTAGAAGTAGAAATGACGGTATCGGGTATCGAAGTACGGGTATCGTAGAAAATATCCTCTATCGTTAGACTGGTACCGACCCATCCCTAGGAAAAAGCATAGAGCAATTATTCGAAAATTCAAACCAATAAATATTGTCACGCGAGCGTTGGAACACCCTATAGAAGCAGCTGAGAGCGGAAAGCAAGGGAGGTCCGTGTTAGCCACGCCCTCCCCTCGTTTGTCTTATAGTGGTGACAGGCGATGGCTGGCAGAAAAAACATCATTGTGCCGTCTGTTTCTGTTCCACCTGTGTTCTCGAAATTACGGGATCTTTCAGCTACTGGAGAACCTTCGAGATCGGCAAGCGTACCCTATATAAGCTACACGTCGTACACGAGGAGTGAGTGAGGAGACAGTCAGTTCTTGGTGTAAGAATGCAGTGCTAGTGTGCGACGAGAAGACTGTGTGAGAGCATCGGAAGATTGTACGTAATTACGAGTGCAAGTGAAATTGTAACGGACGAACTGGTGAATCGTAATTGTGTGCATTACGTAATTCTGTGTAATTGGCAAGAATTTAACTTAAGTCGGTGGAAATAAAGAACATTTTTGAGTGGTGTAATTGGACTTTTCATTTCACAAACCCACAAAGTCACAATATATCTAAGAAGCCTCTAACGATACAAAGTCTAAGAAGTTCTAAGAACATCTGCAGTTTTTGCTCAAGTTTTTTCTCGGGCAACAAGCCAGGTGAAAAGACGATTAGAAATCAACGTTTCGGGAATGTGCATCTCTTCCATCATTAGGATATTTATAAAATGTTATAACCACAAATGGAATACTGGATATAACATAACTATAAACAAAGACAAAACACTATCAAATTCGCATTACTGAACAAAAGACTGTTTTTAGTAAATTAAATGCTGGCAGAGCATTGTTTTGATAACGACCATGGAAACAATTTTCGGGAGACGACCATCTTGGCAATATGCAACAGTTAATGGAGCGGAGAATCAAGGAGTTTTTGACCATTTCCTCCGAGAGGAGCATGCTTAATCGTGATGCTGGATTTCAGTTCAGCGTCTCCTGGAAACAGGTCTTAAAACGATAACCCGTCGACTTAAGAAGCACTGATCAATACAGCTTGATAATCAAGTTAAGTAGTTACGTTTCTTTCACCCCAATTAATTTTCTATACTCACGCCATCTCCTGACCTGGCATTTAATTAACTGAAAACAGTCTTTTTGTTCAGTAATGCAAATTTTGATAGTGTTTTGTCTTTATTGATATTCGTGTTATATCCAGTGTTCGCCCGCCTCGGTAGCGTAGATGGTAGCATGTTGCCTCACGTTCAAGAGGTTCCGAGTTCGAATCACGGTCAGGGTGAGCTACCTGGATAAGGTTTTTTCCAGGGTTTTCCCTTATTCTGATAGACGAATGTCGGGTAGCTCTAAGCTCTATGTACCCTGTACTCATTTGAACATCATTTCATTCATCGTCCGATATAACTTAACGTTGGAGGTTTTCCCTTATCCTGAAAGATGAATGTCTGGTAACTCTAAGCTCTATGTACCCTGTACTCATTTGAACATCATTTCATTCATCGTCCGATATAACTTAACGTTGGAGGTTTTCCCTTATCCTGAAAGACGAATGTCGGGTAACTCTAAGCTCTATGTACCCTGTACTCATTTGAACATCATTTCATTCATCGTCCGATATAACTTAACGTTGGAGGTTTTCCCTTATCCTGAAAGACGAATGTCTGGTAACTCTAAGCTCTATGTACCCTGTACTCATTTGAACATCATTTCATTCATCGTCCGATATAACTTAACGTTGGAGGTTTACCCTTATCCTGAAAGATGAATGTCTGGTAACTCTAAGCTCTATGTACCCTGTACTCATTTGAACATCATTTCATTCATCGTCCGATATAACTTAACGTTGGAGGTTTTCCCTTATCCTGAAAGACGAATGTCTGGTAACTCTAAGCTCTATGTACCCTGTACTCATTTGAACATCATTTCATTCATCGTCCGATATGACTTAACGTTGGAGGACGTAAATAAAAAAAAGTATATATTTCCAGTGATTCATTTGTGGTTATAACATTTAATAAATATCCTGATGTTGGGAGAGATGCACACTCCCGAAAGGTCGATTTCTGATCGTTTTTTCACCTGGCTTGCTGCCCAAGAACAACTTGAGCACATTCGTCGCCAGGAAAGCTTCAGGTCTTATCTGCAGTTTTTAGTGTTCCATGTAGTTTACCAGTTGTATATACAAAATTCTGTCAAAATGAAGACTTCACGACTATTCATAAAACAATCAAAATATGTAATTTATGTGTTATAGAAATATCTTAAACTTGAAGTGTTTTAATCAAAATCATTGGAGTCATTTTTCAGAAAATCAAAGTTTTCGAAAATTTATGTAATGGGTACTTTGGGAATTTCTTGAAACCTTTGTGGTGGTTAGGGGTTGCCAAGTTTAGTATTTAATCAACTATTCAGTTTGGAATTATGGTATTAGCCCACAGTTATGGATTCCACCTCGCAGAACCAGCAGATGTTAGACGGAAGAGTTATTGCGGTACCGGTATCGAACCCGTTCCCTCAGCGATGCAAGTAGGTCATCGTGTATTGCTACCAACATACTGCAGAAACTGTCGATAGCTTTTGAATTTTGATAAAGAGAATATTTGATTCTTATTATAGTTAAAAGAAAGAAAGAGAGAGAGAGAGAGAGAGAGGGAGAAAGAAAGAAAGAAAGAAAGAAAGGAAGGAAGGAATGAAGGAAGGAAAAAAGAAAGAAAGAAAGGAAGGAAAGAAAGAAAGAAAGAAAGAAAGAAAGAAAGAAAGAAAGAAAGAAAGAAAGAAAGAAAGAAAGAAAGATAGATAGAAAGAAAGGAAGGAAGGAAGGAAGCAAGCAAGAAAGCAAGAAAGAAAGAAAGAAAGAAAGAAAGAAAGAAAGGAAGGAAGAAATGAAAGAAAGAAAGAGAGAAAGAAAGGAAGGAAGAAAGAAAGAAAGAGAGAAAGATAGAAATAAAGAGAGAGAAAGAAAGAGAGAAAGAAAGGAGAGAAAGAAAGAAAGGAAGAAAGAGAGAAAGAAATGAAGAAAGAAAGAGAAAGAAAGGAGGAAAGATAGAAATAAAGAAATAAAGAGAGAGAGAAAGAGAGAAAGAAAGAAAGGAAGGAAGGAAGGAAGGAAAGAAAGAAAGAAAGGAAGGAAGGAAGGAAGGAAAGGAAAGGAAAGGAAAGGAAAGGAAAGAAAGAAAGAAAGAAAGAAAGAAAGAAAGAAAGATAGAAGGAAGCAAGAAAGCAAGAAATCAAGAAAGAAAGAAAGAAAGAAAGGAAGGAAGAAAGGAAGGAAAGAAATAAAGGAAGAATGAAAGAGAGAAAGAAAGAAAGAAAGAAAGAAAGAGAGAAAGAAAGAAAGCAAGAAAGAAAGAAAGAAAGCAAGAAAGAAAGAAATAGAGAAAGAGAGAGAGAAAAAGAGAAAGAAAGAAAGAAAGAAA